>OY998151.1:12910877-13510877 GCA_963921925.1 Sphagnum tenellum
TATATATCTGCACCAGAATTCCATTCCGTGATCTATAGCACAGACCTCTTCTTCTGGCTACCAATCCGGCTGAAACTTTTCAATGTGGATCAGGAACTCAAAGTTTCAGTAAGACTTGCTTGGAAAAAATTTCCAACAGCTTTTGAGGGCAAGCTCCCAAGATGTCCTCCACCAACACGCCCTAAAATGTCTGGAATGAGAGAGATGTGATGATATGGATCTGAAATGAGATGTCGAATCACACCAAGAGAGATAGGTGCGATGGGTGAACAAAAAAAAGGCTCAAAAGACTTGAATAAAATTTGATGTAGAACTGGAAAAACTTAGGTACCCCCAAAAAAAGAGCAACAACGACTTTGCAAGGAAACACCCACCTGCTGGCTGCAAGAGCTTGAGAGGCATGGGAGGAGGACACAAAGGCCCATCATCTCACATCTGCTTGCATCCTTGCAGTCCTCCAAATTCAACCTCCTTCTCAATGATGCTTCTTCATCACTCCTCCACCCATCAAATTGCCTTTCAAATTCGCTGAATCTCTCTGTTCCGCTTCCTGTCTTCCTGTCTTCTTCCTGTCTTTCTCTCTTTCTTTCTCCTTTCTCAAAAGCAACAAGGGACAATAACAACATGTATGCAATCTACAGCAATTCTCTGATCTCTCGCACTCTCTTCTTCACTCAAAATCCCCCGCCCCCCCCCCCCCCCCGCACAGGATTGATCACAAAACTCACAGAAATCAGAAAAGAAAAAAAACCCAACACAATCTCATCTTCTAAGTTCTCCTCCCTCCCTCCCTCTCTTCTCCTCCCTCCCCTTCTCCAACCTTGAAACTGCAAAATTTTCCTTCCACCCCAAATTTGCAAGCTAAAATTCTTAGTACCTTGGCTTTTGCCACTCTTCTCTTCTCTTCTCTTCCCTTCTCTTAGCTTGTGATTCTCTTCTCTCCTCCCAGACACATACTCCTAAGTACTTCCAAACAAACAAACAAATGCTCTGACTGATTGATTTCTTCACAAAACCAAGCTCTCTACTTTCTTCTGCAGCATACCCATCGCTCCTCTTTCATTGATCTACTAGTATTCAGTCTGAATGCGCGCTCGCGCGTGTGTTGTGATGGTTTTTTGGCCCTCTTCTTCACACTCAAGTGTCAACAGCAAAAGAGCAAAAACAAAACAAATCTCAACAAAGAAAAAAAGTAAGTTGGGTTTGTGTATCATCAAAGCCTCAAAACTTTGAAACACTATGAAAACAAAAAAGGAGCAAGATTTGGGCAAGAGAAAGAAAGAAAGAACGAACTAAAATGAAATAAAACTTGCATCATCCAGCAAAGGTATAGTAGAAGAAATTCATCATTTAATACAAGAAACACTCCCCCTCCTTCCACCCACTCACCCTTTCTCTCTTTGTGTATTGTGTAAAGCTTTTAGGTACCTTCTTTGCACACACACATGTCACACACAACAACAACATCATATTACTTCCACTCTCTTGTGATTGATTGATCACCATGGATGTCATTGGTATCAAACCTTTCATTCATCACCATGGGTGATTGAAGTTTTTTGGTGGGTTGTGGATTGATTCATTACCATGGGGTTCTTTTTTTTCTTCCCATTGATTCATCATCACCATTAGTGTTTTCCTATTGTCGATTGATGCATCACCATGGGGTTTTTGTTGTTGATGATTCATTCATTCATCACCATGGGTGGGTTTCTTTTGTTGATGGATTGCTTCATTACCATGGGTGGTTTTTCCATTCTTGTTCATTCATTCATTCATCACCATGGGTGGGTTTCTTTTGTTGATGGATTGCTTCATTACCATGGGTGGTTTTTCCATTCTTGTTCATTGATTCATTCATCACAATGGGTGTTTGTTTGTATGTTTGTCAATTATAATGGAAGGCAAGGTTAGTTCTCAAATGGGCTCATCCCACTTTGTCTTGACCTATATATATATACACACACATACAATATATTTTTTATTTTACTTTCTCGTGTTTAATTCAGCATTGTTTGTGTGTTTCTTTCTTGCAAAACAACTATTTGTTTTGCAGATTTTATTACGTCTTTTAGACAACATCGCTACTTTTATTCTGTCCCACCCCCTTTTCTTTTTTTTGCATGGAACTTTTCCTAGTCTTCTTGTACTAGCAACCACAACAACATTGGGCTTTTCAATTGCCTCAAGCTAATGCACACGCATATGTAACTTTAGGGTTCACCCATTTAATTTAATGGGTGGGGTTTGTGGCACACCCATACCTTTGAAGGGAGGATTCACTCGTTTTCTTTTTTGGGGGGGGAGCGGGGCAAAGGGGAGGTTGTAAGGTACCTTGGTTGTGAGGTACATAAGTTATTATACATTTGAGTTATTGATAAAGTCATGTGACTAGGGGGTGAGACCAGCCAGTTTCGACATAATAAGGCATCAAATGCGGAACTAGGAATGAAAATTTTACAAAACAAAATAACTGGGACCCAAATTAAAATTTCCACCAATTTTGATGATAAACTGCACTACTCTTACCTGTACAATTACTATAATCACTCTCAAAGCTTATGCATTAAATGCTCAGTTTCAGCATTTTATACTGAGATTTAATAAAATTTCCTTACTTTGCGGGGATAATACTAAGACAATAACTATAATCACTCTCTAACTTTATGCATTAAATGCTCAGTTTCAGCATTTTATACTGAGATTTAATGAAATTTCCTTACTTTGCAAATACTACTGAGAGAGGGAATAGGGGGTGAAAGAAGGCCCAAAGACAGGGTGCAGAGAGGATGACTCTAAGGGTTAACTCTAGTATTACCCCCTCAAAATCCACCACCACATCTTCCTAAACAATTTATTAGGGAGATCTAACAGAAGAATATATATTGTGTTGTGAGGGGTTTTCATTTCCAACTATTATCAGGTAGGATGGAGGGAGGTCCCCTTGCCAGGGCAAAAGCAAAGTGAAGAAGGCAAACAATAGGTATGCCAAGAAAGAGCAGAAAAAAGATTGAAAACAAGAGAGAGAGAGAGAGAGAGAGGTACCCCTTGTTGTTTACAAGAAACTACAAGAAGGGTGTCAACAAGGGACAGTTAATATGTACCAATGGAACGCATTTTCCAAAAGGAGTAAAAGGAAGACATTTGCATGGAACATGACACAAAACATGGGGAGGCTATGGAGTTATCAAGCTTCAACTTTCTTTTGTATTTTGTTCCCTTTACAAAAAAAAAGGTCAAAAAGAGTAATAATATAGAGAGATCAAAGAACACACGTCAATCTAGTCCATGCAACCCATTGTTATTATTGTTTTTCGGTTTCCAATTCAAACATGGAGGGTTGCAAAGAGGTCCAACCGTCCAAACTCCAAACCCATCCTGTTATTTGTATGGCACACTTATGGCTTTCCCAAGCAGAACAATGAATATCATCACGTGCAACAATGTGAATTGAATATCGGTTTCTAGTTTCCTTTGCTAAGGAGAGAGAAAAAAAATGTGGACATGGTATGATCAAAGAAAGAGTCTGGATGCCTCAAATGAGAACCCAAGTGGAGTATTTCTGACATCTCCAAGTTATGATGAACTCAATGCTCATGTTGTTGACATTGAATTATTGGGCTTTCAGTTCTGTAGGTGGATGTGCCCCCACCCCAACTCAAGCCCTCCCCCCCAAAAGAAAGGGCAAAAATTGAGTTGGGTGGAGAATAAGGGCACTCATAGGTTAACATTTTACTCAAAGCTTTTCCAATTTTTCACTCGAACAAACTTACAAGTGCAAATATTATAAAATGGGTGGGTGATTGTCATGTACCCCATCCATCGTTCAACATAGTTTTTGCTCTACCTTACCTTTTCTTTTTCTTGCATATGTGATGATGATGATGATGATGATGATGAGTAAAGACGATGTATGAAGTTTGATTGCCCGACCACTCAAATCAATCAATCAATTAATAGTCCACTCATCCATCAATAGTCCACCTGAATGTGTGCAAATGTGCTAAACGACAACTTATACAATACACAAGTTAAAAGAGATGTGGATTCTGTACATAGTGCCTTTTGTCGAGAGGCTGACTTCTTCAAACTTTGAGTTGCAAATGAGCGATCCCCTTTTGATGCATGTTCGAATCTTGATCTGACTCATTGGCTGCGTGAAACTTTTATTCTTTGAAACTCTTTTGCCACCATTTCTAGCCCATTTCTGAGACCACGAGTCCTTATTGACAGGACTATTGTTTTCTTTTCTTTTCCCCCCACCCCCAGTGTTGTGCTTCCATCCATCTCATGTTAGTTCTTTTTTGTCTAATAATGACCCCACAATTATTCCCCTTTCCATTAGCCTAGGCCAAAAATGGTAAAGAGCACCAATAGGAAGGCATACTTGGCAGCCAATGAGGTGAGTTAGCATGCACCTAATAGGCCCAGTTTTGTTTTTCTTAATTTGGGGGGGGGAGGGGGGGGAGGGTTGGGAATGTGCTGGAATTTTTTGGTTCTCAATGTTTTCCTCAAGTTTCCAATGTGTTTCCCACCGTGCTCCCAATAACACCTCACTTTGTCGTGTATGCTTTGCACAACTTGTCTTCCTCATGGAAGGTATATAGACATACGAACATGGGGGGTCTTGTATGTTTTTAATGTATGGAGTGAATACTTTTATAGGTGTTGGGGAGCGAGACTCCAAATTTTTTTCGTGATGGGCCAATCAAAGACACCCATCACCAGGAAGGTTTTTTTTTTTTTTTTTTTTCTTTTGGGGTTGAACTTTGGGTGTGCCCACAACTAATCGATATGAATTACACTATAGGAATCACTAACAATTGAAATACCTTTACTAACTCATGAGTGAAAATAAGGGAAGAAGGTGAGTAAGAGGAGAAGAATAAAGGGTGTCCTTGAAATAAGAGCATGGTTTGGATTTTGCACCCAAATTGACAAAAAAAAAAAAGCCTTGAAAATGAGGAAAAAAAAAACTTTAGGTTGTCATAATGCACAAGAGGAGGACTCAAGAACCAAGAAAAGGTTTTTAAAAAATTGCACAAGCTGATGCTTGTGGGGTCTCTTGTTGTGTACCACAAAGAGAGAGTGCAGTCCACAGAATAAGAGTAGTAAGTGGACAGCTTTAGGGTGGGTGGGTGGGTAGGTAGGTAGGTGGGTGGGTCTCCTCTCTTTTGCTTTGATGCTTTGCTATTGCGGAGATGTGGGGTTCCAAATTGTATGAAGCAATTGGTGTATGTGTATATGTGTGTGTTTTTTTTAATCTTTTCATTTGGACCCAAGAAATCCTTTGTGAAAAAAGTGAGGTCCAGACAAACAAATAGAGCAAGAAGAAAGAAGATGGATTGGACCACCTGGAGAAGAAGGAAACTAAAGAGTTTGAGCAAGTAAGTGAGAGAGATTGAGAGAGAGGAAGAGGTTGTTGCGGGGAATCCAACATCCACACCAATTTCAATGGCACTAGAGAGAGAGAGAGAGAGAGAGAGCTCCGTGTTTTAGTGCTTTTGCAAACACTAAAGGAGTGGAGCCATGATGCTTGCCATCACACTTCTTGGCCTTGCCATTTACATTTTAAAAGCATCTGAAGGTAAAAGAAGAATTATGAAAAGTCAAATATTTCACCATGCAAAAATATAATCTTCTAAAATTCTCTAAAAGAAACCAAAATCCTTCGAGATATTATTATAACTCTATTATAACTAATCTCAATTTTCAACACAAGCCAAAATATCATCTTTCAAAAATCCTCATATAATAAAAATAGACCTATTATTATTATTATTACCTAGGGGGCAATATCCCTTAAGCTAGCTATTATACTCTATAATGAATCTTAACACAATATCCTTGCCACGGTAGGCAAGGTGCCAATAAAGGAAAAAGGAAGATGCTATATGCATTTGGCCCTTTGCAAAAGTTTTGCTTTTGCACAAGCTAGACACAAACAGTCTCATGCACTTACTTACTTGCTACTATGCTCTTGCTTATAATTATACTCCCTTTACTTTCAAAGCCAACAAGGGGTGTGTCACACTTTGGCCTTTCCATTTTACGTTAAAAAGTGGAGGAAATCGTCCTATTCGTATCCAATTTTTCCAAGTATCTTAAGGCAAAAGAAGAATTATGGAAACTCAAATATTTCACCATGCAAAAATACATTAATCTTCAAAAAAAATCCTCTGAAAGAAACCAAAATCCCTTAAGCTACTATACTCTATAATGAATCTAAACACAACATCCTTGCCTACCAAGGCAAGGCCAACAAATAGCTTGAGTGGCAAGATTATAGAGCAAATTGCATGTCTCTTATGATGTGCAAGGTTTTTTTTTTAATAAATAAGTCTCCACAATGAGGTATAGGGCAGTGTTGGGCAGATATTGGATATCCATTGGACAAGGATATTCACCTTTCTTTTATCCATCAGATAAGGATATTACATTATTATTATTATTATTATTATTATTATTATTATTAATTTAGATATATTTGTTGGATATCACATTTTTCAAAATCAAATATCCTTTGTTTATTTATTAGTTGGATATCAGCAAATATCGATATCAAAAATTCAAAAATTCGCTTGCCATTATGCTATGTGCCAATCTTTTTTGTGAGGAGTGGAAAATCTGCAAAAGGCAACATCCTATTTTTAAAAGGGAATATTTTGTCATACATTATTTTTTTTCCTAAAAAGCATTTGCAAAAAAAATCACAAATTATTTTTCAAAGAAAGTATAGCCACAGTAATAACTATTTTTAATTACAACTTTGAAGAGACCTCTGAAAATGCGTCTCTGGAACAATCTAAAATTGTCTAAGGATTCTTGCCATCATAGCTACATTAGGAAAATGAAAAAAAAAAAAACATAGCTAGATGTGAGCCTACAAACTTAACCTAATTAATAACCTAATTTACTTTTAACTACTAACGCTAGTATTTGCCCTAGATATGATATTTAAGTCGAATATCAGCTTGAATATCATTAACAAAGTCATACATATGGAAACATGCACATAAACCCTAAACCCTTACAAATTGTAGGAATCCAAATTCAAAACACACAAAACAATCATTTATTTCTTTTTTGTGCTCTAAAATCTTAAAGAACAAAATATCTAGAGTCATCCCACAAGGATAAACCTTCCCCAAACACACAAAAAAATTGAACCACATTCACATCAAATTGGGTTCCAACCACAAATAAAACTTTAAAAAACTAATGTTTTACAACAAACACCTAACAAGCCATGTGAATTCATCAAAGGGATTCAAATGATTAGATCTAGGTCAAGTTCATAGGAATCAACACACTAAAAACTCCTTCCAACCATCCTTCAAATTGATGGTGAATATAAAACATCGCGATGACTTGTTTTACTTCTCATGCCTTAACCTTGGTTGCAACCTATGGCTAGGGTTGGAACATGTCCTAACTTTGGATTTGACACCTTTTCAAGAAAATGAGTGTCTTAACATATTCATAAAACTAATGAAATGACTATCTTCAATTCATTTTTAATAATTTTTATTATGAAATTCCTCAAATTTTTTATAAACTTAGAACTTTTCAATGTATACACTTTATAATAAGCTTGTAAAGATGTTTTTTTTAACCACATACTTAACATAAAGATTTGAAAATTTCTTGTTTTGCCAATTGTGGGAGCAGTTGACCTAATTATGTCGATTGGAATGTTTTGTTCTATTTGCTTTTATGCACTAGAAAACCATGGATGTTTAATTCTATTTGGTGCAATTCAAAATGCTTGGTAATTCAACTTTCTAGTCATTATCTAGATTTACATGAAGAGCTATTTTCATAGCCTTAACCTCTAATTATGTAACCCTCCCTTTTATCCTTTCATTCAATTTTTTTTATTTTAGGAGAATGCATTGTCTTTGTTCACTATTTATCTTCATTCCACCTCTATTTGAGTTTTTTTTTTAATTTTATATCCTCACATATGTCAAGTATGCAAAGTTGTGCTTATGTTAGGTTTTAGGATTTATATGTTTAAACATGTTAACCATAATAGCCAAAATATTATACTCTTAACTAAACACCCCCATGGACAAGTATGTTCTTAACTTAATCAATTAAATTGTTGCACATCAATTAATACAATATCTAATAACTTGAAATCATCTATGTACAACAATATATTTTGAAGGTCATACCACCTAAGAATGCAACTTAAAACATTCCATTCTAGTTCATTTATGTGAAAATACTTGTGAGATTTTTAGTGTCAATTTGTGCATCAATTTATTCACATATTCTTTTGATGTTTTTGTATATTGGAACAATTGCAATAATAGATATCGTGAAAACAACTCTTGGTCAAGGAATGATGAGTTTTTTTTTCAAATCATTTGGATATCTTGCATTAATATGTGAATCATCAACTATTCAATGAACTTATCTCATGAAATTCCATGTAATTGATCATGAGCACTCCAAATAGAAATACCAAAGATGAAATAAAAAGACAAAAGACTCAAGGTTTGATAGAAAGGCAGAGTCTTTGTTTTTTCCAAGTTTAATAGAAAAAACAAAGTCTTGAGTGATGAAGCTAGATATGGGCTTTCCAATAAATTTTAAATATACGTGTTGAAGGCCAATATTCATGCATAGAATCACATGGTTTCCAAGGTTAAGCTACATTCTAGTCCTACCATATAAGAGCCATTTCAAGCATAATTCATTTTTGGGACATGTTTACAAGTTTCATAAACTAAGTCAATGTTGAAAAGGTGTGTTGTATTTATGTAACAGTTTTTAATATATCAATTTAAAACTTGGATAAGTTTGTTCAAGTAATCCAACAAATATTAAATAAATTTCAACACTTTTAAAATCCCATAACCAATGTTTTCTAGCATAATGAAAAACATTGTGTAACCACCATTATTTAACACTGTCTCAAAACTTTTTTTTTTTTGGGACCAATCTTGTGCTATCACATTAGCTTGTCAAAACTACTCAAGAATTTGCCTTGAGAGACACCAATGGCTCCTTTGATTGTGTCTACACACGTTCACCAACTACAAATTACCAATTATCCACTAGGATGCGTGATTATTAATCCACAATTTTAGTGGATAGCTCTTAATCCATTGTTGGCAAATCCAATTGTTAAGTTTTGTTTATATTGCTCTTGTATTGAAAGACTTTAGCAAATAATACCAAAAATGCATTTGTGACCAACTTCTTATGTTACATGGAATAGTCATAAAATCATTAACTTCATTCCTTTTGATGCCACATGATTTACAATGTATTGCACTTAGAATAGCTAACTAAACTTTAACATGAATGCAATTGTAGCCAATAGAGCATAACAAAATGTTTAGGTCTTCTCCACAAGGTTGTGAACAAAGATTACTTAACATAACCATTTATAAGTGCTAATAATATACAATTTGTCAATAGGATTCACTTGACCCAAGAATATATGCCATCTTGCCATCCCACCACATGCATATGGTAACCATCCACCTTAAATGAAATGAAGGAAGAAAAACCCTAATAGAGAGATTATAATCATAACACATTCAATGGGTCATAACCAATTTTGTTCATTTCTTACTTTCAAGAGAACCTTCAATCTTGTTTCCAACTTCTTAAAACACTGAAAGAACCTTCAATTCTACTTCAAGAAAATTTAAAATTTTGATAGAACTTTAATCTTCATGTTTCAAGACTCATGATTCCAAATACTTTACAAACAAACAAACATGATCTAGCTCCAAACCAAATTTAGTTCTATCTACTTATGCATAGCCAAAACTAAAAATGTCCATTATTAACATTATACAACCAATGAAATGTGACAACTACACGACTAAACCCACCCGCCCACCCCACCAAAAAAGAAAACTTGCATACTTTATTGAATATTGAATATATTTTTCACACAAATTTATTTAAATTAAAACAAAAATTTTAAGGGAAATTTGGGTGTGCTCTTAGCATTATTGAAAAGCCCTTGATGAGTAGGATTTAATGAACGAATTTGGAATTTTTTAAACTTGAGGTGTGAGGGAAATTGAATTTTGAGTAGTTTTTGTCATTGAAAATTCAATTAAATTACAAAAAATGGTTTTGGGAGGACAAAATAGTTGGGTAACTAGTTCACACTTGAGCCAATGGTACACCACACACTAGTATTATGTGACAATGTGAATGATTAATGTACATACTATGAAACCGTCCCCTAATACACCCAAGGACATTGGAAAGCCTGGCATGGCAAGGCAAGGCAAGGCAACATCATTATGTTAGGTGATAATGGGTTCAAATAGTTCCTATTCCAAAGCACAACTCATTTTCTCACCCTCAACTCATGTTAAAGGGGTCACTAAAGACACAAATAGTGGAGCCTCCAAAATGGTTGCTTGTCCCACCTAAGAAAAGTGCCAAATTATGACCCCAAATCCACTTACATAAGTGAAAGGAGTCTTAGAGCAAGTCCACCCGCACCCACTATTTGGGCCTCTACGAGTATTAATCAAATCCAACATAGAGTGTTAATTATTGCCAACCCCACCTATATGTCTATGGAAGCAAGGTAGGTTGTTTTGTATTTTGTGTCACACTATGATCTCCCAAACCATGCACTTCATGTCGTGTTGTTGGTATCTTTGTAAGCTATTGATTATTGAACCATTCTTTCAATGAAAATTAAATAAAGTCTAAACTGAAAACTGTATTGGAATTTGGGTGTGTTTTTGGTGTTGTTGGGAAGTCTTGGCAAGTCAGATTTAATAAAGTTTATTTCGAAATTTTTGGAACTAAGGTGTGGAAGATATTGATTTTCAAGTTGATTTCGTTGCTGGAAATTCAAACAAATTGCAAAAAAATGGGTTTGGAAGGAAAATTTAGTTGAGCCCTCAATGTGCTCACATTGCCAAATTCTTTTTAAAAAACCATTTTTGAAAATGTGAAAAATAAAGAATGTGTTCACACTTGGGCCAATGGCAGGTTCAACATTTCATACTGAGATTTAGTAAAATTTCATTACTTTGCAGATACCATTGAAAGAGGGGGGATAAGGGGGGGTGAAAGACAGACCAACTTTACTTGATGGATAACTCTAATTTAAGGTCAAGAGACCCCCAAGAATCCAGTAGTTGTATGAAATCCTCAATAGAAATAAGTTGGAGTTTTAGAGAGTAATCTCAAGAAAAGCAAAAGCAAATTTGGTGGGATCCATTAGAGAGTGGTCATTATGATAATGGGTAATACCAAAGAGAAATAATAATGTCCCTACTCAAAAAGATCTGAACACGAGAACTATGCTTTGAATAATAAAGAAATGCTCTTCTTGATTGCAAGTTTTTTGGGGACTCTCAACATAAAACCCTAGTACCTTGGGCTAGGGTTCAGCATCAAAGGTGCTTTAGTAATTAATTAGTTTTTGGTCTGTAATTGTTTGGAAGTAGAAATGATAATAATAATAATAATAATAATAATTTACAATTTGGCAATTATGCTTAAATGATTGAAGCTATTTTAATTTGTGCTTGAGATCTTCATTCACATTTTTTTGTGTTCTCTCTATATTGTTTGTATACAATTTGCACCCTAATTTCCTCAATTGTTTTTACAATGCCCAAATTCAAGAGGGGGAAAATTTGAAAACCATATATAGAATTCAAGGAAAAAAAATTCTGAAATTGTCATATATAAAAATTTATTAAAATTATTTATTATATTAAAAAAATTTAAAATGTAAAATTTATTAAATTTATAAAAATTTATATAATTGATTTATATAATATAATATAATATACTTAAAAATTAAAAAACCTAACCTAGTGTGGATTCTTCTAAGCTTTTTTGTTTGGTTGAGAGGGTGGGTATGACAAAATTCCATGGCACCTTATCATGGAGTAGAATCTGTCAAAAGCTCCCCTTCCTCCCCCTCTCCCTCCATGCTACCTGATTGTGCAGGCTGGCTGGCTGGTTGGTTGGTTGGTAGGTTTGTTGCCACACTAACTCTCAAAACAAAGAACAAGCAATGTCAGAACAAAAAACTACTTAGTTGTAAAGCAGATATGGAGCATATTCTGCTCTTGAAATTGTGGGGGATACATTACATTCTACTACTCAGTGAGAAAACAAAGGTTTTTTCTGTTAGTGCAGGAATAAGGTGGGTGTATATGCTACTATAGAAGGAAAAAAAAACAAAGAAAAAGTAATGTTCTATCCCACCACCATGATGCAAAAACTTGTACTTTTGAGTGTGTATAAGTGCTACCAATGTCAGCACACAAAAAAAATAATTCCAAATCAGTGTGTTTATTTTACTAAAGAATCAAGTCACGCAGAGAGACTGACATTGTGTTGGAAAGTGTGAACCATTTCCAATCTACAACAACTCAAATTTTGATGAATCAGATACATGAGTTCCAATTTCATTAGAAGCTCAGACCAGACCAATTAGTCCCCCAAAAAATTAAATCCAAATCAGTGTGTTGGGTGAAGAATTGGAAGTGCAGAGAGATGGAAAATGTGTGTAAAAGTGTGAACCTGTTTCCAAGCACAACTCAAAATTTTGATGAATCTACATGAGTCCCAATTTCGTTGAAAGCTCAGACCAAATAGTCTGAAAAACAATTCCAAATCAGTTCATTTATGAAATGAATCAAGTCACACAGTGAGCTGGAAATTGTGTGCCCAAGTGCAATCCCATTTTCAATTTTGATGAATCTACACAATTCCCAATTTCATCACAAGCTCAAACCAAATACCTCTTTTTTTCCATTCAATACTTTGTTCTTTGCAACAATTTGTAAATAAATCAGCAGGAGTCGTCAGGTAGAATGGGGTACATACATAAATCCTTCAATTAGATCTCCACTTGCCACTTGCTGCACATACATATATTATGTCTGGAATCAGAAGCACAAGATTTCACATTTTTGTATGCAAAAAGGCTAAATTGATCTAATTGTGAAAAAAGCTGCTACTCCCAACCCTAAAAAAAATTTGAGAAGTTTGGGGTGTACAGGATTGCTTCACAGTTGCTTCACAGTCAGCTGACTAATAGCTACTAATTCCTTGATCTTCGTGGAATACCTTTATAAGAACATTGTACTCTAAGAGAATCTAAAATGATGTTGGGACATTCTTCAATGTCGAGATCAGTTTGCAGATCTATAAGACTGCACATGCATGAGGAGACCCCTCAATAACACTTTTGCTTACCTCATGTCTTTGTCCTTACTCTGCCACTGACGCCATCAGTTTGTGACAACCACAGGTGGAAATAAGTACACGTACTACATGCTCAAAATTTTGGGCAACAATTATGGAATCTGGAGTTTCTGGCACATTTGTAAAAGCAAATGAGAAAACTCAGTTGTGCTTGTTGGCATAGCTAACACCAAAATACACTAGTATCCTCATTCAAGCTAGAATAAAGCTTGTGAGGGTAATAAAGCTTGATTTCATTTCAACTTGCCCCTGTATAAACAAAGGATCTACAGTAAGGTGTAAGATGTCTTACAGAGAGGGTTGTGGGCAGGGCCTCCTGGACCCTGACTGTAATTCTTCAACCACACCATAGTTCTTGATGTATCCATTCCCCCTCATTGCAGTTTTGTCTGCAAGCTCTTGAGCCCCTCTTTTGTGCCCACCACGCTGCAATTGCTTGCACCCTGCCATACATTAATGCATGTGAAGTGAGACTCATGTTAAAGAAATGTTTGAGTGGTAGCATTAGTAACAACAAATATCTGTTTCTTGTGCATTGCAACAGATCCTGCCACATCTTGAGTTCACTCAATTCCAGCAGGCTAATCACTTCAGGCCAAAAGCTTTGGGGAAGATTTCAAAACTTCTAAAACATTTTAATACATTTTAGATAGCCAGTGCACAATGCTGCAGAAAGATGAATAGCACCCGACCAGTGCTGCACCCAAGAAAGAACTCAGTTCCTCAAACAAAACAAATGGCAGAATCTGCTACAATATACACTGGCTGCCAAATCATAAGCTTTGAAATGTGTCTTACCTGGTGAGTTGTGGCACAGTGAAGATCTTGACATCCAAATATGCAGGCATCATCTGGTCTTGTGCTCATAATACATCTTATTTGCTTGCTTTCCACTTGGATAAAACTTCAACATTGGACTGCAAATTGGGTTACACAAAGACTTTTGACACCAAATACTTGGCATTGGGAATCACAGAAATATTATTGGCAGTAAGCACTAGCTCTGTTACTGACCAGCAACAGAGTCCTTTCTGAAAGATACCTTAGAACAAGATAATGACAGCAGGAAGGGAGGTTTGGCCAAATTCAAAACTGTAATGCAGTAAATGAAATGTGTGAACAGATCAAGACTGGGTGAACATCAGAAGTATGTCACCTGGAGACCAAACGCAAAAAACCAGTCAGAAAGAAGTCCAGAGGTCACTATTTCTGATGCTCTGTTGCCATCAAAACTCAAGGAGCAAATTGGGTCTAAAAAACAGACACTCACTACAAATCCTTGCCTCAGAACATTGTACCCAGAGTCAGAAGCTGTATACATGTGATTCAAGCCACAAACTCAGAACACCATTGGTGATGCAGCTCTATCTACTCAATTTGAGATAACCTGTCACCCTCTACTGGATGCTGAGTGAGAACATTTAACTCTCATTATCATCGAGAAATCTTCATAGACACAATTAAAGGTAACCAGAACCAGTCGAGGGAAAACTCCAGATAAGGACTATGGAACAGTGAAGAAGAAAAAAAATGGAAAGGAAGAACTAGTTTGAAATGAGTGCTCGCAAACATAAACCGGTCCCTACCTGAAGGTTTTTCTTTCAATAGTCAGAATCAGCTACCCACTTCTTTGTGACAGAAACCCTAGAGATGCATAGCCATGAACACAAGTGAGATCCAGCACCACTTCCAAGCCAAGGCATAAAGGTCACAAGCAGTAACAAATGCATAGACAACAAAACCAATTGCAATTTCAGTAAGATAAACATTCCAGTTAGAGCTCATAAAGTACAACAGAATCAAAAATCTTATTTTTGTAGCTGATAGACATTTGCAAGGTCCTGAAAGACAGGGATGATGGCAATGGGCATTAGACACACATGAAAAGGAAAGAGGGAGAGGGTGCAGGACCCTAAACCCTAAATCATTTAGCAGAATTTTGATTGATAAGAAGTCAACCTTAAAACAAAGAGGCATCAAATCACCTCAGCTGCAATCCTAAAACTGACGAAGGGCAGTTTCAACTTCTGCTGATTTTCAATAGACAAGAAGAACGGAGAGGGTTTGTATGGGAATTTGGAAGCTATACTACTTTGACATTACTTCTAAACGGAATTGATGTACTGACAAAGAAGTCGCAAAGCATTGATCACTTATAGAGTCAAGAAATAGCTGTCGGAAACCAGCTATCATCATGAAAAGGAAACAGGGAGAAGATCTCTTGAGAAAAATGCAGGTCGCTAAAGAACGAGAATCTGTTTAAGGTCATCCTTCCAGTACAAGGGCCGCCCACAAATCACCTTAATCATCAGCAGTCCTTACTAAACTGCTTCTAAGAAGCTCTGACACGACTCTACCACTGTCTGCAACCTCAGCTGCAATGTTGAATTCAAACACCAAGATTCTTTCAATTCCTTACAAAAAGAAACCTAAGATTTAGGCAGTAAGAATGACAGCACCGCCAGCTTCCTTGATCTTCTTCTCAGCAAGCTTGGAGAAAAACTTAGCCTTGACAACCATCGCTTGTCCCGGTAGTTCACCCTTCCCGAGTACCTTGAAGAAGCCATGCTGCGTCACGTCTAACAAAGGCGCCGCCTTCTCGCCGTCCGCCTTCTCCTTCACAGTTTCCGGAACCAATGACCACAGCTTGTCCACGTTCACCACAGGGCAGTGATACTTGTTCATGCTCTTGTGGAAGTACCTCATGCCAACTTTCCCGAAGTAACCTGGATGGTACTTGTCGAACAAAATCCTGTGATGGTGCATACCTCCGGCGTTTCCCCTTCCTCCCGGATGCTTCCGATGCTTCCCCACACGACCATGGCCAGCCGATACATGGCCTCTTTTCTTCCGGTTCTTCTTCAGCCGCGTCGTCATGGCTTGACACAACAGCTTGCACAGCAAACGAGTTAGGCAAACGCAAAACACGTTGCTCGCAAATAACACAAAGCGTAGTCCCATGTGTGAGCGCCAAACCCTAAAAACTGTTTTTCATCCAAACCCTATAACTGTTTTTTCATCCTTCCCACATCCATGGGGTGGTCGATTTTTGGTGCATCTGAACCGTCCGAAATTTCCAGAGATCGTTTTCGTCCTGCACGAATCACGAGGGGAAATTGGGGAATTGTTTAATAATTAATTTCTATTCCTTTTCTTTTCTTAATTTTTATATGATCACCAACTCCTTTTCAAAAGAAAAAAGAATTAAAATTTTAATTGGAGATTTTGAAATTTTATTAACTTCAATTAATGAGTTTTTTTTTACACAATTTTATTTCAAGTAGAAATTTTTTGATGTGGCAAAGGTAAGAAAATTTTGTATACTATAATAGGTAGTTAGTTTTGGTGGTAAAATAAGAAATTAGACTTTGAACTTAATTAATCAACTTTTGCTAATATTTGGTGAGCAAGAAAACCCATTATAAAGAACATAGATTTTGCCATCATTGCAAAGGATGTTTTATTTCCTTTACATTGTAGTTGGTATTTTCTAAATATCAATAACTTTATGTTGATTAGTTCCTTTGTTGGTTCATTTGTGCTAAAAGTCGTCCCAAAAATATTTCAATTGTAATCTACAAAGACCCCTTCCATTACTAAAACACTTTCATTATTTGTTAATTATGGATGCAATTGATGACAACATTTCACAAGCATAAAATATACAATAAACCCTCTTTATAAATCACACCCTTAATGACCACTTTTTTTTTTGGCACTAATGAATTATGATTTAAATGTGTGTAGTCACGTTCCATATAAACCTTTACAAGATTTGTGACTATAGGCAAAAAAAAATCTTACAAAACAATTATTTTATGCTAAAATAAAGGCGTCAACTGTTTATTTTCCCTACATTTGAAGAAGGTTGTGATTTTTGCATGTTTTAATGCGATGATTTACATTGAATTTGAAGTCTTTAACTATTAGCTTGTGTATTTTGTCAACTAGATTTTTTTAATTAAAATTTTATGCTTTCTTGGCAAGTTTGCATATCTCTTGCTTGTTTACACTAGAAAGTTTTTTTTTTCCTTTTTGCTTCAATTGGATGCATACACTTCCTTGTTATGATTTACACAATAAAAAACTCAACATAATGCTTACTTGTTATGGGATCTTCACAAGACTTTTTGAGCATGTAATTTTTCAAATTTGACTTGCATCCTTTCACGAATTGAGTTAGTTTTTGTTTGTAAAGTGGGATTTTCCTTTCAAGCTTCTACCAAAGGGTCATCTTCCATAGATACTTCATTAGGGAAGAATTTCACAAAACTCATTTTCAATTCTTATAAACATTTTCATTTAGACTTGATTGTTACATTTTGTTTTAAAACACTTTTCACGAGAGAACATTTGTGGGATGGAAAGTTCAAAACTAAATATGTTTCACAAAGGGGATTATAGTATTTTAATTTATTGAACTACCTAGAGCAAAACAAATAAAACTCAAAATATTTATGATCATTTATAAATATTGTTCACTTTTATGCCATGGAATATGTGCAAATGTATAGTGAATGTGAAGCATGGAAACTTTTTTCTAGTAATCAAAAACCTTTATACAATTCACAAAACATATCAATACATTAACATATAATAAAGAAAAAGGAAAAATAAAATGTAATGAGAGCAAACAAAGCATATACACAAAATGAGAAAACTTCACAAGTAAAAAAATGCTTTAAAAAAAATAAAAAATTGAAAGGTGAGATAAACTTATTGAACTTGGAGAAGAAAGTTTGAAGTTCATCATTTCAAGACTAGAATTTAAAAAAATTGGTGGGTGGATAATAGTTTAACAAAACCAAGAGTGTTGAACTATAAAAGAAGGCAAATTAATAAGCAAAAGTGAAACAACAAAGTGTTAGAAACACAAGAATTGTGAAGACGATCCATGAAAAGATGGACTTAAACCCTAAACCCTTCCCAGCGTTGTTGCCATTTCGCCCTGGCCGATTCGCCAACGCTGCCTTGAGCCGTTTAATGATGAGCATGGAGGTCGCAGTTTCTAACTTGTCGGCTTGTTCGTTGCACTGTAGAACGCGGAGGTAACTGCCAACAAAGTCAAACTTGCTCTTACGAGTACTTATGACGCTTCTATCATTATTATACCTGTCACAGATTCACAAGTGTGTTGAGAGAGTGCCGTCTGAAATCGGTAAGATTCCTCCCGCCATGGGGGAGCTCATCTTACGTTTTCTGGGCAGATTCTTACACATTTCATAAGGGCTCGTTGTTTTGTTTTGGCATGATGAAATGATCTTGATCATCAGATCTTGGTTTGGAAGGCCCTCCACACGGTAAGGCCCTTGGTTGAGAGTATTGTCAGAATTTGACGCTGCCCTCGGCTGTCGGCTCTGGGTGGGCACTTTATTCTGGTGATGCTCTCCTCTGTGGGCTTGACCTACCACAGAATGATCATTTCTGCCGACCCGCGGTTTCTGGCTTACGGTTCTCTCTCTCTCTCTCTCTCTCTCTCTCTCTCTCTCTCTCTTTCCTTTCCGGCCTCGAAATTTCCCGGTATACGGTACACCCATCACCACCGCCGAGTATACGTACCCATCACATAATTCTGTTGCAGAAGTATTTGAGCTTCGTTGCACAAGAAAGGCTAGTGTGGGAGTTTTGATCCCATTGTGTGGGGTTTTTTGATGGATTAGAACTGAGGTCCATTTTGTGGGTCGAGTTGGATTTGGATTTACATCCGAGGGGCGGGGTTGAGTTGGAGTTGGTTGCGTGGGATTTGATTGAAGATCTGTTGTAGGCTGTGTAGATATTGGGTTTAATCCAAGTGAGACTGCCGTCCTCCGGAGCTCGGACTTTTGGTCAAGTTGAAGACATCATGGGGAGTCCTAATAATAGTCATCACGGCAAATGTATCTTGGAGCTGAAGAAAGCCAAGAACCTTAGAGCCTCCAAAATCCTAGGTAATAATTGGAAATTGGGTTGGTTTGCTTTGGTCTAAATTGCCGACTAGTTTATTGCAAGTGTCGGAAAAACGCTTCTGCAAATACTTGTGCTTTGAGTTTCTTGTGTGCAAGGTTACATTTCGGGAACGTGCTAGTGCGTGGTTGCTAATGTTGTATTCCATCATGTGCCTTGTGCAGGAGGGAAGACCAAGATTCATGCAGTTATGAGGTTCCAAGCTCTCAGTCACACAACCAAAACAATTATAGGTGAGCACACAATCATGAGCGTTTTCTCTGCTGATCTCTCAGCTACCTCTACTTCCCCCTTGCGGAAGGATACTCTAGAGTTGCAACCAAACGGAGGTTTTCTCACTGGATCTTCCTTTGCTGTTGACATAATATCTTTTAGGTTGTGTGAAGAGCAGGATGAGTTTCATAAACCCACTGTTTTTCACCCCAGCTCCGGTTGAAAAGAATTGGTATAATACAAAATTACAAATTTCTGGTCATGTGGTTTCTAAGCCTGGGATGTTCCACGTTACTACTTCTGTCTTATTGCATCAAGTACTCAAGATTGTTGGTGTTGCACAGTTTGTGTAACAGCTTTATCTGCTGAAGTTTCTACTGCTTTTGATCCAAGTACTGGGTGTTTAGATTCCTTGGTAACATGCAGTTTGACAACATCACCTCTTAGATTTGTCCACACAAAGGGTAATTGTAGTAGAGGAAATTTGTCCATGAAGCAGCTTATGTGCCAAGTTCATGATCTCATTTCAATGATGCTCGCAAAAATTGGAAGTTCCATATCCTAGGGTTTTTGTTCAAGCTGGAAACAGACAGCCAGATTTCATTATGCCTGTGTTGGATCTGTGTCATGGCAGATATGGGGAATAATCCTGTTTGGGAACAAGAGATATTCACTCTTGATATCACTGGATGCAGTGATGACACTCCTGTCAAGATTGATATCTTTAAAGATGGGTCCAAACTCATTGGAAGCGTAGTGTAAGTGAAATCTGAATCATCCTTGACACCTGCAACTTTCTTTTTGGGCTGAATGGAAGATCGATTGAGATTCCTTTGTGTCATGGCTCAGAAGAGAAAACCTCATGGACACTAGAAAAATGTGTGATCTTTTGCACAGGTTGACAGTATTGGAGCTTTGTATGGTGGAAGGTATTCCGCAACCAAGGAATCTGCCATTGGTGACAGCCAGGGGCAAGCATCATAATGAAGAAGTGGAGATTGTGACAACATATTTAGGGGTTCCTAACTCCTATGTAAGTCTTGCAAAAATGGTTCATTCTAATCCTAATTTGTTCTTGCTCATGATACGGTAGCAGCTAGGTGGTATTTCAACTTGTATGGTATTGACCAGTACATGGAAATATGAGTGAGAACCAACATCCTATTTGGACTTCTTGTGCAGGCTCCTACTGCCGCCATGTTCAGCTGCCCTTCACCAGCAAGGGGATATTATCAAGCTACTGCCCCTGTCTGGGGGCTACCGTATGTCTCTTCCATGAGCAGCACATCAGGCATTTATCAACAATCACATAGTAATCAATTCCAGGAAAACCATCAGAGCAAAGTAGATTTATCTGATTCCGAGCCACAATATCCTCAGTTATCACAGCAAAGGCCTTCAAAACCCTCCCTGGACCAGTTTTATGCGTATTTTGGTTAAATGCACAATAACTTAATTTGCATATATAAATAGCAACACTGATCTCTAGAAAAATTGATGCAAGCACAGGTGCAAAGAAATAGTCCTCAACTCAAGCAATTCTGTGAGCTTTACACCTGCCAATTTGAAAGTGCAGTTCAGTAGAGCGTACATTACCTATTCCCACATAGAGTGAACTGGTTACAGATATGAAGTTCATGATGGATAGTGAGCTGGTTCATCACATGATCATCTCAAGCATCATCTTCGAGTGAGGCACTGATGTGCAAAGAAAACAGTCAGGGTTTGGAGGTCATGAACTTGTGGCAATTCCATAGGCACTTGAAAGCCCTTTTTGTTTGATCTCTAGAGCTCACCTTCTGAAATGAAGTTGGCGGAAGAAGTATTGACCCAGATACCTGAATCTCGAAACCTGTAAACAATGAGCCCTTTGTTTCCAGGAGATCAAGTTTACAGGTACAGAATTTAACCTTCTTGTATGCATTCTTGAGCTCTAAGCATGCATGTCTGCTGTTAACAGCTTCCCAAAATGCAGTTATGGTAGGAGAAAGTTAGCCTGTTCAAATAAGTTTGTTTGTCTGCTGAAGAGAGCTTGGTTACTCTTCAAAGCTGCTTTTGAATGAGACCAGATCATTGCTTAACAAAGAAAGATTTCTGTTTGCGTATTTCTGCCTTCTGAAATCTTTGGAAAGATTATTTCCAGGTCTTCTTAGTCATAACTGGGGAGCTTTTTCTAAGCTCACTTTGTCCTCTAACTTGACCTTCTGTTTATAGTTATCTGTCTTCTTCTTTCTTACTCTTTCTTTTTCTTTGTCTTTCTTTTTTTGTGTTCCCTTGTTTCTTCTAGAGTTTTTCAGGGCTTGTCCTTCTCTTTCAGGTTTTTTAGGTTTGACTGAGTTCTACCATTACTGCCAGTCTTGTGATAGAAACTCAATACATTGGTAAATGTTTGACATCAACTGCCACCAACTGCTAGCAGCTGATGAAGTCATTGAGAATGTTGTGGTCCGTGGTTGTGAACATGCATATGACTGCTGCTGTTGTTCAAATTGTGCCTAAGTTTTGTTTTCTTGTCTTTTCTGGAGGTCTTGCAGATACGGTTGCTATTATAATACTTTTAGATATCACATATCAATTATTCAGGGCTAAATTATTATATAGTGTAATGGGTCTAAAAGCAGACCCTTCACTTGTGCAAAGAAACTGATGCAGTTTTTGAGAAATTTTCAAAAACAGGATGCTTACAAAATTTGGAATGTCCTGTTGACCATTGAACATGATCTTATGTGGTGAAAAAGAAGGTTATGTCTGGAAATCGACCTAAACCAACACAGTCAAAACTGGTTCTTTACATACAGAGAAATTCACAGTAATTATGAAAGTGGGTTGTTTTGTACATGTTTGGGTGCTAGCTAAACATAATGACTGAGTCTTCAGATTGCAGGAATGCGACAGAGATTCAGGATGCAGGTTTTGTAAAATGTCTTGCCTGAAATTTGAAGGAGAGTATTGTATACTTATCTACACACACCCTGATCTACATTAACATCCACTCAGTTTGCAAAATAACTCCATAAACAAAAGAGGCACCAGACTTAAGTGCTACAAATGGCAGAGGCATGAAACCAAAACTCCAAGGACACTACTCTACGGCCACCTTTTCATTGGTACCACATCTAATAATGATGTTGAACTTTGACTGTGTTACAATACCAGTAGACATGCTACTGTAAACAAAATAAACTTGATATTGTGATTGACCAGACAGATTACTGGCATCACCAGTAGTCCATGCAAGAACAAATACCATCTTCAAAGTGATGGAAGCGATTGGCATCCCTCACCATTATTGCTCTCCCAACTATTTTTGAAATGAACTTTGTGGAAGTGTGGCAATCTTCACAAACCCGCAGATTCTTTCTTATTCGAAGAGGAGTACCAGGAGCTGTGTTGATGAGCCCTAATGCAATAGCCAGTTTCTCACTATGGTGGCACAAATGAAATACCTTCTCTTCTTCTTCCACATCATGTAGAATGAATTTTGTACAAGGCACATACCCCGCATCATGCATGAGCCCTGACAATCTCTGCAGTTCTCCATGAATTTCATTCATCTGGGGGTGATCTTGATCCTCAACTACAAAGGTATGCACCTCATTATTCACTTCAATCCAGGTGCGACCCGGCTGTTTCTTCACACCTTTTTCCATTCTCTGCCGTTCAAAATTCTCACAGAGATGCCTGTTGCCAGCAGCAGCATAGATGTTTGACAGCAGCACACAACCAGCAGCATTGTCAGGCTCCATTTCAAGAATTTGTTTGGCAACACGTTCTGCCATCTCCACATTACCATGAATTCTACAAGTGCCGAGCAGAGCCATCCAAGCAGCCACCTGTGGTTTACAGGGTATTGCCTTGACCATATTCTCTGCCTCCTGTAGATGGCCAGCACGCCCAAGAAGGTCAACCATACAGGTGTAATGTTCCAATTTTGCAGAAATCATATAGTCTGTGACCATTGCAGCATAACAATGCATGCCTTCATCCACCAGACCTGCATGGCTGCAAGCTGATAGAAGACAAACAAAAGTGATATCATCTGGCTGTACACCTTCTTCACACATCTGTTCAAAATGTTTAAGAGCTTCCCTACCATGCCCATGCATTGCACATCCTCCAAGGATGGCATTCCAGGTGGCCACATCTCGAGATGGCATCTTGTGGAACACTCTCCAAGCATCTTCAAGGCTCCCACATTTTGCATACATGTCCACCAAGCTACTCCCCACAAAGACATCAGACTCACAACCACTTTGAATGATTTGCTCGTGAACACTCCTGCCCTCTTCAAGTGCAACTACACTGGCACATGCGTTCAGCACTGCTACAAAAGTAACAGAGTTTGGCTGCACACCTTCCTGTAGCAGTTGCCGAAATAGTTTCAGTGCGTTCTGCCCTTGCCCACATTTCACATGTCCCAATATCATGGCACTCCAAGTGACCACATCTCGAGATGGCATTATATTGAACACTCTCTGAGCATCCTCCAGGCTCCCACATTTTGTATACATGTCCACCAAGCTACTCCCAACAAAGACATCAGACTCACAACCACTTTGAATAATTTGCTCATGAACACTCTTGCCCTCTTCATACGCAACCATGCTGGCACATGCATTCAGCACCCCCACAAAAGTAACAGAGTTTGGTCGCACACCCTCCTGTTGCATTTGTTGAAATAGTTCGAGTGCCTTCTGCCCTTGCCCGCATTTCACATGTCCCAAAACCATGGCATTCCAAGTGACCACATTTCGCAATGGCATCTTGTTGAACACACTCCAAGCATCCTTGATGCTCCCACATTTTGCATACATGTCCACCAAGCTACTGCCCAGAAAGACATCTGACTCACAACCACTTTGAATGAGCTGTTCATGAACAAGCCTGCCACCTTCAAGTGCTCCTAAACCGGCACATGCATTAATCAACGGAACAAAGGTGAATTTGTTAGGAGTCACTCCTTCTTGTTGCATTCGTTGGAAAAGCTGTATTGCCTTCTCTGGCTGCCCATCCTTCACATATTTTGTGAGCTTCTGATTCCATGCAAAAATGTTCAATTGCACTGTGCCTGGTGCCATTGCAGCTATCTCTGATGCCACCCACGGTGGATTTCGTTGGTCCTTAAGCCAGAGTGCTTCCTGTGTCTTCTTGTGTTTGAAATCCGGATACCTTTCATTTGTCTACAACCAGAATCCAAATCAAGCTGATCAGCCATGTATTCTTCACATCCCAGGTGTAGATAACATCATAAGAACAGAGAAAGCCGCACTGACTTTCTCTATGCAAATTGCATTCACCTACCTTCTCCAACCTGCTACTACTATCCCACCAGAGCAAAGGATCTGAAAAGAATTTCTGTAGAGTTTAGACCAAGGCAAGATAACAACCAAGAGAGTGCAACAAGAGTGAGAGCAACAAGAACTATGGTACCATTGACATGTGAACTCTGGCAGGTTTGATGTTCCGTTACCTTCTCTGATCTGTGATCCCACCATTGTGAAGGATCCAAAAAGAACTTCCGCCATAGTTTCTCTCTCTGACCTGCAGGGACTGCTGAACAACTTCCTTTCAAATCATGTAGTTTGATCACATAAAAGCCAAGATGAGGTACTGCGCCTTGCATAGAATGTGTCCGAATTTTCGATTTGCTTCCAGAGAGATTAGGTCACCATTTTTCAGCAAACAAACAAACCATGAAAAGAAGGCACGTGACACAGAGAGGAACAACGCATGAAGGCTTACAATTGCAAAGAGCTCTGAGTGCCGCCTCTGTTTCTATCGGGTGCGCTCTGGGAAGAAGCGAGGTGTACTGCAAATGTTTTTGTTGGGTAAAGCGGAATTGCGGGTGCACGCAGACACGTAGCAGCAAGCTGCTCCCGGTCGAACTCCCTCTTCTCCATGGGGTGGTGGAGCTGCTGCCGTCCTTGAATTCTAGAAGAGAGTTAGAGCTTGCACATGACAATAGCTGCACTGATGATGAAAAAGGCATTGCTGCATGAAAAAACCCTTGGAAATTGCTTTTTCTCGCTCCTCACGATCCAGGAGCATGATCCCAAGTAGATCCACATGCAATTCCCTGTCGAGCATCCGACCCAAATGCAATCTCTCTCGCACCTCCACCACCTACGCATTTCTAGATTGAACGTCATCAGCTTGCTTGCAATGGCCACAAAACCCTCGAAAACCGCGGCACCCTAAAAGAATCGCTCGGACTACTCAGTAATGTGTTCTTTCTAGCGTTTGGTAGGCGGATTGTGTTGTGCAGTGGGGCCAAAGTGGCGATGATCCACACGAAGATTTCGCCAAATTTGGTTACAAGCTAAATATGAAAGCAATTTTTAATGTAAAATAAATTCTCTTTGGCTACCTACTTGAACCATATATAAAAAATCTGGCCAAATTATTGTGCTAAAAATTATATCATAGTGCCTTGGCCATTTCAACACATGTTTGTCGAATAATTAATCAATTCAAAAATATTCCCTTCAACAAATGAAATATCCTTAAAGATTCAACGTTTTCCTTCACAATATTTTGTGATTTGGAAGAGATAAATTTTCAAATTTTCAAAATTATATGATAATTTAGAATATTCATTTTGGAACACCATGTTTGAGAAAGAGCTACCCAAATTTAAGGATTGATTGGATACCATTTTTCCATGTTGTCCTCCTGAAACAATCAATGTTAACATTGTTTCTAGCCATGTCTTTAGTCATTTGCAAAATAGCCCTATCAACATTACATATATAGGTGATTTTAAGTTTCTCCCCACCTTCATAATACCAAATGGAGGAGACAAGGTCTGATTTTAGTTCATTTTAGATGTTTCATATTTTTCACAAACTTCATTTGATTACTTGGATTCCTTGTTTGTAACACTTGCATAATAAAGGATTGGGGGAAAAGTTGTGGAAAAAATGTAAAAATTAAATGAATGTCTTGGATCCTGAAGATGCCTAAGGTCTTGTGTTGGGTTGCTGGGAGTTGGGGGTCAGTAACAGGGTGTTTGTCCATAAAGAGGAGGTTGGGAGGTTTTCTAAAAGTTGTTGCCTTGGGACTTGGGGTTACCATGGTGTTTGTTCATGAAAGGGAGGTTGGGAGGTTTTCTAGAAGTTGATTCCTATAGGTTTACATAGTTTTCATAAGTTTTCTTGGGATTTGGGAGTGGGTCAATGATTTCCAAGACATATGAACACTGAGACAATTAATACACAACCTTCCTTCTTATGAATATAAATTAAACACGTGAAAAATTGTTTATGAAACAAATAACATAAACCCTCATGGCTATGTAAAAATTTACATAATTTCAATCTTGCAGTGCATTTATTTTTCACATGACCACCTTTACTTGTATGTAATTTCTTACATGCTTTGGTTATATTTGAAGATGTGGCTTCATATTTCATTTTGTCACCTTTCGCATTTCTTTTGTTCATTTTCTCTAGGTTGAAATTATTTTTCCATGTTTAGTAGAATGTTCAAAACTTTTGTTAAAGGATATTGAAGACATAAGTAGTCTGATTTGTGTGAGTGCATTACCACTGCTTTTAAAGCACATATGATTTGGTGTCTTATATTTTTTAACTTGTTCCAAATACTCACCAAGATTACTCTTTTCAATTGAAAAAACGTTACCACAATCATCCATGACCATTACAAGGACCAACAGAAAAAGCATTTGCTTGCCGTCTTTGGGTTCACTAAGTTCATGACAATTTTGACATGCAGAATTTCAACTTTCTGTAATGGCTTTACCCAAGTTCATAGACTACACAATTAACACATGATTTAGAGTCAGTTAAAAGTTCATCATTTGGTAGGACATAAGAACATTTGTGGGAACTTTTCACGGAAATAAGCTTTCTGGTTAGAGGAATTACACTCTTCAAAACAAGAGGACTCTGTTTTTTGGGAATATAAATGCTTGAACATCTTTTGAGTGTGAAGTTTTCGATTTTCTGTTCTAGGTAAGAACAAATAAATTATTACAGCTCTGTGAAGCCCTTACTAAAAGAAATTCATGAATTGAGAGTTTTGTAGAAATTGGCTGAGCTGCTCAGTTTTTCAGAAATTTTGTGGCTGGCTAGTGTCCACTTGACATACCTTGGCAGCTTTGACACAAGTCTGTCAAATACTTAACTAATGTTTGAAGAGCCCAGGCCCAAAAATAGAATGTTCCATAATATTCTAAACAATTCTCTATTTGCCTTCACAAAATTTTGGTCTTTGAAAATATATAAAACAACTCTGAAAATAATATAATTTGTATTAAAGCTGCCAAGGTACTCCAGTAGAGGTGCAAATGATCATGGGTCAGTAGCTTGAAATCTGAATTCGTGTAGAAAGTCACATGGGTTTGCAAGTAGCTCTTCTGGCTGGAGCCATTGATATCAAGAAGGCCACATGGACAAGCTCTTTTTTATTGAAACTAAAAGAGTTCTTCTAACACTATATATTCTTTTGGAGTTTTCAATCATCCCACATACACCCCTTGTATATAATACATACTCCTTTGCTTGGAGGACAACATCCTCAAAAACCGGGGATGTTTTGTTTCCTCCCTGTTGTTTTTGATTCCTGTTGAATTGTTGACTAGTAGCCTGTACCCTACCAGTCCATTACGTTTTCAAAAGTTCCCACAGATGTTCTTATACATTCCCAATCAGTGCAACAATTATGGTACACTAATCTTCGCCAAGAGTTTTTGGGAGTGTCAACATTTCAACAATAAGAACTTGTTGCAAGCTACAATTCAAACAAGCGCAACTGGTTATCGTATAGAATAAGTTGTCAAACATGAGACAATTGCTGAATTCACATGTTCCTATTTTTGAATCAAATCAAGTACACATCCTTTGTTCAAATAACAACAATTAATGTCTAATTTTGAATATCTTGGAGAATGCATAGAAAAGTCTGAAGTAACACCTCTGAAGATAAACATTGTGTTAGTTCCAACAGAACTGAAACAAAAATAACAAAGAATGAGTGTGATCATTACCTTGTAAATGTGATTCACAAAATATCAGATTGTCACCTTTGTCATGAATGGCAGTCACTAGCACATGTTACTCCTCACTGACTTCATCAACTCCTGGTGGTGGATGTAGATAAAGTGGATAGAAATCTGCTCCAAATTTTTGGCAAACAATTATACACAAATTTGCATCCTGAGTTTTTGTTGCATTTCCAGAAGCAACTGGAACACTCAGTCATGATGTTGGTTAGCACTGAAGAGACAAAGATAATTGAGTTGTAGTCATCAATCTCCTGCAGATGGCCTCCAGAACTGGAAAGCTGGAGACCCAAGATCTGCAGTTCTCTGCACAATATGGCATTTTTCACTACTGAAAAATGTAGGTGGGAATTATTGAGATTTGGCACCAAAGCTTGTGGTTCCTATATTTGACACAGGAAATTTCAGCATGACAGAATGGCTAACAGAAATATCCATTAATGTCCAGTTGACATCTCAGAAGAGGCTTTTGAAACTGGAAAAAAAGCACTTTTAGACAACAGCTCTCAAGCATATAGGCTCTATGAGATGAGTAGAATCTAGGAAGGGCAATTAAGATGCTAAGATTGAGAGTGCCTCAAACTTGGGCAACAGATTCCAATGCCTCTCTTTCAGTTACCTCTGAAACTTCAGAAGCAGATTTCCAAGATGGAGGGGTAGCTAGAAACTTTGCATCAAACAACTTAGAATGTGAGGAAAGGAGGGGAGTGTATGGTGTAGCCCCATCAGGAAGCCCAAAGACCCAGTCAAGAACATTCAGGTACTTTGACCGGAAAACGTCACGCTCTTGAGCATAGCAATGCATTATGATGGCAGTTGCAGTGCTGAAAAGCAGGACATCAAACCGTTTAGGAGGAATCAAATTGTAGCGCTCCAACAGTCCCCAATCAGTCACACAGATTGCAAAGCTCTCCATTGCACGGGCAAAACAGTACAGGGCAATTTCCATGCGCCGTGATTTCTTCTCAATCATCAATGCTAGACCCACTGGAAACTGTGGAAAATAACGAACAGATACATAGTCAGCATCTCCATACACATCATGTCACTTCCATCAAACTTCACCTACTGGAAGCCTAGTTTTTGTGGTTCCTTCTCTCAAGTCAATTACTTCTCTAAATCTGTATTTCAGTGGATTAAAACCACGGATCACCAATGGTGAAACAAAAGAGGCACAAAATCTATCTTTTCAGCTTCACCAGCTGATCCTGGAGCATACTCTTTGACCAATTAGGTATTAGCTAGCAAGGTCACATCTGGTCAGCATTGAAAACAAAACCACCAGCAATGTGTGTGGTACATTATGACCAGTGGCATTTACTAGTGCAGCAGACCTTGAGACAAAACAATATGCCACTCTGCTCTATAGTGTACTCCTAGAATATTTCTAAGATATCACAATAAGAAAAGCACATACACGGAGCATAAACAAAAGAGACTTTCATACTTACTCCAAAGAAAGTCAATTCATGTAGCTGCAAGAGGACAAAACTCAAACAAAAATAGAGTACCATGCAGATGCAAAAGAGAAGGATTCGTACAGTTGCTGCTGCAACAAGTGGGGAGTTCATAGTCCCTGTGGCTCTAAACAAAACACATGTCCAGGACCTGCATAGAGACAAAGGAAGTTTGTAAAAATATCAACTACTATGATGCGGCACAAAAGAAACCAGAAGAAATAATGGATTGATTGATGTCCAAAAAGGATATACTACCCACATCTAAAAATCCAATCCAAACCCAAGGGGCATATAGTGACAGGAGGTGTGCACCTACCAATTAAAACAAAGAACAAACTGAGATGAAGTGGAGAAAAGAATTGATGATGAACAGAGTGACAGGCATTCTGGTGAGATACCTACCAGGCTGATGCACAATAAACAGCAAGGAATAGGCTAGATCTAGCTGTGCCAATCAAGGATTTCCACAATATAGGAAATGGCCTGCACCCATGATTACAACAACAATAGTGGGTGTAAAGAGATTCAACAACATTCCTTCAGAGGCAGCACCAAAAATATGAACAAATTATCAGAAAGGCTATAAACCTTTTCTGTCATTGATGAACAAATAAGAGAGAAAAGCATTGGCCTCAGGAAATATGATTACCTCACAAATAGGCCTTGACGATGCACAAGAAGAGCAGGAACAAAGTAAACTGGCAAGTAAACGGGCAATGACCGTAAATATGCTGGCCCCAAGAAAGAGAAGAAATGTGGCACGCAACCTTGGTTTCCATGTAACATCTGCGTCATGAAGCCACAACATAGAGATATTATCCCAGTTGGCAAAACAATCTCAAGCTCTGGGAGAAATATTATGCAGGATATGTCGATGGAGGCAAAAAGTTAGAAACCAAAAGCCTGCTCTTCAACAAATACCTGCTTCTACTGCATGTCTTAAGAGGCCAGATTGTACAGTGAAAAGAGATTAAACCTCTGAAGAATTATTGCAATAATAGTAATAGGCTCCTTGAGAAAAAAGGTGTCATTACCTTGCATGGAATGGACATATTGGGATCCAGTTTCAGATCAACTCCACTTGATTTGTAATACTCCTCAATGGCTTTCAAGGCAGAGAATGGCTCCATCTTCAGTGCTAGCTCCTTGAACCCCCTTATGATAGAGAGATCTTTTCCTCCATGCTTGTTGAGGAAAGCAATGTAAGATGATGGCAGACTATCTGGCTTCAGAATCCAGGCTGACCTTGAATGGCAGAATACAACAAGGATCCCAGAGTAAAAATTCTTGAAATACTTTTGCTGTGCTATAAACTACGCATAGAAAACATAAGAGACCAATTACTTACAGAATCTGTGAGGATGACAAACACATGAGGAATGTGTCACCATGCCTCCAAGAAAGAGGTCGACATAGCCACCCTGTTCGCTCATTCTTAATGCCACAGCGGGCAGCCAGAACTGCTGCCCGGACAAGGATGTAAAGGGCCATGCTTGTGTGTCTTTTTTTGTGCCCCGTCAGTAACAATGATGGTCCTGCAATTGCTCCAGCAACCAGTGATCGCCATCTTGCCGTCCTGCAAAAAAGAAACTCCGCAAAAAGCCTTGTGACACAAATGACCCAGAGGATGCAGAAGGTATGACATTTGTAACTTCCTACAAAGGTCTGCTAAGACATGTAACTGATGTCATGGCCCATTCCTGCTACGGTTTAGGGCATTTTGTTTTAAATAGGAGACATAATTCATATCATATCCAAACTCTCCTTCAAGTTTTCATGGTTGCTTAAAGAATCCATCTAAGAAACTGAATAAAGAAATTGAGAATCCTTAATTACACCACATTGTTGAATGTGCCCATGGTTCACATTTTCCGAATTGACTCAATGTAAAATCTCAATGTTTAAAGGGCATGTGCAAACCTGTGACATCCACCTATAGCTGCAACAGTTTCATCAACTGTGCAGAATACTCCTGCAAATGTTCCCACAAACAAGCCATAGCGAAGTGTCTCTTTCAAAGCAGCCATGATAGCTTCATTGTTTGTTCTTCCTCGAAGACTCACACCTTTTGTACTGCATGAACATAGTGAACAGTCAGCTCTAAAATATTTCTGAGAGGGATTTGTGACAGAAAGTGAGATTGGCTTGTATAAGACCGATATATTGAATAATCACAAAGAGGATTTAAAACCTTCACCTAAAGGAAGATCTTTTTCTCAGGCGGCTGAGAATTGCAAAGAGGGAAAGACCTCCCCGAAGGCCACTTCCAATCACAAAACCTTTAATGGAAGCTGCAATGCAACGATCCAAAGCTTTCCAGAAGCTCTTCCCAGTCTCCTTTCCAGAGGTAGAACAGGCATCATCTTCCACAAATCCTCCTCCCTGCTTGTCCAAGAGCTTCAAAGCTCCTCCTCCTCCTCCTCGGTGACTACTTAGAACAGCTCCTCTACTGCCTCTTTCAAGCTTTTTCCCATTCACCAATACAGGTCCACTTCTGATCATGCTAGGTCTTATGCCATCTGCATCCATCATTCTCTTGAGCAATACAGGAACAACGTCTTTAAATTCCCTCGTCCTCTCTATCTCATTCCCCGTGATCAGTGTTCCCCCACTAGAAGGAAAAGCATTATCAGAAGGTGCTGATGTATCCATATGCCTAGAGGATATGAAATCGCCAGAAGTGACTATTCAACTCTCGAAGGCTGGAGAAATTTGCAAGATATATTGTCGAAAGTGTTGAGAAGGTATTCTCTCAGCCGGAGAAGGAAACATCACAGTCTATCAGCATCTCCGATGAATTCCAGCAGCGATGAATAACCCTATATTCTCAAAGCTGAAACAATCCGAGGAAACTGATCACAAAATCGAAGGAATGGAACCGATGTTCGTCGAAAAAAATACCACGGCCAAATCTCGGAACTACCAAACCGGAGGAAAATCCTCTCCGACCTGGGGAAAACCGTGCCAAGAATCAGAGAATTAGAAAGCGTTGGTTACGAGCAAGAACCTCAATAAGATGGATCCAATCTCTTGTTCCATTTTCCAAGAGCAACAAGTTAAGCAGCATATTCGAAAGAAAGTAAACAAACAGTCGGAAGAGAGAAAAAAACGAAAACTCTGGTATCCCTGCAGAAGAGCTGAACTACAAAAGCAATTCGCACGTCTAAAAGAAGCCACAAACCTCCATTACTTCCGCGCTACCTACCAGAAAGTGAAGGAGTTTCATCATCCCACAGAAAAGACAATGGAGCATGACTAGGTATATATATCAGAGAATGGCTGAATGTGTTATGTGGCAAAACAATCCAGAGGAGTACCTTGAAACTGCGCGAAGAGCTTGCAATTTGGCATGAAATAAACATGAAAGAATCCCCCGGTCGCGTGCACAACAAGAACCACTCCATCACAAAAGGCTCTTTCTTCCCGCAACTTTTTAATCTATTAAAAAACCGCGCAAAAACAAAGACCATAAAATTTGAAAAGAACCAAAATAAAGCGCAGAAAATCGATCTTCCCAGACGCTCCGAACGATTCCTGCCGCTCCTCGTCGACGGTTAGTACGCAACAGAAGGAGGCTGAAGAAAGACGGCCGAGACGATGCCGAGCGTCGTCGCCATAGCCGTGATCTTTCTCGGCGCCCGGGAGCTACAGGCGCTTCACCCGCGGCGAAAATCGAGATCCCAAAACCCCATCCCAGGTCCTGATTCAGATGCTGCCCCCATGACGTGTCGCTTTCCTGGCATCTTAAGCCACCATTCTTGCACGTACTAAGCCAAATGGTCAACTTTTTTTCATTGTGTACACCTCCACGCCCAACAACGAATCAAAATGCATCCGTGGCGGCTACGTGTCACAATGCGATGTGCCGTCTAGGCGATGTGGTGGGCAGTGGGAAAACGGTTCCTGATGCGCGGGAGATGTGGGTGGGTAAGAGAAACTAGATCGTGGGTTCCTCCGCCGTTCTCATCCGGCCCGATCCTTCTGGCAGTCCACGTGGTTTGCCTGCAACTGACGGGAACAGAGAAAAGTGAATGCGAAGCGTCTAGCGCGGAAAAGCAGGTGCCCCGTATTTATAATCCGTATCTATAGCCGTATTTTTATAGGTAGCTATAATTTTGTATTTACCTCGAATGCTGTTGCGTGGACAAGTTCTAACGTCGGGGCAAAAAATCCAATAAAAAACTGAAGGCGGAAACCATCACACAGAAAACGAAAGGGAAGGCGAAAAAAAGGCCAAAAAACACAAAGCCCATTCCGTACCATAGGAACCAAAGAAGGGAGAGATTTAGTCCCTCTAGTGGTAGGAAGCTATCTCACCCACCGCCCCTCTAATGTCACCTGCATGCAAAGTTCTAACTTCAAACAGCCTTCAAGCTATCAGGGCTCACACTTACTACCGCCCAACTTTCCCCTAAGGTTAAACCCAAGTAGTGTACCAGTATTGGCCGGTTATTGAATTTTGACACATTAATCAACTAGGTTATCAATCAATCCAATAATTTTTATCCTACCAGTTGGATATTGATTTTTAGATAATCAGCTAATAACCTAATTAATTGATATTAAATTACATACATCTAATAATCTACCTAGATGATCTAGTTATCATCCACGTAGGTTACCAATCCTAAAACACGTAACATTTATATAATAAAAAACAAAAGAACAAGAAAAAAGTTTTTAAAAGTATGTTTAATTTTGTTCACAACCTTATAACCAGCTAACAACAATGGGCAAGATAAGTAATGGCTATCAATTGATTATTTGATAACCTGCCTTTATGCATAACCAATGGTTACTACCTTTCAAAATATTGATAACTTAACCAACAAACATTTCAAAAGAAGATTAGTATTGATGATTTAATCAACACCATTTTTTTATATTGATAACCTAATCGGCACCAACAGAAACTTTAAGAAAAATTTATCTAACAATTATGAAATAAAAGGCACAACAAAAGGCACCTAACGCATTATATAAAATTTATATCATTTATTTTTGTTTTCTATTTGAAGACATATTTATGCAATTGAGTTTCATCAAACCAAGTTTTTGCTTGTGAAAAGCCAAAGGAGAACGAACATAATCTTGCAACCAAAAGAAAACAAGTCACAAATATAGCCAAAATAATCAAATTTCTAATAAACCAAAAAAAAAAAGGACCACTAGAAAAGGAAGTGGTTCCATTGGTTATGAGATGTACACAAGAGCATGTGAATAGGGGAAAAAAAGGAAAAGAAAATAACAAAAATGCGCATTGTTCTTGAATAAAGGGGATGTTAGAAACTTGACCTTTTTCGTATCATATCCTTACTAAAGTAAATTTGTGCAAATAGTAAAAGTTCAAGACCTTTTTAAAATTAAATTTGCACAAGAAATTTTTCAATTAGTCATTGGATGTCCTTGTTTCAACAAATGCCATATGGCAATAGATTGCACATATTTTTTGTTCTTCTCTTCCTTCCCTACCCATTCACCTAAATCACCAATTGTATCACATTCTATGGAAGCATACAAATTTTCAGTTTTCACATGTGCATTGTTAAGACTCACATAATATGCACCCATAGCCATTCTAGGTTTGGCAACATTGCACTTCTTTCAAGATGAATGCTTGAGGAGAAAATTAAAATATGGAACCTAAAATTCATTGGAACTTAAAAGGTTCCCATAATTAAGAGACAAAACCCTAAAATGGTTTAGGTATGCACAATAGACACAAAGATTCAAATATGCACCATAAACACAACTGTTCAAGTTTCAACACAACACACTTACTTTTCACACAAAATTTAAATCACATGATACACAACATTCACACAAAATTTAAAGATTTAGGTTTTGAAAAACACAAAGAACATTCACAACATTTAGGATTTGCAAATGAATGAGATCATATTTAGAAAGGAAATTCAAGTTATGTAAAGTAAGAAAAATCGATGAACATTGATACTTCTGAAGAACATGAACAATGAATGTGATGTCAAGTTGCACTTCAAAATTTCATACCATTGCAACTTATGACATTCCAATCTTTGATGTGTCAACATTCAAGAATTCATGAACATATTCCATGACTATCGATTGTAATAAAAAAGAAATCCAAGTTCATGCATACCTTCAACAACAAAAATATCTTGACACCACACCATTGTGCCCTTCTTAACATTGAAAAGACACTTACAACAAAGATTTAATTTTAAATAGAACAACAAAAAATGATGTGATCAAGGTAAAAATGAGAACTTTTATAAAAAATAATTATGAACTTTGGAAATTTATCTTTAAAAACCAAAGCATTTTATCATTGCAACATTCGTCCACTACATTTCCTACCATTACAATTTTTTTGTTGCACTTGTCATTGTAATGTTGTGCGCTACCATATTGATGCCTACACCTATCATTGTCCACACACATAAACAAAATAACAACATGATACCCGAAAATGGCACATTAACCAAAATCGCCCCCTATCTGGGGCTAAGGTCCCTCTGAATTAAATAGCAATGCAAAAAGTTTCATATGTGAATTCCACCATGAATGAACATTTTGGTTTTAAGGTGGAAGGACTAGTAGACTAGGTGTGAGCCCTTGTTCACCACCATTGTTATCCAAGGTTTCATTCTTGGTTATTTTCCCAATTATTAATAGTTTAAGATAGGTAAGGGTTGCTTTTAGGAAGTTTTAGCTCATATAAACTTCCCAAGTTGGTCAAAGTTTATTAATTCAACTTCTATTAATTTTATGTAATTTGGATAACATTAATTATAATATAGGTGTACGATGTTCCATCATTTTGCATCTTCAAGTTAATAAGTAAACTCACAAATGACATTGCTCAAACTTAGCTAAGCCTTGAATCATTGAAGTTGAGTTTAATTACTACACGTGTCATCCACTTTGAAGGTTGAATATTGTAGTACTATGTATGTTCATGGATATTAACCTACACTGTTAACATTTTGAAGCAAAGTTCCAATGGTTCAAACCTATGATCTAGTTGAAGCATAAAAGTCAAGACATAGGCATGTTTTGGGCATGATATGTAAAATTAAAGAACTAATAGTCCAATTACTTCTATGAGTCATCATCAAGATGGCAAAAGCCTTGAATGGAATTCAGAAAAAGTTTATTTAGTAATCTTTTAGTACAACATGAATTCATAATTAATAGAATGTTCAAGAGAATAAATAGGTAGCATGACCTTCTCCACATGTTATACAAATTCCTACAAGGGATATAATGCCATGACCATCATGTCCTTAAACCATAGCCTAATAGATATTCATTCTATTTGTAAAAACTCCAAGATACGACATATAATGCACACAAATATTTCATTTTGCAATTAGTCAAAATTTAAAATAGTGGACCATGAAACATCAATAATGGCCTAATCCAAGTTCTACAAACCACATTAGAACAACGGCTTCATCCCTTTGGTAGATGCCTTCATACAAAATCTCTGGCTCACCATCTATAACATGTTCAACTTTTAGCATTAACACAAAAAAACATGTGTTAACACCCAACCTCTAGTGCCACAATTTAATGATGTGTTCAGACTCTAGTTGAAGGTGCATTCTTCTTTTGACCAACTTTTCATGCTCAAGCAATTGCATTAGATTCAAGTCAAGAGGTCATTCATACCCTTTGTCATTCAGTGGCATAGGTCAAAGTTCACATCCTCTATAATTGTTTGCCATGAGCTAACAAACTAATTATTCCATGAAATTTCATTTGTTTAAATATATTTGTGATTAGGGTTAAAGGTTTGGTTTTACATCCTTAACAGAGTAGCCAAGCAAATTGTCTAGTTCTAACAAATTTGATGAAGAAACTAGGTTGAATGGTAGATTGGGTGCAATGGAAATCTTGCTATAAGAAACCTACATCCTAACTTGACTTAGGTAAAACTATCCTAAGGGTTGGTTATTTTGGATGAATTAAGATGGAAAATGGGAAGGTTCTACTCGAATGAAAAAAAAACTTCATTCCATGGATGGCATTCAAAATGAAGAGAAGATGAATTTCTAAACCCTATTGGATAGGGGGTTTCCATCTCACCATGATTGGAAGGGAAATGAATAGTTTGATCTTTTCATCAAGTTCATTGCTTCTTAGAACTAAGGAAAGTTGATTGGTGGAGACTTAGCAAAGAAGGATCTCCCTTCATTTTCATTGGCCAAGGAAAGGAAGCTCTTGGAAAGGGGTCTTAGGGGAGGCTCATTCTTTTTCTCTTACACACCCACTTAGACTTGACTTGCTTTTGTTTTTGCTCTTGGAAAAAGATTAATGATTTGGAGAAGAATTTTTGGCGAAAAAGAGGTGTTAGATTGAAAATGAAAGGATGTTATGTGTAGAACAAGTTTTTTTTCCTTCAAAGTAGTCTTTGGATTTGTTGTTTTAAATTCAAAATCTCATGAGTGTAGTAATGGATTTGTTTAAAATTTGAGAAATTTTTTAATTAGTACTTAAAGCATTTTCACACAATTTTTTTGTTTCATTAAACTTTCTATTGGAGAGATATAATTGCTGAAAGTAGAGGGGGTCTATTGTGAAGTGAGTTTAGATTTAGTAATTTTGGGAGTGGATGTTCCAATCGCCACTATGGTACAAAAGTTGAAACTTGGTGAGCATAAGTGCCTACTCCTTAGCTTTCCAACAAGCTTATTATTTATGGGTTTGGATGGGTGAAGTGGAGTTGATGTTCATTGGAAATAAAGGATTCAACTTGATTTATCACAACAAATTACAAATTAATGAACTTTTTTTTAGTTTCAATTAAATTATTCTTTTGTGACAATCCTAGTTCATATCATTGTGAATGTATGTTTTTTTTTTTTCATCAAAATCATTATATTACAAATGCAACGCAATGATTCATTGAATACCAATCATTTAACCATAGTCCACCACGAACCCGTTGTGAAGTATTTATGTGCTTTGAAGGAAGGCATGTAAATCATTCACACTAGCTACAAATGTGAACCCCACCATTAGTTGCTTAGTTATAATCCCCCCAATTCCTGAACCAAATGTGAAACATGCATTGGAAGAAAATTACCAAAGGGACCCTTTACCATCTAGGTCAAAATATGGGTACCTAGGTCAATTGAATGCATTGTGGGCAAAACCATTTGTTAATTGGTATTTTTTATAGAGGTGGTGTGAGGCATCCCATGTGCCAGCCCTTGGAACAACAATTGCAAATCAACATAGTGGCAGGCCTCGTGGCTTGCCCACATAACATACAATGTAATTTTTAAATAACAATTGCCAAAAAAAGGCCAATATGACCATCTACATGAGGAAGATGACATGGTGCACAATTACTCACATGATTTTTCCATGTTTGACCTTCCAACAACACTTTAGAAGGTAATACCTTTCGAACCCTCAAAATGATTCATCCTGTAATGACATCCAAGGTAGTTTGGTGTAGTTTGTTACAAGTACACAAAATCTCCTCACTAAAACCTATGAACCTGAGGATGATAACCACCTCCACGTATAATGGCATATCAAATAATATCCTGAAGCTGAATAATTGTTAAAATTTCCATTGCCATAGGTATCACACACCGAAATAAAATTACTCGTTGTTCACATGCCTGAAGCCACATTGAAGGATCATCCAAACTCACCATTACCAAAACATCACATTGAATGGAAGCTAGTAGTTCAGGATGACAACCAAATGTATGGTGAAAATGATGCAAGGGAAGCTTGTCAACTATACCTATATCCCATGGCTAACCATGGTAATTGTAGTCCCAATCCTTAATATGGCCTTTTGGGAAAACACAATTATGTAATTCTTGTTTCATTGTCTGCACCATTCATTTGGTTAACCCATCTACCTCAAGATGGTCTCATGAAGTAATTTAATGATCAATTAATGTCTTTTCACATAACTTTTCAAATTCCCCTCAAAATATTGTACCTTGGTTAATGAAATCTTCGACTAGAGGACCAAACCTATTAAACAATTTACCTAAACATGCATATGCATCTACCGCATTGTTATAATCTAACAACAACACCAATTCGAACCACTTGGAGACATGTTCGATCATAACCAAAACATGTAAGTTATGTTGAGTTGTTAAATTCAATGGGTTAACAAAATCCAAACTCCATTGGTAACCTAACCCCATAATTAACAAAGGTTATGAATGAAGTGTAGGTGCATTGAATGATGTTAGAACTTGGTCACACACCACACACTAGAAACAAATTATTGAAGTTGCAATTGCATCCTTTCCCACTAATATTGTGTTTAGAACAAATTATGTGTGCATTGGATCCCAAAATGACCTAACTCCTCATGAACATGTTGTACACGACCTTCATGTTGTTTTGGGTGAGGTACTACTTGTATTTGTCCATTTACCCACACCCATAGTAAGGAATTACCTTCCCATATAAACCACTTAGCCATGTGCATATCATGATATCGCTTCTTGGATGTCAGTCGAACTAATTTTCACTTGTTCACAAATATGTAATAATAGGTGCATCCTCATGGAAGTCCAAGGTAACATTTGGCAAAATTGTAATCTACCAAAACCTTATCCATCACCTTCTAAAGTAAGGGCATTCTTCAAACCAAATGGCAAAAATTGCAATTTGTATAAATAATCCTTCCCATGAGGATGAATCCCCCAAAATGTCATATTAACCTTATCACCCTCCTTCATTAGTAATTGGTGGTAACCAAATCGTAGGTCCAAAATAATAAACATCTTAGCATGTCCAAGGGAATCAAATATCTCTTCCAATAAGGGCATGGCATACTTGTTTGAACAAGTCCATTTATTCACCGGACAATAATCCCCACACATGCGATGTTCAATCGAATTGCCAAAAATATATTTCTTAGTTGGCATAATTGTTGTTGAAACATATTCACCCCTACATAATTTTACCAATCCAACATTTAACAACTCTATTGTTCGAGCCTAAACCAAGGCCTTTTCCACCTCATTAAGCTTGTAATGTCATCTGAAAATTTGATTATCATTTTCCAATATGATATGGACCTCATGTCCTTTCAATTGTCCCAAATCCTTCAAACTGAAGGCAAAATAACCAACATATTCTTATAGTAGTTGTCTATTTCTTGAACTTCATTTCCTATAACTACAGGACCAATATTTGGTTCTCAAATCTTTGCAATTTTAATTGTACCTTAGGTTGGGTGACAAAATGACCTTAACACCTAAGGTTGAGGATGACAATTGTGATTGTTACACGAATGTGGTGCACCTTTGGAAGGTCTTGGTGCCCCCTCATCACAAAATTCTTTCCCAACACCCATACCTCTTTCTTAGCCTATAAAAAAATCCCATAACTACGAAGGCTGTCCCCCCCCCCCCCCTTTTGCACCAACATACATGTCCCAAACGTGGGTGCAACAATTGAAACATGGGAGGGGTTGGGTGGGGAAAACTAGGCAAAACATGTTTGCTCAACTAAACACAAATCGAATATCCATGTAAGGCAATTAAAATCCATAACTTGCCTTAATATATGCCAGTGAACTCCTTCCGAAACACCATACACAACTATGATGTTAGTGTGGAAGCCCATAGCTTGTTCCTTCTCATCAATGTTGGGTTCCTCTAACTGTGAGGAATGGAAATTCCAAAACATCTTGGGTCCTCCATCTTAGAAGATATGAAAATGTGGGAAACTCAAAAGCATGGAAGCCCAACCTTATTTACCATAGCTAAAGGTGGTTGATCATCATGATGAACAACACATGAATGATGTTTTAAATCCAATATATCATCCACCAAGCAAGTGGGTGACCTTGGAATGAATCGATATGAAGTACCCTTGGTGGTGCAAGGTTAATCCACATCCATTGGAATTAATGGGAACATGAACCAATTGATGCAACATCCACCTACATTAGTTCCTTGATCCAAGCCCAAATATGTTGCCATCCTACCACTATAGCTAGCTAAAAATCCCCAAGGGGTGGGACATTCTCCAACATGTATGCACACAAGTGCATATATGTGGTATGTAAATACTTCAGCACACGAATCAACTCCCAAAAAAGTGTTGATCTAGGATTTAAAAGGCCATGACTTGTGCCAACCTAAGGAAAACGTTAACACGACCATCCTAAAATGACCAAATTAATTAACTCGATGTGAATCATGTGCCCCCAATAATGTGATATTGTTCAGTAAGGAGCGTTAAGCAAGGAATGTTTGACAAGCTAGAAAATATAAACCATCAACTAGGTGGGCAAGTAAGAGGAATGGGAAATAGTCATGTACCCAATCCCCCTTGTCACAATAAGCATGTTAGAAAAGGAGAGAGGGATTACACTAAAAAAATACCTATGTTAAAGGCAAGACTATACTATAGTAATCAAACCAGATAAGCATAGGGAATAAGCACTATGATGTCTATTTTAAAACATGTTGGACAAAGCATGTTCAATAAGTACAAGGTAGGTGACATCAAAACTATTGAGGTGGAATTCAAATGATGATTTATGTGGGAAAATTAAGGATTAAAGACTTATCAACCTAGCTTAAAAGAACCTTCAACAACAATAATGGTTCACCTTGAAATAAATGTAGCATGCATCCGTTGTAATGCCACTAAAACCCTCTACTTGTAAAAAACACGCAAAACTAATAGAAGAGGGCTTTCAAAGCCCTTTGTTACCCAAGCCATGTTAACACAATGATGGAAAAAAATGTTAGCTTGTTGATGTGAACACCCATAAACCTCAACAGCAAGAGGGAAAACAAATGTGCAAGGTCCCAATCTTGATAAAGTTTTTTCTTTGTTTGATCCGCCACCATTGTAACCACCTCACAAGACAATGCAACATGCAAAACCAAGTCCACTCAAGTGCAGTTAGCAATGGCGACATTAACCAATGTGCGTATACCATCAACTGAAAGCACAATGTTGACCCATTAACATAAGGACTTGAGGGTAGAGAGTGAAAGAACATGGGTTTGCTCACGCGCAACATGAAAACTTACATCTTTCATAATGAAAGGAAATGATGCACCTCTAAGCTCCTCGTAAGACTAAAATGTGAGTCCAAAGGTGAAAACAATGAAAGAAGAAAGAATTGGGATGCGTTCCTTAGCTCGCAGCACTTTGGGGGTAAGAAAGGCGTGCTGGAGTTTCGAGATAAGGATTAAGAAGAATGACAACCGGGTCAATTATTCACATGGATTTGCATAAACCCAACAACAAGTTGGTTAGTGCATAGTTATAGCACATTTGGTGCATAAACGAACCACGAACATACATGGATTCACAAGATTCCCCATGGCTCGAACTTGGGGGAAGCCACCACCTTCCTCTTTATATTATTTTTTGTGCTTGGCCATGGGGCTTGCGCCCAAATGTCATTTGACTTTTAGTGGTCAAGAGTCAAATTGACATTTAATGGTCAAGAGTCAAATTGAAAACTTGACTCCCGATTTTTCTTTTGACCATCTTGTGTTTTAAGTACCCAAATGGGTCATGCGAGTTGATTTTAGACATCCATGTCTTAAGCAATTTTCAATGGTATAAAGAACTTTTCAATTTATGAATTTTGACCCTTGAAATCGTTTTTTGAAAATTCGGAAATCCATCAGGACTCCAACTCCCAATATGGGAGCCCACTTGGAAGTGTGTGGGTTCATTCCTTCACACTCTCCTACATTTTTGGGAGCATGAAATGTGACTCCCAAGTTTCACTCTCAGCCCCCACCTTTGCAAGCCCTTACTTTGGTCATGAGCCTAAGGCTAAGGTTACGATAGCAAAGGCATTCCACATTGCATCATGTGACATCATCTTCTCCCTGCAATGGGCTTGACAAAAGAGGTGAATCCCCATGGGGTTTAAATATTGGTAATATATGCAACGAGACAAACCAAGGGCCAATAGATGGGGGAGGCGTAACTTGGTGTGCATTGCAGAAGAGAAAACATTTGAGTTTAAACAAAAAAAAAGGATGAATAGGTAAGTAGACAACTAAGCATTTGCTCTTGGCCCTGCACAAACTTCAAATCTGCATGATATGAATATAAAGGCAAGTAAGAGAGATGTTAAAAAAAGAAGGGTCATGCAATCTTTTTGGAATGTTTTTTTATGCTAATTTGTTTTAAACGATTGTTCGTTTTAAAAGATTACTAATGAACTTTGAATTTTAAGAACTTCCCAATTTAAACGTATGTGAAAATTTACTACTTTATTTTCTTATAATGCTGCAAAATTACAAGAGTACACCAACTTGTAAGTCCCACTCCAATCCTATTTACTCAACCTTGAACTGAAAAGAACAAAAGTTGTATCATGTAACAAAGTGTTTGGTCATACACTAGTCTTTTGCAACTTTCTTGTTTTGGTTGGTTTACCCATGAAATCAACATTCAACTTTTCACATTGCAACATTAGTCAGATCAAGCCTACAAAAAAGGCATTACAAAATGGAAGACCACACTGTTCCTTGTATCCATTATTATACTAGGCTTGGAAATCCAGATTCTACTGTAGCCTAGGGTCAGTTTTCACATTGACAAAACAATTTTGTTATAAATTGTTTTCAAAAAAAATATTGAAATTATTAATTTTTTTCCATGATCTATTATGATATTGTGATGTGAGTAAAATTATATTCAGAGTGGAGCCTATGATAATTTATGATGATTTTCAACTTGTCAACTCAATATTTTCACCAAAAATCGTTTCACTATTTTGAGGCTGATTTAATTACGAAGCTGACGTTAGGGGCAGGTACACAAGTTGATAAACATTCAAATTGTGTTTTGTGAGCTTTTATTGTTCTGCTGAAGCCTTTGCCTAGTTGTTGTGTGGCAATCAATGCTTACAGTCTTACCCAAGAAGTTTCACAGGTCATAATAAGTATGCATCCTGACTCTCAACCTTCAACCTCTCATTCATACGCTTGTCATTAATGAACTTTGAGTTCTTCAAAGTTTTTTTATTGTGTTTACAATATAAGGGAAGGGCAGATCCAGAGGTACTTCCATTAATTTGAGGGCATGGGAACTCGGTACCCTATTGAGTTCTCATGCCCTCCAACAATGGGCTATGGAATTTCCATTCCATATGTACCCTAAAACAATACATTGTATTTGGAGGGCACCTTCTACCCTTGAAGCCTCTTCAAAAAAGGAGAGAGGAGCCAAATTATGCTTTCTCAACAATTGTAAGATCCTGCCTTGGATGAACCAGCACCCACATTGGTACTATGGTAAAATTCCCAAAATTCATTTAGGGTTTATTTAAAAATGTTACAAATATCCCATCCTTAGACTAAATCAGGGTCTTTTTAAGTTCAAATTTAACATTTTTTGGGCCCAATATATGGTCACGTGAAGCACTCAGAGAAAATTCACAATGTATGTGAAGGGCACCTTTATATATCCATGAATTTTCCTCCTAGAAATTGGGAAGGATATTATGTCTACTTATAGGTGTAAGAACCCTCCCATTTCATACTCCTTGTGTAGGCCTCTTATTTTGAGAATGCCCCCACCCTAGAGCTTTTACCCTACACTAAAAGGCCTCGCTCAAAAAATTTGAAGGTACCAATGTGGGGTGCTCACTCACCCTGGCCATAGGATCCCTCCCACATTGAAGAGTAGGTGTAAGAACTTTTTGTCACCTAGACCGTGCGATCTATGTGTAAGAAGAGAAGGGTAAGGCCCTCAGCCCTTCCTTGTTTTGAGATGCCTAGGCACAAGGGCAGTAGCCTGAGTGATGGGCACCAAAAAAAAAAACGGAGGAAGAGCCAAAGGCCTACCCTTCTTTGGCATAAAGACCTGCCTAATGTTCAAAGGACATGTGCTTCCACCAGGGAAGATTTCTTCAATTTCATAAGATCCTGGAAGATGGCCACCATCCCTTTTTTTTACTAGCAAACTAGAGCCTAAAAACGACAAGCCTAAGGCCCTTGTGTTCGGTTGCAAGTACAAACATGGCTAATGGCCAAAAATGGCAAAGAATAGAGTTTTAGGCAAGAATTTTTTTTCCAGCCAATGGGGTGAGGTAGCATGCACCCAAAGGTCCCATATATATATATATATATATATATATTTTGGGGGAGTGTGGGGTTGCTGGATTTTTGTTGTTCTCAATCTGTTCTCATGAAATTCTTATTATGTTCCCATCAAGTTCCCAATGTGTTGCCGAACATGTTCCCAGTAGCTTCTTCATTCTATCCCATATCCTTTTGCCCTAAGTCTTACTCTTGTAACCTAATTAAGCAGCCCAAAGGACCAAATTACAACATATCTATTTTGGGACTATCCAAAGCTTGATTTTTTTACTTTTATTTTTTTGTGATGGGCCAATCAAAGATGCCCATCCAAAAACATAAATTGAACTTTGGAGTTCCCCACAACTTTAATATGATTCACAATGTATTACCATGTCTCAATAATACCAAAATACTATTGAGAATTTTAAATTTTCAGTATGTACGAGTTGGCAACTATTATGACCAGTAAAGCTCGCAATGTGTGGGGGGGGGGGGGCGGGGGGGGATTCCCAAAATGTGAGGGAAGCTGGACTTACTGTCGTATCATCCCAGGCTCCTTTATTTTGGCAATGTGCCTATCCTGGGCCAGGGTTTTTCTTTTTCAATTTTGTGATGGAGCTGAAGTGGTTTATCCAAATTTGGCTACATACTAGATATTAAAGTAGTAAAAGCCAGAATCCTGCCTGCTGCTGCAATGGTTACCGCATTCAAGAGCCATGTGAAACCATGGTGGAAGCAGGGATTGTAGCCAGGGACAGCAGCTCTACTATTAGCTTCTATAAGAGAGACTCCAACTCATTTTCTAATAAAAAGCTGGCAGGAGATCCATAATGGTGCTTCTCAAACTTGAAGTTGAATAAAGAAACAAGTACCCCCCAAGTTTATAATTGGGGTATTAGCCCACGCCAAAAATGGTGACGACCAGTTTTGGAGAATAGAAATTTCATGCAGCCAATGGGAAGCGTCAGCATGAACTCATCAAAGTGCCTTGATTTTTTTCTGTGGTGTGGGAGGATTTTTTTTCATTTTTCCTTAGTCCCAACATGTTCCCTTCAAGTTCCCAATTGGTTCCTATCAGGTTCCCAATGTGTTCCCAATAGCATCTTGCTTTAATCCCATATGTTTTGCTCAAAGTCCGCCCTTCTCAACTATGTAGGTGGGCCAAAGAATTGGGTACTGGCTTGTGTAAGAGGAGAGCTGGTCAAATAGTCGAAGATCAATCATGTTGCCAAGGCATTACACGATGGGAACTAAAAGGTGGAGTCCAAGGTCGAAGGTGTAATGTCGTAACAATTGGGCCTTCCTTGGTGTAATAACAATGTAGTGCATCGTTGTGACAGTTATGATGGACTGATATTAATGCTCAGTTATGGTTATCGGAAGATTAAGTACACGAAGGCTTGCAAGCCAGCCTAGTGCATGAAAACATGCATGATAAGGTCCTCAAATAACTAAGGAAATCTCCACTAAAGGTTGTCATGAGTACTGCAGAGATTACCTGGTAGGAGGGAGAAAGGCTTCTTCTTTTTTAAGATGTTAAATGGTTTTTCAAAGTTAGACATAATGATTTACAACATAGGCTACCTAAGGATTATGTAACCTACCTAGAGGCTATTTATTTATTTACTTGCGACATAGTTACTTATAGATCTACATACATAGCTATCTATCTACTTATTTGTTTATATATTTAGGATCATATTATCAACCTACTTATTTAAAACTTATTTGTCTATTTTTTTAAGGTAACTATGTAAAACCTTATATAGTAACAACATGGCCAAAATAAACTTATTTATTATAGTGAATTATTTCAAATAATATTGAAATATGTAATTACATATTGATTCCATAATGATATAATTTAAATCAAGGTGAAATGATTAAAGTGCAATGAATTTATTTTAGTTTTAAGGTTCCATGGTGCATAAATAAATTGAGTTTTTAAATTACACCTCGTTTTTGTATTAGTGATTTTGTTACGCAAATGATATTTCCAATTAAAAAAAAGATGTATTGAAAATTTTAACGAACTATTTTAGAGTGCATGTTGTTTTGAAGCTCACATTACCGTTTTATTTTTTTAATTATTTAAGTTTATGATTTATCATGTAGTCACTATAACGTACCAATTGACATCCAACTTGGACTTTTTTGGTTTCCAATTTCTATTGAAAGTCACAAAATGATGTATTATATGTTTTTAAGTTTTTATTAACATGAATTTCAATAGCATGGCAATATCATGTTTAGAAATATTAGAATAAAAAATCAAATTAAAAAAATCAAATAATTTTTAAATTACTTATCATAACTTTGTTAAATTTCATTTGATACTAGTCCAAAAGTGGGTTGTAATTCATTAATTTAAATCATTGTGAGACTTTAAAAATGAAATAAGTTCACCTCACCCTAATCATTTTATTTAAAATTATATCATTATAAAGTCATTATGTAATCATCATTTTTCATTATTAGTTAACATAACTCATTACTAATTGAAGTAATTCATTATAATATATAATCTGAAAAAAATGTTGTTATTTTAGATACATTAAGTTAACGTATTTTTGAAATTTATATGTTACTTTATCCTAAATTATTTTACCTTAGGTTATTTTAAGTTATTCTACTTTATTTTACTAGCACCTATTGAGTATAATCACAATTCAACGAGCTAAAAAGTGACGCGCTCCCAAGTTCCTTGATAGACCCACTTGAAGGTCTATCTATGTGCAAAAGGAGTTGGAACTTGGAGCCGCTCCCGACTTCCAACACTAAAGGGGGTAAGAGGGGCGTGTTAGAAGTCCCGGGATTAGGCTAGGGAGAGGAAAAATTATCTTGTTACACAGTCCTGCATCTAAAACCAACCACAAGTTGGTTAGAACTCATTCTGCACCCTTCTGGAGTTGGGACTAGCCACGGGTGACCTTGGACTCACTTGACTCACCACGGCCCATACTCGGAGGAAGCCATCACCTTCCCCCATATAATATTTTCTGTAGCTCCCCGCGGGGGCTACATCCGAATGACACTTTTTCTTGGGACTCCCAAGGAGGAGTCTCGAAACTGTCCCGGGTTGGACTCCCGGGACTTTGGGCATGCATAACTTCTTGCTCACACCTTCGATTGGCATGAGGTCCAAAGCAATCTCGTAGCTCTTTTCGAGAGCCTTCCAACGCCATGTCGCACTCCTTCTGTAGACGTCGGGATCAGGTCGATTCTCGACCAGACTCCCAGCCCTTCTTTTGCCCATAACTTGGGCTGCAGATGTCTAAATGGCTCATGTGAGGCCATTTTGGACACCTACATTTCAAGACCTTTCCAACTATATAAAGAACACCCCGATGCAAGGTGTTTTGACCCTTACAATCAAGCTCTGAACTTTCGGGAGTCCCAGAGACTCCAAGTTCCCACTTTTGGGAGTGTGAGTTTCATCTTCACACTTGGCCCAAAGTGGGGTTGCGACAGCTAAGGACAAATTAAAAAAGAACAACAACAAAAAGGGCATTAGATCATTAAAAAAAAAGTCAAAATAGAATAAATATTTATGTATTGCCAATTAAAGCCATGGCAATCATGGCAAGTTTCTTTTTCATTCATATGAATATCAAAGAATTTAAACCAAAAATCTATTTAATGAATTTTCAAATTTAAATTTTGATTAAAAACCTTTGACATTGAACACCAATGGTGTCAAATAGGAATCTATTTTGTAAAGGATTATCAAAAGGACTTGTATAATAAAACACATTTGATGGGGAAAATTTTGAGAAAACATTCATACCCTAAAATATGTGGAATTCTAAAACTTTAAAAATTTAAAGAATTTTTCCAAAATTGATCCAAAGTTTTAGAACTTTGAAAGTCTTTTACCACATATAAATGAAGTATAATCTACATAATGTGTTAAGAAAAGTTATAACTTATTATCAAAGAAAACATGAAAATGTAAAAAATGAATTTTTAGTTATGATTAGAAATTTTTATCAATTTACAAAAAATTAGGAAATTTTCAAAAATTCATATTTATACAAAAATGATAAACAAAAAAATGTCATTTAATGGGACAACTATAAGCATTCGTTATAACAAATTGCAAAAAAAAAATGTTCCAAAATTCATTTGTATGGAAAATTTGTTTTTGGGAAAATGGACATGTAGCACTTTCTAAAGTAATCATGTTGGTTCATTGTATTTTGTTTGCAATATTGGGTCAAAACACATAACTAGGAGTTTAAAAAGGCGTCAGATGTTAGACATAATAAGTCAAAATCAAACATTTATTTATTCATTACCATTTAAAAACATAGTAATCATGGCAAGTTAATCATTTTTTCCTCATATGAATGACTAAAAATTCATTTGATTCAATTTTAAGTTTTGGTTTTAATTTATAACATTTGAAAATGTACATTTATTGCATAAAATGGAGTCAATTTTGCAAAAGATTATCAAAAGGATTCATATAATAAAGGAATTTTCATTGGAAAAAATATAAATGACAAAAACATATCAACCACATGCAAAAGACACTCATTTTTTTGAAAAGTGCAGAATTTTAAAAGTTTCAAAATTGAAAGAATGTTTCAAAATTGCTTTAGAATTTTAAAGCTTCAAGAGTCCTTTACCACATATAAAGGGCTTATAATTTACATGATGTATGAAAAAAAGTTATAGCTTAAAATCAATAAAAGTAAATAATATGAAATTTTAATTTTTGGTGATGACTTAAAATTTTGACCATTTTTCAAGATGAAACATTGAATTTGTAAGGAATCTACACACTTTTAAAAATTCAAATTTATTCAATAATGACTAACCCAAAAAATGTGATGCATTGGGGAACATATATGTATATATATATATTACAACAAGTTACAAAAAAATTCATTCAAAAATTCATTTGCATGTAAAAGTTTTTTTGGGGAAAACAAACTTGTAGTCCTTTTCCAAAGTAATCTTTTAGCTCCTAGTTACAAGTTTTGACCCTAATAGCGTGTATATAATTGATTCCAAAATTTTGAAAATTCCAGAATTAACAATTGACGATTTGGAAGTTGGAACCTTAAAAAGAAACTTTCATTAAGGAGTGAACAAATGATGCAACAATAAATATTAATGTTTTTTTGCTTCACTAAATGATCCAAAATATTTATGTTCACAATGTTTGGTCCCAAATTTGATCCCAACAACTAGTTTTAAAAAAATTTAGAATTGACAGTTTAGTTTAAAATTAACTAAATACATGTTTATTCTTGACTATTCCACTTTAAGTTATTCTAAATTAATCAAACTTAAGTTATTTTCATATATTTTAAGTTATTCCACCTTACATTATTTTAAGTTATTTATTTTAGATCATCTTGATTATTTAAAATTATTCCACCGTAGGTTATTTGAAATTATTATACCCAAAGTTATTTTCAAGTAATTTAAGTTATTTCACCTTAAGCTATTATAGGTTATTCTTGATTATCCAAGTTTATTTCACCCTAAATGTTTTAAAGATATATACCCTAGGCTATACCTTAAAATATTTTAACATAAACGAACCTTAGGTTATATAAACTAAACTAACCAAGATATAATAGTTTTAAATGATTTGGATTGACCCAAAAATAACTTAGGGTTGAATAATTTAAAATAACCAAAACTAACATAAAAATAAATAACTTAGAATAATTTTAAATAACCTTCAAAAGCATAAGGTGAAATATCTCTAAGTATCAAAAAGTAGTCAAAAATAATTGAACATAATTTAAGGTTAAATAACTTAAAATAATTTAAGATGGAATAGCCTATAATATCTTCAAATAAAATAATCATGAGGTGGAATAACTTAAAATAATAAAAAATAACTTAAGGTGGAATAAGCTAAAATAGTCAAAAATATCTAAGGTGGAATCGTCTTAAATAACTTTAAATAACATGTAGTGGATTAACCAAAAATAATTTATGGTAAAATAAAATTTAAATAACATAGGGTACAATGGCTTGTAATAGCCAAAGGTGGATTAACTAAAAATATTAAAAGGTATCATGTGGCTTAAAATAATAATAAAAGCCTAAAATTAATAACTTAGGATTAGGTTAAAATCATAGCTTATGGTAGCTTAAAAATAATGTAAAGTAACCTAAATTTATTTAAAAGCCCAAAATTAACATAAATATTAAGAGTCGTGCCTATGGTAGCCTTACCATAAGTTAAGAAAAAAATGTGCATAATAATTTGTAGTGACAAATCATTTCATAAATTTAAATAATGATGCAACGGCTAAAGACTTGTTCTTTAATCATGGAAGTAAAGGATTCAAACTTTCACATTTGCACCCTAAGTTGATGAGTTAGGTGGTCTAAGTCCTTGGGTGCCTAATTTAGCCTAGCCTACATTCTTAAGTGTTTAATCTAGTTTAGGTTCTTAACTTAAGTGGTTAGATGCTTAAATTAGGTTTATAGCTTAGCGTAACCTAATTGTAAACTAGGAGGCTAGTTTGTTAAAATAATTATTAATGAATCCACTTCCTTGTAACAACTAGTTTTTGTTCATTAGGGGGTTGGCTACTTTCCCATGGTAAATTTGTCCTAGTTCACTCAAAATGTAATGAAATACAAAGTGAATTGAGACACATATTGGTGTACTATTAGTTTAAACAACCCTTCCATAGCTTATGTACCTTAAACAACCTTCACCTAGCCCCTAAGTAAGCCTATAGATACCTTTAAACACCCCCATGGTACATGTGATAACCCTTAGGTAGCCCAACAACCTTTAGGTGGCCCCAAGGTAACCTAAATAGGTAGGTTATATCTAAATAGACCCCTAGGTACCTTAGGTAGTATACACCAATGTTATGCAAATCTTTTTAAAAAACAAAACCTTTAGTCTTGGTTCAAATTCAGGTTGGGTTTCATGAGAAAATTACACATTCCTTTATGTTAAATATTATATAGATTAAAAAAAAATCAAGTTGAAATTGGGGTCTATACGTTTATGGAGTTTAATAACTAATTCAAGTTAATATTTAACTTGGAAATTAAACCTACTTGTCAACATTTCAATAAAAAATCAAATTGCCCACTTAAAAAACTTGCCCCTATTTTAAAAATTGTATTTACATGATTCTAATTTCAAATCCGGATCTAGCAAAAAATGAATTCCAATGTTTGGTTCTTGTGTTGATTCCCACATAAAAAATGTGAACTTGGGTCCATGTCACAAAAACTTGACCTTGAACCCCCCGATTTTAACATTAGAAACCCACTACTTTCACAACATTTGTACATACAACATAGGTAGGTAGCTCTTAAATAGTTTAAACAACCCTTAGGTAGCCTAAACAACCTTTTAATAGTTCTTAAGTAGCCTAGGTAGCCCTTAAGGCCAATTGGTCCTTAAGTAGTCTAGGTAACCCCTAAGTAGCCTTGAGGTAGCCCAAGTAAGCCCTAGTTTGCCCTTAAAACACCTTAGGTGACCTAGGCAACCACTAGGTATTTTAATGACTATAGGTTGCTCTTAGGAAACCCCAAGGTAGCCTATGTAGGCTAGGTAACCCCTGGGTACACCCACAAGTTTGGTCAATGGTGAATGTTTGGAGATAGGTTGTTTTATTCTACTATATTATTTTCAAATTTGTGATGTAAATCAACAACATAAACACTCCCTTGATGTGAATCAATGATGGAAAATATAGGTTTGGAATAGAACATGTTATAATTGAGTATGGTGTGCTACAATAATCGCCATGAAAGAAAGAGTGAATTTCACTGATCTTTCCAAGATATGCATCGATGTTAACATTGGCATACACAATTTGTCTTCTAGATGGAAGGCATAGGGCAAAGCCCCATGTTTGGGGTGTTCCCAAAATAATGGTCCTAGGATGAAGTAATAGTGGAATTTAATTACACATTTTGAGAATGTTTACCATCCATGGGCGTTACCCATCATAAAATTTTAGGCAAAAGTTATAGTGAAACTAAATGGATCAATAGGTACATACCTATAGATCACAATGTCTATGGGGGCAAGAGTTCTTATTAATGTTGTGGATGTATATGGTTTACGACTTCAATGATAGTGTGTAAGGCCCATTTACATTCATGTAACTACAGGGGTATAACACAAGATGTGTAAGTATGAAATTGTGTAGATCCATTTATGCCTTGTAAAATCATGTAAGTGTAAAGGAAATACACTCACATAGCTTTACATGGCCATGTAAAAAAAATGTAACTTCTATTTTGTGCAAAAGGGTGGGTGGGGGGTGGTTGCCCAAATTTTCAATTTTTTTTATGATCGCCAATCAAAGTGGCCCATTGTAACCCCCCCTCACCATTAAATTTTTTTTTGGTCACACAACACATCTAATTAAAATAATTAGTATGAATCACAATAAATACCCAAGCTCTTGTAAAAAATTAGGCCAAAAATGATGACAAGCAAAGTTAGGAATGAAATTTCTATTAAAACAATGAACATCTAAGGGCAACATTTCCACATTACCCTCTTGGTAGTAAAAGTTTTTATTTGGGGGCCATGACTAAAAACATTGAATTTTGTTTGTGAAAGACCAATCAAAATGGCCCATTGCAAAATAAACTTTTAGCTTTGGGATGTACCCATAACTAATTAATATGGATTGCAAAATTGGTATATTTATTAAAAATATATAAAATATACACTTGCACGGTTTTAATGCCACATATATGCCTATATACATTTACATGCACAATTTTAATTCTTTTGAAGAGTGGGAGGGTTTGAAAAGTAAAAAATTGTTTGCATTGATCAATAGTGTCATTCAAAAAATCTCAATAAATGTTATAGTTCATATTGGGCTTATATTTCAAAAATAAAATTGTTTCTTGATAATTGTGACCATTTGAAATGTTGACATACAAATTGTTTCAAAGAGTCCCACTTGTTCAAAGTAAAATATGAATGGGGAAATTTTGCCTAGATCAAAAATTTCATGTGGTTTGAAAAGCTATTCAAAAAGGTTATAATCCATCTTGGGCTTGCATGCCCAAGTTGGATGCTTATGTGTCATGGTGTTTCAAAGTTGGGACAATAAATGTTTTAAAATTGTGAGTGAATTTGTGAGAAGTTGAATACTTTTCCATTTTAGTGTAGTCCAAATGGAGACCTATAAAGGTTTGGTCCATAATGGGTTTCGATTCAAATTTGGGAATGCTAGTCACAATAAGACAAATCACACAATGTGGATACCGTTTGAAAATTTGTACCTTTTATCTTTGAAAATTTGCAAGGAAAGCACAATAATTGGATTGTCAAAAATAAAATTGAGAATAAGTTTCATTACTTGCAAGGTTTCAATGCTCAAAATTTGATGCAAATGCATGATGTTTCAAAAGTCTTAAATTTGCATTGTCAAATTTGTTTTTGGGAATAGATTCCATTAGTTGCAAAGTTTCAATGTTCAAAATTGATAAAAATCCATGTTGTTCAAGAGTCTTAAATTTTATGATTAAAATATTCAAAATATTTGTTTGGACATGTGTTTTTTTGGGTCAAATTTTTTTTTTCCATTGTCAAATGTGCACTAATCAATTTGAAAATTGGCAAGAATTTTGATTTTAATACATAAAAAAGAAAGAGAACCTAGAAAGTCTATGAAATTATTGCTTATATGTTTAATGTATTTATATTGTTGATATTTGGCTAAAACGTGAATTTTGAGTTCAAAATCCGGAATTTTGAAAATGTCTCCTTTCAATTGTATGTGGTAAAGAACATGGATGCATAACATATATGATATAAGATCAAATTGTAATTATTTTTAGCACTCAATAGTAAACTAAGTATGAAAGACGCAAAATAGTCCAACAAACGAATCCTTGGAAAATGACTTTGAAAAGCGTGCCCTTGACTCCTTTTATTGTGTTTGGACTTTCTGGTTGAAATCACATCAAACCATTTTTTGGTTTGTTTCGGTGTATGCAAATTTGTCACATGTCTTTCAGTAATAAAGTCTAATGCCATTTAATTTTGTTCACATTTATGTTACTTGGATTCAATTGAAAGGAGACACAAATATTCATGAATTTTCAATGCAATTTGGACATAAATTTATCATCAAGAACACGTGACAAGTGTTGAGGCACATGTCATCATTTGTTGAACTATTATGCCTTGTGATACATATCATATTTTCATCTCTTATAACTATGTTATGGGATGTTGAAGGTTATAATTTCAAATTCTACAATACTTGCATTTTGTTGCATTATTGAACCCGAAGAGTTGCCAAATCATGTTTGAGAAATATTTTGTGTTTGATTAAATTACTAAAGTCATTTGTTAATCATCCTTACATTACATGTATTAAGTGTATCTATATATAATTTAGTTATTAATTATGATTCATAGCAATGGAATTAAACTTTTGTCTCAATCGTTTTTAATCAATTGTGGGGTATTGTTTATGTTCATTGTGTTGGAAAGGCAAAAAAGTTTTTGCTTCTCTAATTCCTACAACAAAATATGTTTTTTTTTAACAATAGCAAACTTTGGTTCCTACACATATGAGATAAATTTTATGGTTAGACTCAACCACTATGATGTAAAATATGTGGTGTTTATTGTAGCACATATTTAACACTATAATGGATGAAACCACAAAGTTTACATCATGCACATGTCTCGTGACTTAAATTGAATCAAAGTTTAAAAATGTATTAAAATTTGTGTCACACCATCACCCTTTTAATTTGTATTTTTATAAATCAATTTGAACCTTTTTATTTCACCATGCACATGGACACAAAGTGAATAATATTGATGATTTTAGATATATAATGATATAAGCTATCATATTTAAAAACATACAACACTATTTTGTGGATTCATTAAAGATTAATGGAAATCAAAATATAAAATACATCAAGGATGGAGTTCGAGATTGACTTTACTTCATCTTGGCTTAGTGCACCTTAAAAAAAAAAAAACTTCTGTATTGTTCCAAGAATAACCATATTCTACTAAAGTAAACCTTGTAAAATTGTTGAAGCAACCCTTGGAATTGTAACTAGAACCATTAAAACTTTTCACATTTAACATAGTGTATTACATGTTAAGGCAATTGTTTGCCATATTTTGCTTTCAACCCTTATGTGGATTGGAACTTTTGCAACACCTATAAATTATATCACCTTATATATTAACTTAATATATTCACCCCCAAACAGGGTATGTTTTCTTATGGCCTTGTCTACCTCTTTGTAACTCAATGCCCTTACAAAGCATAATGGATAGGTCTTGTTGGGTCTACCTGACTTGCTCGGTGTTCACAATAACCTGGCACAATTCCTTTTCATGTACCTACAAGTCTAGTTATTCATACAATAGTGTTGCATTTCCAGGTAGGGCATTACCAAAACTCGGGTAGTGTTTTGGCTCCACCTCATATGGGCCCTTCATTCTGGTAATGGCCTCTCCCTAGGGCCTTGCTCCCACAAAACCCACATGCCCATGTTGCCAATCCACATGCTCCACGTCCAATTCACTTTAGTTGCTCCCTTCTCATCAAGTGCTTTGCCAACCTTTCTATCCATCACTAGGGCTATGACACCCAAACCATGCAGATTTGAACAAGTTTTGTCATTGCCATCCATCCTCTTGCTCCATTTGTCAAGATAAGTTTCTCACTTTTTCTTGCCCTTTCAATGCCATAAGCTTCTTCTGATTGCAAGCTTTCATTGCCTTCATTGTGTTGGTCATATAGTATGTGAGTTTATGGTAATTTTGGGATTATTGAGGTATGATAGAACATTGTGACTCATATTAATTAGTTATGGGGGACCTTCGAAGTTCAATTTTTTTCTTTAGTGATGGGCATCTTTGATTGGTCCATCACAAAAAATGAAACAAAGTAAAGCTTTGGACAATCCCAAATTAAATGTTTTGTAATCTTTTCATTTAGGTTGATTTATATAGGTTACAAGATTAGAACTTAGGGCAAATGATATGGGATAAAGTGAGGAGCTATTGGGAACATGTTGGGGGGACACAATGAGAACTCGACAAACATGTTGAGAATCCATTCGGACCAAAACTTCTAATACCCCCACCCTCCCCCGAAAGAAAAAAGAACTTGGGCCCTTAGGTGCATGTTGCCTCACCTTATTGGCTGCAAGAATTGTTTTGGTTACTTGTGTTCTTTGCCATTTCTGGCCTAGGCTAATGGTGAAGGCATGAACTATGGATGTATATTGTTTTGTAATTTTGGTTTGTCTATCCATCACCATAACCATTGCTCCATAGACCACCACTAGCTTTTGTCAATGTTTCTTGTTTAGCATTATGTGTGACTTATATTGCAAGCACACAAATCCTAGAAGTTGTTGAGAACTTTAGATTTTCATTATATACTTGAAGCCAACTATGATCAAAATAAACATGAACCTTTTGCCATTTATTTGTGACGTTTTGTTTTGGTGAGACATAGGGTAAACCGGCTAGTGATCGAACATTTAAGCATTCAGGGCAGGCTCCATCTAAGGGAGGGTTTTGTTGTTTTTGGTGTCAAAAAAAAATTTGAACCTCTCCTATTGGTGCATTTGATGCACTAAAAATCTTGAGAAATGGAATAGAATTGAAAAAGTTATGCCCCCCCCAAAGTGGAGGGGATAAAAAAACAAACTACCCAACGCTATAGAGGCGGGTTCCCAAATACCCAAAAAATTCCTTGTGTGTTGCTTTCTTATTATTAGAGTTGAAAGATGATTTGTAGAATGTGAGGTGATGCTCACATAAGAACTTAAAATCTTTAAAAATGAATAAGAAATAAAAAAGTTATGATATTTAAAAGTAAGAGGGGTCCAAAAAGAAGAAGTCCAAAAAAAAAAAAAACGAATTTTGTAAGTTGGAAAGCTCATTTTTTTTTTCTTGTTATTTTTTCATTACTCCTTTTCCTTTGCACTTAAAAGACGATTTCTAAAGCTTGAGGTAATGCTCGCATAACATTTTAACTCACTTCAAATGAAGCACATATGATGAAGATATAAATAAATGTTCGATCATAGGCAGGTGATCGGTGATGGGCCAGTTTACCCTAGCCAGTTCTCAAATTTGAAAAACTTCACTTAACCATACACCTCATGCTGCAATAGTTGTAATATTTGCCAAAAGTTCACCAATACTTTCTTAATCAGAGTCAGTCATTCAATATTCCAATATTTGAAAAAAGAAGGAGGGTGATTCCGTGGTACAACAAAATGTGCTCTACTTACTACTACACACAAGAAGTCTGGTCTCTACACAACCTTTACAATTCTAGTTAGTTGTTTGAACAAATGGTCCACATAAATTTCCAAACCTTCTTGGGGTAGGCAAGGCAAGTATTTAACTATAACTCCTTTGAATACTATTTTGGGTGTCAGTCATGAGTTGCACAGCAATGGGTGTCTTACCCTAAAGACACCCAAGTAAGTATGTGTGTGTGGTGGGTGTGTGAATGGGTTTAGGGTTTAGGGTTTATGCAGCCCCTGCTTACTAGTGCCTCTGTCTTTACAACCTCTTCTTCCTGACTCCAACTCTTCCATTGTTGGCTGTCAACTCACCCACCACGTCTTCTTTTTTATGTTACCTATTTGATCTCCTTTGTGTATGTGTTTCCTTGCACCTTCACTTGAGTGTTGTGGTCGTGATACTTAAGGTAGGCAAAGTGTTTTGCTAGTAAAGACTATTTAAAAATAAATAAATAATTAAATAAAAAGACTAAGCTAGGCAAGTGGTTTATTTGTGAATCTGTTTCACACAATAGGTATAATGAACTGGTGAAGTCTCTTCAAGTTTACTTAGAGTTCCAGCTGCCGTTTACCAAATAGCCTAAATTACTTAATTCCCTACCTATTTGCATTTCTGTCCGCCTATCTGCAATTTTATCAATTGGGTTTTCATATAATATGGGATCAGTGCATATTCATATTAACAAAAAATAAAATCCAAAAATATGGTGAATTTTTTCCTAGGAATCTGGTCGCTCATATGAAGGATCTTTGTAGGAAAATGAAACAAAGTCCGGAGATTTTGTAGGAAACAATTCACCAAATTATATTCAATGGGTTTCATGAGGTTGCCAAAATATGGTAAGACTCTTAAACATTTCTACTTTATTATCTGACCTAGTAAAATTTGGCTAATTCCTCTGGTGGATGATCACCAATATGGCTTCATCACAAAATTGAAAAAAAACCGTGGAAATATGCAGAAGCAAAAGGAAAAGGAAGCTAATTGCTTGAATTTACTGGTGGCTAGAGAGAAAGAGACCAGATAGAGCTCATCAGACTAGGTGAAGGAAAAGGCATATTAACAAGGATCTGGATTCTGGTTGCAGCCAGAGGGTTCTCTACTACAGAGAACATCCCATGGCATTTGCTTTGAACTCAAAGAATTACCTTATTATCATTAGCCAACGTACATAACATTACTTACAAGCTTCAGGACTAATGCAGCTGATATAGTGTATATCCAGCAGCCAATTTTACAATTTATCAGTGTGCTAAGTGCTAAACATGTTACTACTCCAATGTGAAAGAAATGTCCTCATATAAGTTCACTGGGTACCTGGATCCCCAATGCCCATTCCTTAAAACAAAGGAAGAAACCTGATGTTTGACTTAGGAAATGATAGTATCCACTGCCTAACAGTACATGGAGCAAAGTTTTTTTGCCTATTTCTGATGAAGATAGTGGGTATGTGATTTGTCAATTATTAGACTTCTGTGGTTTGAATTCCATGTTTAGTTTCAATCTTAGGGTTCGAAAAAAAGTGCGGGTGCTAATGCAAATGAAAACTTGATCCCCAGCAAAGAAGAAGAGGAACAAATAGAGCAACTTGAAGAAAGGCTGCCAAACTTAATTAGAGAACAAACAGCCATCCAAAAGGAGAAAGGGAAGGACAAAAAGAGAGGACCAACATCCTGCCAAGAGACAACATCTAGAAGCACATCAATGGGAGCAGCAAAAGAGAGCAATAGGTACTCCAAAAGGGGTCGCCTAGGACCTAAAATCTTCATGGTCACATGAAGAGTATTGAATAAGAAGATGGGTGGAAAATTTGAAAACCACCCAATCTAAATGTGGGCTCCTTGACAACAATGGCTCACCTCAATATTGTAGCAACTCAATATAGAGTCACTGACACCCTTTGCCTATAAATTCAGTGCAAAAATAACAAAAGAAAACCTCTTGAGCCTTGGGCTGATCATTTTGTGTTAACTTGTTGGCAAGAGGGAGAAACACATGTCTTTGGGGTGTCAATTGTGATATAAACTGTCATTTGCCTTGGCCACAATTGTTGTGACCTCTCTTCAAAAAATAACATCTTATTAAATTTATTTGAATAGGATTAGCGATGACAACATCAATTAGATTGCAAATTTCATTTAATGTGACATGATATTGACATGTTAACATGAAGACTAGAGAGAGGATGATGGGAGGACATTTGTTTATTCACACGAAACATGAAACTTAACATATTTAACAATGTAGTCAAAAGCATCTTGAACAAGATTGTAGCAATGTCTTCACCTTGTGAAAACAGCAATTAAAAAATAATTTTGCTGATTTTTAGTCTGGCCATAGATGCATTGGGTGAAATCACAAGTTGTTAGATGATTGAAGCCCAACTTGGTGTGTAACACTATAAAAAAATGTTCGAAACCATACAAAATGGTAGGACAATTATGGGAGTGGATAGCCAAAGACTTGAACTTGCATTTGCAAATGATCTGAGGTGAGTGAGATGAGGTTTGACAACATGCTAGAAATGATTTTGGACAAAAAATGTTCATGTAAAACTCATTATTTCTCAAGTTTTACACTTTTAAGAAAAGTAAGCCCTCCTATTTCTTTTGTCTTTGAGAGTTCTAGCCTTTTCACAAATAGGCCTTTGTATCTTGGCATTCTTTTAGATTTGCATGCCAGTTGCAAAGAGGGCCCAAGGTGAACTAACAGTCACTTGTACTTTCACCTTATTGAATGAGGCCTCTTAGAGACCATATTAAACCCAATAAATTTAGATTTGGACTCAGAGATACTGATTTAATCAAAGCATGAATATGTATAATATTTATAAGCAATTCACATGAATTTTGGGTTTTTATCATTGTACCAAGGCCAAATGGGGAGGGAGAGGTTAGTGATGCAGTCTCAAATAATTGTATATAATCTTGTTGACTTCTTTAGTCTAGGAATTTCTTGCTAAGTTGACCCATGAGTTATGAAAATGATCTACAAAGCATACCCATCTGTTACAAGAGAAATCATAGTATGGAAATAGGTAGGACATGGCTCATTTGACATGTGTAAGGTAAACTATGTGGTTTCATCCATATTAATGAAACTTTATGTGATAACTACGATACTTACCACACATAGTTTTGCCACACATATGTCATGAGTCAAGGCTTTTGATAATATGTCATGAGCCAAGGCCTACTATTATTGTAGGGAAAACCATATGGTGGCATAGTGAATTTCAGGCACACACAAAATCGTATTTGACCATGGGGGAGCCTCTCACACTTTTACCTTCTCCTATGGTCATTTTCAGAACAAGGATGTTCAAGAAACCCAAAGGAGCCATATTGCAAGCAGAATTTACCAAAATATCCAATGGGCCGAAACAAGATGACGATGCAAGTTTCACTTCCAAAAAAAGACAAGAACAAAACAAAAAAGGGCGCAAATAAAGAATCTTTGCAATTTCACAGAGTTCCCATGACCTATGCATTATGACAACAACAGCAGAAGATCACAGTTATTGTGGAGTAGGCAACAAACACGTCTAGTGGGGGATACTCTCAGATCTGATAAACCCGTGTGCTCACACACTGAGGTAGCAAATGTAATAAATATGAAGTGCAGTTAGCAGCAGCTGCAGCAGCATCAGCAGAAAGCTAATAAAAGGTGGGTCTGGTCTGTCTGTGTTTGTTGGTAGTGTGTCATGTGGTGTGTATCAGCCATATTTAGTGTGTGTAGTGTTTCTAGGCACTCTTGTTTCTATCTGTAGGACTCTCTATTGTTTTTGTTTGTTGGCCTACCAAGGCAAGGATATTGTGTTTAGATTCATTAAAGTAAGATTCATTATAGAGTATAGTAGCTTAAGGGGATTTTGGCCCCTAGGTAATAATAAGAATAGGACTATTTTTCTATGAGGATTTTTGAAAGATAATATTTTGGCTTGAAGATCACTGCTAGTCTCTGCCATGGACACGAAACCTGTTTTTTGAACTCTACTCTTGCATTGATATTTCTTCCCAATGCACTACTAGTCCTCACAACAATAGTCTTCTATGCCCAAACTTATTCTGTTGTAAAATCTTTGCCCATTTGTCTGTCACTGTTGTTCTTCGGAGTCCACAGTTCCTCACAATGTATTCCACTGCTATGCCCAGATGATCGAGAGTACAACTTTTGGGATATAGCCAATCCACAATTCATCTTTGTGTTGTTCACTGAATCAGTTCCTAGGGTGTGCAGAGAACAGAAACTGCTGGGATGGTAGTTCCAGATTGTACCTGTTCATGCTTTACAGTGTTGTTTGCTTGTGGAACTCTCTGATCACGAGCTCTCGCTCAGTTATGTGGTTTCTTTTTTGTTTGAAATGAGTGGGTTGGTTTGTTTTTTTGGGTAGGGTGTGTTTTTTATGAAAAAAGCTGTGGTCTGAATTCTAATTTTTGTTGTTGAAGAAGGGGTTTTTGGTTTTGTGTTTCTTGTGCTTTGGGGAAGGACATTGAGGTCCTTGAGGTGCACAGTAGTTTCATATCTGTTTGGGTATAGGAAACTTTAGTCTTGTTTTGGTTTATCGTCAAAAATTCAATGGGCGAATTCTGGATCTGAGCCAGTCTTCATCAAGGTGTTGGTGAGTGATCTTCGGTGCAGAATCCAGATCGCTTGCTTGAAGACTCCAGGCCGAAACCTATGGTGTCAGTTTGTCGGGAATCATCTCCGGACGATGGGACTAGCAGCTTGCAGTGCTTCCGATTGCATCCCCGACAATCTCCACATCTCCGCGGCCACCAGAAGCGCCTAGTCTTTGCTGCCTAGTGTGTGACGGGATGGTAACTGGAAAGAAAAGAAAATGGAGGATCTGTGGCGTCTCCGATCCAACCAGTGAGATGCTGATCTCCAGCATGAGTACTCTTCTTGAAGCAAATAGTACTTCATGTACTTGGAATTCAGGTGTGAGATCTATTTGAGGTTTAAAGCTACAGTAGTGCTACTCCCGTGAATGATGAAGCTGGAGATTAAAGTTGCAGCGTTTTCCTCACAACATTGTGGTCTCTCATTTGCAGGATTACTGGTAATGGGGACGATGATCAGCAGCTGTGGACGTCATGAAGGCAGGCACGGTCATGGAGCTTATGGTTCGTGTTCAGCTTGAACCTCTTGCCCTAACATGAATCTTGTGCAGATTTATATATGTGTGCATTCATGCATTACTGATCCTGCATCTTTGGTTTCCTCATGCTCTACCAAGATGCTCTTGATTCTTATCATAGTACTGACACGTCTATGTCCAATTCAGTTCCTGGGAAAGAATGCTTCATATTGTGTTCTTGTCCTGGAACTGCAGCTTATGTAGATCATCATGCTTCAACAACAGTGGATGAAGTCTGGAGACCATGGGAGGATTTCTAGCAATTGTCTCTGCTGAAGATCTTGGATACCAGAGGCTGATCATTCCTGAAACCAACTGTTATAAGCTGCTTGAAAGTTAATTAGGACAAAACTAAAGAGATGACCACTAGGATTGTGACTGCAATGCAGGAAGGCAAGAACCTGGAAGAATTTGTAGACATATGATGAAATATATGTGAATGATTTGGTCATAAATTCTTCCAGGTTCAAATTCCTTCCTTCTTACTGACAGAACTCTTTGATTCAATCACTAACAGCACTAGGCAACCTTCCATTGTGTCTGGAGGTAAAACAAGATCTCCAGCTGCTACCATGATTCTCTGGCCTGCAGTACTAAACAATCCAGATTGTGTTTTTTGTGCTGGCCACATTTGTTGAGAAAACCTAGGCAAGCTGCTTCCAGCTTATTCTAGAGTTTCTTTGAACAATGACCCCTCTACTGAATCATGGTAAAAGTGATGGCATTCTAGCCTTGTAGAGTGCAGTACAACTCCCAAGATTTTGGCAGAAGCTGGACTACATTTAATTCATCCTCCTGTTGCAGCTTCTGTATACATGACTAACCCCCAACACCTGATAACATCCTAGCAAGTCCACACTACATTAGATTTTGATACAACTGGTGAATATATATGAACTTTCCAATTTTGCAATAAATTTCATGTGTGGCTTGCTGTTCAGGATGCTTGCGCATTTATCTTCTTAGCCCTACTTAAATCACATTTTTTCTCTCCTTCATTCAAATCCTTTGTGGGAGACAAGCTTCCCTGAAAATTAATTAAATTGTAGATTGTTGCAGTAAACTTTGCAACACAACTCAAATTGTGTGAAGTGCCAAATTGTATGTAAATCACTCCAGGGATTCAGAGATCTGCAAGCTTTCTTTGGAACTCTTTGGAAATCCTTGAATGGATCTGATCACTGTCAAGATAGATATTAGGTTTTATGCTCAAAGTTCTTAGCGTTTATACATCAGCTTATAGCATATGAGATTGTAAAACTTGGAGGCAGGCGGGATGAGATTTGCCTCTGAACTGTCATGGGCCGCAGATCAGAAGACAAACTTTTGTGATCCAACTTGGAACTCTAAGGTGCCAGATTATGAGAAAAGAAAGACTTTTAGGTGTTTTGAAGCTTTGGTGTGTGGGTATTTGCTAGAACTGCTGGGGCATGGCTGCTGCTACTTAACTCTTTGAACTTCCAAAAGTGCACGCTCAAATACGTGCAGATTTTATTATGACATGATGCAGCTGATCATGCCAGAGATCCTTGCGTGTCCCGGCCAGATCCATGTGTTACTTCATCACTGGAGCAACAAGCCATCGTGTACTGGCTCTGCTGCTGCTCCTTATGGCAAGTTCAAATTTCAAACAACCAACTGTTAAAGATAGGAAATGTTCCATGAAGTTCCCACAACATGAACTCACAGTTCACAATAACAATTAAGCAGTGAACATTTCTCAAAACGTGGGACCAAATGAACTCAAGAATAAATCTCTCTCCCTCTTGGGTAGAGCCAGTAATAAAGTTAGTTGGTTGTTCAGACTGGTCAGCAACAGTTGAAATAGGAAATGTCCCATGAAGCTTGCACAAAATGATCCCACGGTGTTCACTGGCTGGTGAACATTCTTTTCAAATGTGGGACCAAATGAACTCTATATTGTTTCCATAATCTCTCTCTCCCTTAGTGTTGATGGGTAGAGCCCATAACAAAGTTATAGCTAGTTCAAACTTCAAACCGGCACCAGTTCAATTCGGAAATGTTCAATGAAGTTCCCCAAAGATGAACCCACACTAACACTTTTGGTACACAATGTTCCATGAAGTTCCCAAAGAACAGACTCACACTGACACTTTGTAGGAAATGTTTCCAAGAAGTTCCCCAAAAAATGCTCAGATTAACACTTGGTAGGAAATATGGTCCATGAAGTTCCCAAAAAACAAGCTCACATCAACACTTGGTAGGAAATGTGGTCCATGAAGTTCCCAAAAAAACAAGCTCACATCAACACTTGGTAGGAAATATGGTCCATGAAGTTCCCAAAAAAACAAGCTCACATCAACACTTGGTAGGAAATGGTCCATGAAGTTCCAGAAAACAAAACTCACATTAACACTAGTTTAGAAATGTTCCATGAAGTTTGCACTAACACTTGGTGAACATTCCTCAAAATGTGGGATCAAATGAAACTCTGGATGGTTGTTGGGTAGTCTCTCTTCCTGAGGGGTGAGTAGAGTCAATAATAAAGTTAGCTAGGAAATGCCCATGTGGCTCAGCTAGAGGCTCAAGGGTTTGTTTTTGGTGGGCAAAACAAGAATAGACTGAACAAAATGTATTGGTTTGGTTTCATTGTCTTAGTGTCAGCAGAGTGTAGGAAGGATTGTCCTCTCCAGTTCATGAGAGGGCCTCTAAAATTAAAATCTAATATAACACCGTCATCTTTCCAAATGCTGTTCTTATTACAGAATCGACAAAAGTCGCTGGCTCTAAATTTGGTAAAAGTGCTAATGCTAATCTCCGCCAGCATGAAAGAGTTTAGCCAAGTTTGACATTCAATTGGCGGCAACTTATAAGATGAGCTATTACTAACAACTTTTTTGGGGGGCCACTGTTTTGACGTTTCCAAAGGACTGGTCTTATACAGTAGGCCTTAAGATTGAAGGGCACCTTTGTCCTTCCGTCCCCAGGCCTACTATTGAAGTGCCTGTCCCATGAAATCTTGGTGGAAAACATGGTCGTCCCCAGTGAATGTCTATAACAGATTTGAACTTCATAACAATAAGAGATAATCTTCACTGTACCCAAAAGAAACTCACATCAAACAATTTAAGGTTTCCAAACTTAAAAGAAGTTTGAAATTGATGTTCTTGACCAGATTTTGCTAACTAAAGCCATGTTTGCAACAGGTGTTATTGACAAGGATGCAAAGTATGGTGTGCCACAAATGCATGAGATGATAAAATTCCATTTAAGCTTCACGCCTCTCCAGATGGCTATAGTCTCTAAGCTCCTATGATGGAAGATTTGTAGCAATGTGACCTCAATGTGTCAACAAATTAATGAACATTGTTTGAACAAGCTCTACCATTGAACCTAGTAACATGTTCCATTTCCATCCCCTTCTCCCAAATCAAATTCAAAATGCTCCAGCATGTTGTATAGTGAAGCATTTTTTGATCAAGCAAGTCATCACAATAATGATGAGGATTCAACACCTTTGCCATATTGTTTAAATTGGAAAGTACAGGAACCTTTCGTTCAAAGACTCTAGACTAACTGGCCAAGGTATTTGCCCCATTTGTTGCAATACTTACCATTTGATCTTTGTCTGACCCTCTTGAATCCATAAAGGAAACAATCTTGCATCGTAGACATTGGTAGATGTTCCATAAATGCAATATTATGTAATTTCAAAAACATCGTCTTTGGGTGGTTATGCACCTTTAATATTATATGAAGGCTTATTCAAGGTTGGGATTCCAAAAAAAGGTAAAAGGGCTTTGGGACTTTTGTGGGACTACTTTTTGCAAATAGCATTTACTTGAAACAAATTTAAGTGAGAAAAATTAATAGTCCAATTCAAAATAATTCATGTGATGGTGGTCAGTTTTCACATTTAGATATAATTGTGTATTAATATTTTGGTTTACAACCAAAAACATAGAAAATACTTTTTAAATCCAATATATTTTCAATGGACAATTAAACATGTTTTTTGGCAAGATTACATCTTGCATATGTGACTTGCACCTAAAGCTAAACATTCTGAACCCATTGAACATAATGTTTTTACAAAATGGTTGTAAAAATGAGTCCTTTACCTTGCAAACCTTTTCTTCAAAACTTTAAGACTTTGAAATTTTTGTATGATTTGATTTTTTATCAAATTCATACAATGAACATGTACTTATATAGAAGGGGGGCATGCTTTTGTTATATAAAGAATTTGAGTCAATTGCATGAATTTATGCATTCTTTTTTATTCCTTAAAAAAGATGCAATTTAGACACTTGATACAATTAGTTTATAGGACTCAAAATGACATTTGTATAGTATCCGAACTATTTCAAAATATTTTTGTTAATGTAACAAGACATCATTTTATCTATTAACATACAACAATTCACTACAATTATAATAATGTATGATAAACAAAAATCCAAAGTTGTCCTTTGTAGTCTTTTTAAAATAAATCATTTCTTTTTGGTACATCAATTGTGAATACACCATGATGTGATTAATTTCATATACAATAAAACATTTTTATGTATTGTGATCTTCATTTTTGTCCACCATTAAATTTCTTTATATCTTTTTAATATTTGTGCTCTTGTAAAAGGACTCTTTCATTGACATCATGTTCGTATACAAGACATATTCATTTCCAACTATACGAGGGACTTATAAATGTTGGCCTAGTCTACATAATTTCATAATTAAAGACATCTAGAGAACATTATACAATGTGATACTTGAGCTTCATTGTCACAAGGACATGTCCCTTCTTTGCATTTAAAATTTGATTTCAATTAATACATTTTCAAAAGGGGCTTGACTTTGTTACTCTTTTATTGCCAACCATTGGGCTTGTGCAAATTTGGAACCATTGTGAAATTGAGAAATCCCTTTTATGTATTATACTATGCATTAATTTCCCTTACCCCAAGGCCCATCCATAGAATATTTCACAAAGGACTTACATTTGAGCATTTTAATTTGATCAACAATGTGCACATACAACCACGAAAATTATTTTTATTAACCACCTTTAAACTCATAATGCTTATGTTTAGGCCTTCTAACCTTCTCATGCTCTACAATAGAAACCACCAACTCATTCTCAAGTATTAAAAGTTCAAGACTTGTATAACATTTAATTCCATGGAAATAAACCTTGTAACTTGAAACTTGCATAAAAATAAGGTTTTTCCCCAAGTTGGTAATTGGAAAATGATTTGAAATGTCATTTGTTTCTTCCATATCTATTAGACAATGCATCAACTTACAATGAGATTAATAAAATTGACTAGTGAAATTAATTAGTCACATTTGAAGGGGCATGATGGTTCACCTAAATATTACATAAAAGATTCTCCTATACTTGGATATAATGAAAAAATATAATAAATGCTTAAGTTTCTCTTGTCCTCTTCATTATGTTTGTTTCCTTCTTTGATTTTGTATTCCAAACATGGTATCAAACCTATGAAAATTTTCATTGTTGTAATTTCAAAAATGTTTTATTCAATGACAACACATTCAAGGTAATAAGACAAGACGAAAAGTAGGGAGGAGAGATTTTGAGATCCCTTGCCATACATGAATAAAAATTAATCAATTCATGGATAATTTGACATAAAATTATCAAAATTCTCAAGAACATTATCAATCCACTTATTGATAATCATAATGTCATCTCTTACTACAAGCCAAAAGATGAAAGCTTATTCTATTGAAAGGTTCAAGAGTACAAATTCTCTCACATGGAACATGAAAGTTGAAATGTTCCTTAAAAGGAATGATATGTCTTCCATGGTAGATGGGTTAAATCCCAATCCTAGAAACATTGATTTGGTAGCACTTCATGCATGATGATAAAACATGATAACATATTTTCACACGTTGTGGAGATGTTCAACTTCATTTGGTTCAATCTTACAAAACCTTGAATGGGGTATGGACAAAATTGAAACAAATCTATGGGCACACTAATCATGCTTCACAACTTTCTATTCAAAGAAAATTAATGACCATTAAACTTTTGGAAGGTCACCTAGTTACCAAATTCTTGGAGGATTTTCAAGGGGTACTTGATGAAGCAACGTCATTTGGCTTAATTATAAGTTATAAGTAATTAATCATTTTATTATTAGGGACCTTTCCCCCATCATTTTTCCATTTATTTCCACACATAGTCATGATCCAACTTTCATTTTTGCAGTCATTGTTACATGCCTTCTACAAGAAAAGGCATTCAATTCAACTACTATTACAATCAAAAAGGACATTTTTCAAGAAAGAAATTTTCTTCAAATCCTTTGAATAAGGTTACTAGAATTCCCAATTTCAATCCTAATAAAACCATTTGAAACAAAGTTGATTTTAAATTCAATTATTGTCACAAGAAAGGCCATTTTGCTAATGAATGCCAAAAACAAGTTTGTGGTTGAGCATGAAGAATTCCCAAACGTCAAACATAAATCAATACAGGTAAATTGTCATTCATTGACTCACCCCCAAGTTCCTTGTTAGACTCAAAAGAGTCTAACTATGTTAAAAAGCGAAAGTAGTTGGACCTTGGTGCCGCTCCCAGCTTCTAGCACTAAAGGGGGGTGAGAGGGGCGTGTTAAAAGTTTCAAGATTAAACTAGGAGGAGGGACAATTATGTAGTTACTCGGTCTTGCATCAAAACCAACCACAAGTTGGTTAGTTCACCTTCGAAAACACCTTTAGTGTTGGGACAAGCCACGGGCAACACGGACTCACTTGACTTACCATAGCCCGGACTTGAGGGAAGCCACCACCTTCCCCCATATAGTATTCTCTGTGTTGCTCTGCCGCACTTGCATCTAAATGGCTTTTATTTTTGGGAGTCCCAAGGAGGAGTCCCGTGACGCGCTCCCAAGTCACGGGGGTGAAACCCACTTGAGGGTCTCACAAAGTCAAGTTGCGGAATTGAGACTTGGTAGCACGCTCCCGGCTTCCAACTCTAGAAAGGGGTAGAGGGTCAAGTTGGGAGCCCCGGGATTAGATTAGGAATAGTGACTTAGTTGATCAAGCTAGAATCTGCACAAAACAAACCACCCATGTGGTTAGTTCACATTCCGGGACACCCTTTTTGGGTTGGGACAAGCCACGGGCACTTTGGACCACAAGACTCACCACGGCCCGGACTCGGGAGTATGCCACCACCATACTCCCTATAGTATACTATGCGCCGCTCCGCCGCACCCACATCCAAATGGCACAAATTCCCGGGACTCCCAAAATGGAGTCTCAAAATTGTCCCGAAATCGTCCCGGGTGGAGTTCCGGGATTTTGAGAGGTCATAACTCCCGACTGCAAGATCGGATCGCGACAAGGTCTAAACCAATCTTGTAGCCCTTGTCAAGATCTTTCCAACGACGTATTGCACTCCCAATTTGGACTTCGGGTAGAGGTCGATTCCCGACTTTTAGTGGTCGGGAGTCAAACTGCAATTTTGACTCCCGGCCCTTCTTTTGCCCATAACTTGGGCTACAGATGTCCAAATCGAGAATGCGAGGGCATTTTCAATATCTACGTTTCAATACCTTTTCAATGACACCAAGAACACCCCAAGGCGAGGTGTTTTGTCCCTTGCTGTTGAGCTCTGAACCTTCAGGAGTCCCGGAGGACTCCAAATCCCAACTTTTCCAAGTGTTGGGCTTCACCCCCACACTTGGCCAAGTTAGGGTTATGACATCCCGAAACTATCCCGGTTTGGACTTTCAAGACTTTGGGAGTTCATAACTCTCAGCTCGGACTCGGATTGGGATGAGGTTTAAAGAAAACTTGTAGCTTTCCTCAAGATCTTTCCAATGGTGTGTCGCACTCCATCTGCACACACCGGGATTGGGTTGATTCCTGACTTTTTGTGGTCAGGAGTCAAATTGCCAGTTTGACTCATGGCCTTTCTTTTGACCATAACTTGTGTTGCAAATGTCCGAATGGCCCATGCGAGGCCATTTTCAACATTTACACTTCAAGGCCTTTCCAACGGTATAAAGATTACCTCGAGGTGAGGTGTTTTGACCTCTGCAATTGAACTCTAAAATTGCGAGAGTCCCAGAAGGCTACAAGTTCCCACTTTTGGGAGTGTGAGTCCCATCCTCACACTTGCCTCAAAGTGGGGTTGCGACATTCACCAACCTTCAATTTTTCTTGCCCATTTTAAATCAAACATTAATATGGCATTTTGATTCAAGAATAAAGGACAACCAAAGACTTCCAAATAATCTAATGTTAGTTTATGGTGTTTTCAAATTTCATAAGGGGTGGTATATTTTATGGTTGATATGGGGATTTGGTTTTGAATGTAACAAGTAATAGAAATAACTTTTACCCAAAATGACTTGAATAATTGGGCAATTTGAAACATATTTCTTGCAACTTTGACAAAGGTTTGGTTTTTCCATTTAGTAATACCATTTTGTCTAGATGTGTATGGTATTGTAAATTGGTGCAAAATCCCTTGAGTAATATAAGATGCTTTAAATGCAAGGGAAAAGTACCCCCCCCCATTGTTGGTGTGCAAAACTTTGATGACTTTATTATTTTGTTTTTCACCAAGGCCTTATATACTTGAAACATAACAAATGCCTCATATTTGTGTTTTAAATGATGAACATAGGTGTATCGAGAATAATCATCAATGAAAGAAATAAAATATTTGGCACCCCTAAGTGAAAAGTTTGCATGGGGCCACATATGTTGAAATGCACCAAATTAGAAATGGCATGAAATGGGCATTCATTTGGAATGGGCGAAAATAAATCCTTGCCATCTTTGCCATAATTCAACCTTCACAAAGTGGAAGCTGTGTGAAATCCAATAAAATGGGCAAAACTACACCTTTTTTATTTTGAATTTGTTTCATAGAAGAAATATTGAGGTGTGCCAACCTATAGTGCCATTGGATAGTTTCATGTGTGAGTGCAAATGAGATATCATGAGCCACACCTACCCCCTTGGTGTTTCCTTATTGGGTGTTTATTCTAGAATATTCTTTATATATTTTGAATAATTTTTTTAAAGAAAATCTTGAAACATCTTGAAATTTTTCATCACACAATTATGTTATGGTTCACATCAAAACTTTCTTAAATATTATGCCATTTTCATTAAAATTCAAGTTCATTTAGAAGTTTCTTTATTGTTTAAAAACATTAGTTATTATGTTTTCAAAGTGTTTTTGGGTGTTTTTCACTCATTAGATTATTTTCAAACTTTTAGAGTATGTATATCAATACATTGAAATAACATCATGTAAAAGTGATTCCATTTGGAGTTCCTTTTTTATAAATAAGATGTTAGATATACAAAACCAAACACTTGTTAGAATTGTTTGTATAGGCATTAATGTGAGTGCACGTGTGTATTTTTATAGAATCCGGTAATAAAACAAGATGTATTATTTTCATTTGTATTGGTAATGGTGGCACCAAATGTAATGCCTACTAGGTTTAAAACATCACAAATTTAATATGCAATGAATTAATAATGAAATCGTGCAAAATTTGTTCATTCATAGGTTCGTATATTTTACACACAAATATCAATCTGACATTTTAAATGAATCGACACACTAAAAGTAAATTCTTTTCCAAGCTAGGCACATGCAAAACATTTTTAATGTCCACAATTTTCCCAATGTGGATTTGAATAGAAACAATGTTGATATCAATGGCTACTTGGATACTATTATCACCCAAACACACATATTAGGTGCAAATGAAATACAATGAGCCAATGGGATGACTTAAAAAAAAGATTGCATGTTTTTTTGCCCAAAAATAGTTTTTTTTATACAAATGAATTTTTGGAACAATGTTTTTTGTATTTGTATATAATAAATGCTTATAGTTGTCCCAATGCATGACATGTTTTTTTGTTTATCATTTTTTTTAAATATGATTTTTTAAAAGTGTCTAAATTCTTTGTAAATTTAGTGTTATGTTTTAAAATTGATAACAATCTCAATTCATAACCAAAAATTCATTTTTTACATTTATATGTTTTTATATATAATAAGCTATAACTTTTCTTAACACATCATGTAATGATACCCTATTTATATGTGGTAAAAAACTTTCAAAGTTCTAAAATTTAAGATCAATTTTAGAAAGTTCATTCTATATTTAAATTTTTTAAATTGCACATATTTTGAAATATGAGTGTTTTTTGAATGTGGACAATATGTCTTTATCCTTTTTTTTTTTTTGCCATCAATTTTTAAAAATTGTATGAGTCCTTTTGATAGTCCTTTGCAAAATTGATTCTTTTTGACACAATAGGTATTCACTTTCAAAGGTCTTTAATAAAAACTTAAACTTAAAATTTCATCAAACAAGCTTTCGGGTTGAATTCCTTAACATTTATATGAATGAAAAACAACTTGCCACGAGTTCCATGGTTTTAAATGGTAATTTTTTTAAAAAAAAATTTTGACTATTTATCTTTGTGGCTAACACCCTTTTTGGCTCATTAGATTGTGATTACACCCAATTGCATGTTTTGTAATAATTAATATTTGTTAAACCATGCCTTTCTTGAAATCATGTGGGAGCTTGTTGATTTGCCATCTAATCGCATTACCATATCTTACAAATAGATTTTACACAAGAAGTATATTGTAGATGGTTCTCTTGTTCAACATAAAGCCTACCTTGTTGCTCAGGGTTATTTTGTAAAATCCCAACATGGATTACGATAAGAATTTTTCTCTAGTCATCAAAATGATTTTTCTTTGAGTTCTCATTGCTTTAGCTACCATTTATGACCATGGAATCCATCAAATGGATGTAAAACTTACACTTTTACATGGTGCATTAATTGAAGAAATTTACATGCACTAGCCCTCGGGTTTTCAACAACTTAGAACTAAAAATAAAGTTTGTCAATTGTTATGTATTATATATGGTCTTAAACAATCCACTTGCATGTGGTATGAATGTTTTAATGAATATTTATTACAAGTTGGTTTTCCTTAAAAAAACTAATCCCAATGTGAACATTAAATGTTCCCACCACATGTTTGTCATTTTGGGACTGCATGTTGATGACTATAATGTCTTAATTACTAATAATATTTCATTTTTAAACGTTACAAAATAGAATTATTAAAATTTTCAAATTGACCAACAATGGGGAACTTCATAATTGTTTTGGCATTTAAGTCCATTATAATAGGCCAAACAAGACCATTCAAATTAATCAAGAAAAATACATGTTGGAAAAACTTCAGTAATTTGGGATGGAAATTTATAAACCAAGTTTAATGCTAATGCCAATTGGTTTGAAACTGACTTCTAAAATATTTTCCCCATTTGATATTGAAGTTCAAACCAGGGATTTAATTCCGTACACTGGTGCCATTGGTAGTCTCATCCATGTGATCACTTACACTCATTTTGATATTACATTTGCAATCAATAACATTGTCAAGTTTATGGCCAATCCTTGACCAACTCACTAGTCTATTATTAAACATATCTTTCGTTATTTGCAAAATACCTCCAATTATGGCATTCAACATTGTGGCTTCACATCTTCTCTAACTATTTATATCATTGGTTGGGTCCAAGTACGTAGATATGAGCCAATGAGATTACTTTACAAAAGGACTATGAGTTTTTTTTAAACCTTTTTCACTTTTTCATATGTATTTTTTTTTGAATGAAATCTTTTGCAACTTGTTATTAAAAATATATATAGTTGCCCCAATAGATCACATGTTTTATATTAATCATTGTTAAATATGAATTTTTCAAAGTGTGTAAATTTTGGCAAATTTTTTGTTTCATCTTGAAAATTTATCATAATTTTGAATCATACCAGAATATTTAACTACTTTAGGCTTTTTTTTAAAAATATCATAAAGTAAATATTTTTTATTATGTCATGCACATTACACCCCATTTACATGTGGTAAAGGACTTTAGAAATTTTTAAAAATTTGAAAAATATTTTGAATTTCTAAAAATTTAAAATTCCATATCTTTTAAATTGTGAATGTTTTTCAAACTTGGGTAATAGGTTACTATCATCTAATTTTTTTACCATCAAAATTATGTTATTATAATAGTGAATCCTTTGTAAAATTAACCACAATTTGATGCAACACCTATTCAAGTTCAAATGTTTTTAAAAAAAACCAAAACCCAAAATGTAATTTAATGAATTTTTAATTTGAATCCTCAACATTCATATTAATCATTTAGCACAACTTGGAATGATTAACATAAATTTAAAATGTCAAAAAAAAAGACATATGTAAAATAATTCACAGTTTTCACCACTAGTCGACTTGGTTTTTGGTTCCAATTTCTACATTTGCACTTGGTTGGTGTGATGCAAATTGGATTAGCAATGTGCAAACCAAAAAATCCATTTGGATATGTTTTTACTCTTGGAAGGAAGGTGCAAAGGGGATATCCAGTGTATTTTTAGCTTTGCTTATATCCTGGAACAGTAAGGTTATGAACTAGGCTAGCTGACCCTGTATTGCACATTTTGGAACACATTTTGAAAATACTTATTCTCCAGATACTAAATTATTTGTTAACGAAATTTAGTATACACCACATTTGCTATGTTGACCATAAAACCCAATTTTTAGAATGTACAAATATGATGCAGATGTTAAAATCTGTGACCTACATATAATTTGTGTCGACCATTTACCCCTTCAATCACACACTTCAGTGCACACCTCACTGCACAGAAGAACCCTAATTATCACACTTCGTCATTGTGCACCTTATACCCAAGATTGCTATTTCACATACAAGAACCCAAGTGCTCTCGCACAAGTGAACAACAGTCTGCGACGATAGGGAAACAGGAGTGGGGTAAGAGTGGGAATTGCAATGGTAGGTCCCTTTACTGTAGTTATAGTTTACAAACTCTAACAATAAAACTTGAAATTAAACACATCCTTTTTCGTGCACCATCTTTCCAGAGCTATTGTTTTGTTTTGCTCCATTCATGGAAGGAACAGTTTCAGCAATGGAAGACACCCAGGCATGGGGCTTCACTAGTTCTAGTGGCGCTGGAGAAAGACTTCAGATAAAGATGCCAACTCCAGCACAATCCAGCTGATCACGTCCCAACAACAGTAGTCTTCCAAGGCTTCAAGACCAGTGCTAAAGCCTCTCAGGACTCATCACAGCTCTGTTGAAGATAGAATCGGACGATGCATCTGAGTGAAGGGTTCACAGATCTTGGAGTATTGATTAGCTCTGTGATGAATTGTGATGAAGAATGGAGCCTAATGACACAAAGGCTCTTTTGCCATTCCAGCACTGCTGCATCAAGAAACTGTGCAGGCCTCAAAAGAAACCCTCTGTCAAGCTGCAGAGGAGGGGGTGGTCCTGCTGGTGGGCTGTGTATATAGCTCATTTGAGAACTGATTTTGCTGCCTCCAGATTCAATCCATACTCATTAGACAGTCATTCTTCAAGGACCATCTGCAGATCCTATCACTGTACTGATATGAAAACTTCTACTTGTTCATTGTGACAAAAGTACACTATTTCAACAGCAGAAGTAGCTGGTTAGTTTTTGATTCCACCTCTGCATGGATCATGGTGCATAATTAAGTATGTCCCCACAATTCATGCCCTCTGCCATTTGCCTAGGCCAAAATAGGTGATGAACACAGTTGGGAATAGAAATTCTGCTCAGCCAAGGAGGATTTGCAGCATGCACCCAACAGACCCAGTTTCTTTATTCTCTTTTGGGGAGTTTGGGGGGGGGGGGGGGGGGGGGTGTTGGATTTTTCGATTTTGTTGTTCCCAATGTGTTCCCATCAAGTTCCCAATAGCAGCCCACTTGCGGTCCAAGGGAGTCCCTATAACTAGATCTAAGGGATGTAGTCATACTACCACTTAGGATAACTAGATCCCTTAGATCTAGTTATAGTTATAGCTATGAAACATTCAAAGTAAAACATCAAGGGAGATACTAGGGCTGCCACCTGATTCATCACATGTTGAGAAGTTGCAAGAAATGGAATAGAAGCAAGAGTGGTGACATTATATTAAGTCTCATAGATGTAAAGTCAGAGAGTTCCATGCTAAACATTGATTTGATTGAGGCTTTTCACTCAAAGAAACGGAGCATGGTTTGGCTGGGTCATCAAGGTAGCTCATAAGGAAGTCTCAAACTTTGATGGCACGCCTAGCTTGAAGTACTCAATAACTACTTAATAGCCTATCCCCTCTTTTGGTCATCACCAGTTCTATGTTATATTGGAATTCAGTTTTCCCATTTTTTTCATTTGACCTTTTCGGTCCATTTTACAATATATTCGAAGGACCTAAACCAATGGATTCAAGATGTTGTCATTGGTTCATAAAGTCTCAATACCCACAAAGGAAGTAACTAAGTTTTCTTTTAAAAATATGTCACATAATAATGCATTGTGTATTGGAAGCCTAATGAAAAATCTTGGAATTTCTTTTGTATCATTGCTTAACAGACAGCATAAGTGATGTGCAAAGAGCCTGTCTGCTAGTATGAGGAGGAGGTCACAAGGTTGTATACAGAAATGTTAGGGTTTGGAGTTTGTACACCCTGCAGCCAAATCATAGAAGCATGTCTTAAAAGCTCCAAATTTTTGTAAAAAGATCCTTGCAATTCGCATGCCTTTAGCATGGGCCACATGCAGCGGACGACCCATGCAAAGGACATGCAACATTACTAGTTCACTAAGGCAAATCCTTAAAACAATTCCAGTCAAATTCTTGAACAATCTCATTGCCCACAATTTTTTTCTTCGAGTCTAGGCACAACAAATGGACTAAAGTAGGTACTGAGATCCAGGGGTTCTACATCATAGGAGGAAGACTTGGAGGGTGGGGTGTGGTGGGGGGAGGATTTTCCCCATTTTCCCTTTGTTCCCAACATGTTCCCTTCAAGTTCTCAATGGATTCCCATCAGGTTTCCAATGTGTCCCCCACTGGTGTTCCCAATAGCACCTCGCTTTAATCCAACATGTTTTGCCCAAAGTCCTCCCCTTCTCACCTATATAGGTGAGCCAAAAGGGGAGGCACTCCATCTATTCATACAATCTTCTATTTTGGGGAGCCTCCATAGTTTCAACTTTTTTTTGGCGATGGGCCAATCAAATTGGCTCATTGCAAAAAAAAGAAGTTGGACTTGTGAGGCATCCCCAACTAATTAATATGTTCCTGGGAAGGGCTATTAGTCCAGGCCAAAAATAGTGGCAGCCAATTTTAGGAATAGTATTTCCATGGAACTGACGAGAACTCGTGTCATGGAGTGACGGTGCTCAGATTTTTTTTCTTTTTGGGGGAGGGTGGGGTGTTGGATTTTGTGTTGTTCCCTATCTGTTCCCAACAGTGCCTCACTATATCCCACATCCTTTGCCCTAATTCTAGGGTTTAGGGTTGCCCTAAAACAAATGAACTTTGGGGTCGTGATAACTAATAAATCTGAGCACCAATAGGTAGAGTGTTCTTTGCAAAGGATATTAGCCCAGGCCAAAAATGGTGACCAACTCTTTTGGGAAGAGAAATTTCATGCAGACAAGTGGAAGGCCTAAGCATGCATCAAGGTGCCTTGCTTCTTTTCCTTTTAAGTTTGGGGGGGTGGGGGGATTTTTTCCCATTGTTCCCTGGTTCTCAATGTGTTCACACTATGTTCCCTTTAAGTTCCCAATCGGTTCCCATCAGGTTCCGAATATGTCCCCAACATGTTCTCCATAGCACCTCACTTTTATCCCATATGCTTTAGCAAATGTTATCCTCCTTTCACCTATATAGCTGGGCCAAAGGGGAGGAACTATATATTTCAAAATATAACCTTGTGTTGAGGAGGCTCAAAAGTTTCATTTTTTTTGGAGTGATGGACCAATCAAATTGGCTTGTTACAAAGGAAAAATTGAACTTGGGAAGCACCTCGTCTAACTAATAAGAGAGGTGAATTAGTAGCTAAAGTTATCAAAGCCTTGTAAAACTTTATTTACATACACATCGTTGATTCAAAAAATGTACAAAGGTATTAAAAAAAGGGGGGAAAATTTAAAGGATGCCAAATTAGCACAAACTAGATGTCAAAATCTCTCCATTTGAACAACCAACCGCTTGTAATAAGTCAGTTGTGACAACGGGGAGTGTATCCTAAAGGGGTGGAAGTTGGGAAGTAACTAGGCCTACTCTTATCGGTTGAATTAAGATGGAGGACACTTGCATCCTTTGGAACATAATTGAAATTGTTTGAGGAAGAAAAGTAACCAAGATAGAAAGAAGAGGCCCTCTAGCCCTTTGAAGCTCCAAATGGCATTGGCACAATTGTGTAAGAACACATTAGTCTATTTATGTCGACATCCAAATATCTCAATTGTTAAAGGGAAGAATTGATCAGTGGCATGTTAATCACGATAGTTTCTTTCTTTAGTTTGAATTGCATCGAAGGTAGCAAATCTTCAAGTTGTGCAAGATTGAGGAAGTAAACTTGCACGCATTGGGTTGACTATGACAATGTTAATTAGGTTGTGAATTCTATCTTTAGTGAACACAATGTCAATTCGTCAACAAAAGGAATTAAAGGTGGTTGAAGGAACCACATGTAGTTGTTCTTGTGCCCACTAAAAGCAAACATTTTGTGCAATGGTGGCAAAAATGTTGCAAACTACAACACGGGTTTTCATGTGCTAGTTCCCATAAGCACAACATAGAAGTTGGATATCCGTAGGGTCGAATGAGATGTGTTGCACATACATCGGAAGATGTTTACAATTGAAAAATGTGGTAGTCCAAGCCACATTTGAAGCATTGTGAAGAAAATTGGGGAAGATAATCAAAAGGTTGGGAAAATTAATTGAGTTATAAGCCAATTGTTTACCCCAAGGTAGGAACATGATAAAATTTGAACACAATGGGCCTTAGTTATCTTGTTGGAAAACATGTTGGAAAGGGTATCATATTGTAAATGCTTCAAAATTAAATGTAAACCATTTATGGTTTGATATATTATTCAAAAGGAAGAAAACATGCATGTGTTGGGGGCATTAGAAGATCACATGCATTGTTAACGAAGTGCTGCTAGAAAGGGAAGGTGTTGGTGTTGATTTGTGTTGAGGTTTTGAGAAGGAAAATATGTTGGTTGACCATAAACCTAACAACTATGATTAAATCTACAAGGGCCCAACTCACTAAATAGGTTATCGATGTGATGGTGTTAGGATGAATTTGATGCCACCCAGAGCTATTGGAAGAAAGGCATGTTTGTGCATTATAGGTCATTTTAGACCATCAAAGGACCTTGGACTCCAAAGGTGTCTAAACATTTGAAAATGAAGAGTCTATGAAGGTGGAAGAGGGAGATGTGCAATATAATAAATATAATGGTTGTTGCACGAAATAATGAATTAAAAACCAATGATAATCTAGATAATATTTGCACAATAAGAAAGCGGTATGTTTATCTTTTAATGTGCACGGGACCACCTTTGTTTTGGCTTAATAGAAAACTATTATGTTCTATACCAAAATACATTAATTTGGAGGCCACATTTGAATAAATTTGATGGACAATCTAATGTATTACATCAAAGTATCAACAACCACTTAATCAAGTTGTTTGAATTTGATCTTTCAACAACAATTTAGACTTGAAAACAACAAGACAAAAACATGTTTCCAAACCTAACAACATACACATGAATGTTGGTTGAAGAACAGTTTTCAATTGTGATGACTTCATCACAAAATATAACAATTTTGCTTAATAGACTATAGGGTGAACAAAGGTCAAAATTAATTCATGCATTGGTTTTGCCATGTTCCACCCAATGGAGTCAAAATTTGAAATTCCAATGGGTTGTTGGGAACTTTCATAAAGATGAATAGGACTTTCATTTCTTCATAATTAGTAATTGGATGCCTAAGTTTCAAGGTATGAAAAATCATGGCAAATTATACACATTCACACCTTCATGACTTGGTGTCAAAACCTTTTGTAACTTATTGCATTATAGTTTCACGCTCATGCAATGCAATAAATGACACACCCCCAAGCTCCTTGATGGACTCAACTACGAATCCAAAGGTGAAGACAATTGGAAAGAGAAGGAGTTGGGGCGTGCTCCTTAGCTCATAACGCTTTGGGGGTAGAAGAATGTGCTGGAGTTTTAGGATGGGATTAAGAAAATTAACAAGTAAGTCAATTACTCACACGGACCTACACAAACCAAACGACAAGTTAGTGCGTAGTTAGAACATTTTTGGTGCATGGACGAACCAAAGGTAAACACGGACTTACAAGACTCACCACAGCCTAAACTTGGGGGAAGCCACCACATTCCCCCCTATAGTGTTTTTTGTGCTTGGCCACGGGGCTTACACCCAAATGTTATTTTGTCTCGGAACTCCCAAATGGGAGTCCCAAAATTCCCAAAATTAAGACTTCCACGACTTTGGAGGCCCATAACTTTGTGTGCAAACATTTGATTGTAATGAAGTTTCAAGCAAAGTTGTAGCCCTTGTGTAAAGATTTCCAATGGTATGTTGCACGTCACCTTCACACGAGGAATCAAACGATTTTTGACTTTTAATGGTTGGAAGTCAAATTGGCAATTTGATTCCTGATTCTTTTTTTGGCCATAACTTGTGCTTTAAGTATCCAAATGGATCATGCAAACCCATTTTAGACATTTACGTTCCAAGAACTTTCCAATGATATAAGGAACTCTTCAATCTAATGGATTTTGACCCTTACAATTGTTTTATGAAGATTTGGGAGTCCATCAAGACTCCAACTCCCAAAGTGGGAACTCACTTAGGAGTGTGGAAGTTCATTCTTTCACACTCTCCTACACTCCCAAGAGCATGAAATGTGACTCCTAGGCTTCACTCTTGGCCCACACCTTCGCAAGCCTTTGCTTTCATCACAAGCCTAAGGCTAGAGTTGCAACAATAAATTACGTTTCATTCATTTCACATGTTGGTTGTTTTCATTGAAATAATATTCATTTAAGCTCCTACTCAATTCCTAGACATGAACATTTCACCTTTTGACAAGTTGCAAACTGTAGCAAGCCATCAATTTGGCACTTAAAACTATTTTTCCTATTTTCAACATTAGAATAAATTCTACATTGAACTTGGGTCAACTTGCCATTAAATTTTGGCCCAAGGGAACTTGGTTGTACAAAAATATTGAACCAAAAATATTGAACCCTAAAATAATTTACAAAATAATATAAAATAATATTTAAAAAAATAACAACCATGTCCATTTGAATCATTTTAAATAATCTTGTATGGACTTATAAGGAATGTAAATTTGCCAATATTTAACCACTTGATCGTGCATTCACCCTAGATATTTATGTCTATAAAAAAAAAAACCAAGTAGACCGCATCATTACCTCCATTGAGGTCATCAAACTAGCTCAAGGGGAAGTTTTTGTTACTTAAGGTTTCAATTACGTTGAACTCATCAAATGCAAGGTCATCAAATTTGGTGTAAGGATCGTAATACAACTTATAAAATTAGACTTGTGCCAACTTCACACTTTCAACAAAATCACACATGAACACATTTTAGCCCTATGCAATTTTGATGAGTGTGTACAAACACTCTAGCAATGGCAAAATATAGGGTAGCCTTAAGATTAATTTGACATCACACATTACATTCAAGTTCTTCAAAGTTTGTTCACTCCTTGCACTTTTAACATGCATCTTCACAATCAAAGGATGGATAAATTTGCTTAGTTAGAGAAAGCATAAAAATCCAATGTATTTTTGACATTCTTTAATAATGTGTTGCTTTTGGTGTTGAGCAAATCTACAAATTTTGGAATTCCATGAACTTTTTTGGATTGTGAGTAAAAAAAGCATACAAGTTTTGCAATATGCCCTCCATTTGATGCCTAATGTCCAAGTTAGATAAAATGTACATTGCTAAATTTGTTTTATGGGCAAAACAATGAACCCCATCTAGGATTGGGGCCAAACCTTCTTTGAATTATAATGTTACATTAGTCTGATGCCCTTGGAAAATGTTACTACCATCACATCCCATGCTGATTACCTTCCCAATCAACTTTTCCATTCTTAACCCACTAAACTTAGCCAATGTCACAACCCTAGACTTGGGCTCACAACCAAACCAAGGGCTTGCAAGGGTGTGAGCCAAGAGGGAAGCTCGGGAGTCACGTCTCATGTTGCCGAGAGTGTAAGATAGTGTGAGGGAATGAACCTTCACAGTCCCAAATGAGCTCCCACTTTGGGAATTAAAGTTTCGATGGACTTCCGAATTTTCAGAAAATAATTTTAAGGGTCAAAACACATTGGATTGAAGAGTTTTTTATATCATTGGAAATCTCTTGGAACTTAAATGTCTAAACTGGGCTCTCATGATTCATTTGGGTACTTAAAACACAAGTTATGGCCAAAAGAAGGGTCAGGAGTCAAATTGCCAATTTGATTCTCAACCACTAAAAGTTGGGAATTGCTTAATTTCCTTGCATTCTTCTGGCATGCAACATACTATAGGAAAGATTTCAATGAGGGCTACAACTTTGATCTAGACTTTATCTTAATTCAAGTTCTGCACATAAAGTTATGGGCCTCCAAAGTCACAAGAATCCCAAGTTTGGGAATTTGGGAGTCCTAAGACAAAATGACATTTGGGTGCACGCCCTATGGCTAAGCATAAAGAACACTATAAGGGGGAAGGTGGTGGCTTCCCTCAAGTCTAGGTCGTGGTGAGTCTTGTGAGTTTATGTTTGCTCTTGGTTCGTCTATGCACCAAAAGTGTTGCAGCTATGCATTAACCAACTTATTGTTTGGTTTTTGTAAATCTATGTGAGTAATTGAATTGCTTGTCAATCTTTTTAGTCCCATCTTGGAGCTTTAGCACGGCCTTTTACCTCTAATTATTGAATAATAACCCATGTAAAGCTTCCAAAAAATATGTTTTTGGGACAAAAAAATTTGAAAAAAAAACAAAAATTGCAACTCATATAGACTTATGAAAATATGGTCAAATTTTAACCATTCAAAAAATTTTAATTATCAAATGGTTAAGGTTTTCAAAAAAAGGAATCCTCAAACAAGTTTATCATCTTATATTACATCATATATCGAGTTCCAATAACAAATTTGGAATGTGAATCAATATAATTTTTTTCCATTTTGTGATGATCTAGTTAGATGACCCATCCATATTTTTCAATTTCAAATGAGTTTTTTATTAATATAAAATCACACAGTTATCTTCATAATGAATTTATTAGTCTATATCCAAGCCCCAATTAATAAATCTGATAATATATTATTTAGCATATGCATTTGAATGAAAGGTACTTAGGGGAAAAACATTGTTTCATCACAAAAGTGAGCCACTCGATTATGCATCTACCTTTTAGTTTATCAACATGAGTTATTTAATTTTAAAAAGTTATAACTTGTGACTAAAGATGTTTTCCAAGTTGTTGCGGCCAAATGTGAAGCAACAATGTGAAAGGGCAGTGGTTGGTTTCACCTTAAGCTCTATAATTCATCTTTTAACTCTAAAGGAAGCAAAACAACATTCAAGGATTGTTTGGGTGTTTTCAAAACAATTTCCTAGAGTTGGGTGTGACATTTTTTTGACTTTTTGACCATGCACACTTTGAAGGGCCATAACTTTCTCATTTTTTATCCATTTTTGATATTTTTTAGTGCTATGAATGTGCGAAAAAGAAATCTCCAACTTTTCATTACACACCATAAACAAAGGAGCCTCCTTTGAATTTGCTCAAGCTCTGAATTCTTATGTGTTTGGACATTAACCTACCTACTTAGTAAATAACAAAACTTCAAGTTTATTAGATTTTTCTAGTGATGGTACAACCAACATAATAATAGTCAACATAAATATAACCAACATACATATAGCCAACCAAGGTATAGCCAACATAGGTATCATCAACATAGGTATAACCAACCTATGTATAGCCAACATAAGTATCGCCAACATAAGTATAACCAACATAAGATTAACCAACCTAGGTATAACTAACATAAAAATCAGCAACACAAGTTTAGCCAACCTAGGTATAGTTAACATAAGAATAACCAACATAGATATAGCCATAGCCAACATAAGAATAGCCAACATAAGTATAACCAACATAAATATAACCAAGATAGGTTTAGCCAACTTTGATATAGCCAACATAAGAATAGCCAACATTTTTATAACCAACATAAGAATAACCGACATAGGTATAACTGACATAAGTATAGCCAATACAAGAACAACGAATACAAGTATAACCAACATAAGAATAGCCAACATAAGAATAGCCAACATAGGTATAGCCAACATAGGTTTAGCCAACATAAGTACATCCAACATAAATGTAGGTACATAACCAAATTATAACCTAAATATAATTTACATAGCCTAAAAACCTACATAGCCTAGTTGTAGCCTATATAACCTAGGGTCAACCTACAATATAGCCTAGGTTACCTTGGGTGCTTAATTTAGGTAGCCTATATTTGTTTAAGCATTTATCCTAAGTTACCTTAAATCAAGCAAATTTAATATATTTTAACTAGGCTATTTAGGTAAGTTAGAAAAAGGTGTTATGAGTTTTTGTTGACATGGTATTTCACATTAAAAAAAAAATGATGCAATGGTTAAGGATTTGACTCCTCAAAGTGGAGATGAGGGGTTCAAGTCTTGAATCTTGCAACCTAATTGGCAAAACCAACGTAGGTTAGGCTTATTAGGTTTCATTAGCCATGTTAGGCCTCCTAGAAGGTTCGGTTTTTAACCTAAACTAGGCCTAGGTACCTAGGTGCATAGGTCTAACTACCTAGGTACCTAGTGGATAGATGCCTTGGCCTAGCCTTGGAACGTGATGATACTTCATTGGATGTCTAATGTTTGCCACATGGTAACATATAATTGGATGCCTATGTTTGCCATGTGGCAACACATCAAATGAATGCTTACACATGCCACATGGCATCATCTTAATGGAGAAAGACTTGCCATATTTTTAATTAATCATTTGATCCAATGTGTCACAACCCTAACTTGGCCAAGTGTGGGGGTGAAGCCCAACACTTGGAAAAGTTGGGGATTTGGAGTCCTCCGGGACTCCCGCATGTTTAGAGCTCGACAACAAGGGGCAAAACACCTTGCATTGAGGTGTTCTTGATGTCATTGAAAAGGTCTTGAAACGTAAATATCGAAAATGCCCTCGCATTCTCAATTTGGACATCTGTAGCCCAAGTTATGGGCAAAAGAAGGGTCGGGAGTCAAATTGGCAATTTGACTCCCGACCACTAAAAGTCGGGAATTGACCAGCTCTCAATGTCCAATTCGGGAGTGCAATACATCGTTGGAAAGATCTTGACGAGAGTTACAACTTCGGTTTAAACCTTGTTGCAATCCAAGGTCAGGGCGAGGAACTACAGCCTCTCAAATTCCGGGGAGTCCAGAACCGGGACACTTGGGTGGATTTCGGGACTCCAACTTGGGAGTCCTGGGAATTTGTGCCATTTGGATGTAGCCCCCACAGGGTGTCGCAGAGTATACTATATGGGGGATTGTGGTGGCATCCCCTGAGTCCGGGCCATGGTGAGTCTTGTGGTCCGAAGTGCCCGTGGGTTGTTCCAACACCAAAGGGTGTCCCGGAAAGTGATCTAACCACTTGGGTGGTTTGTTTTGATGCAAATTCAAGCTTGATCAACTAAGTCCTCTTCCTAGTCTAATCCCTGGGCTCCCAACTTGACCCTCTACCCCTTTCTAGAGTTGGAAGCCGGGAGCGTGCTACCAAGTCTCAACTTCCACAACTTGACCTTGTGAAACCCTCAAGTGGGTTTCACCCGTGACTTGGGAGTGCGTCACAAGGGCAAAAGAAGGCCCAATTTGGACCATTAGATGGTTTTCCACGATTGTGCTAAATAATATCACTAGACCAATCCACCAAGGTTCCACTAATTGTTGCCACATGACTCGGATCACTAGCCCATTCCACTACGTTAGGCCAAATGTCACTATATTGTCACTATAGTGGAATTGGTCTAATTGACTAAAAAATGGATTACGTAGTAGTTAGGACCACATCTCCTAGTAGTGGTTGCAAATTCAGGAATTGTTAGTGGGAAGTTCTATTCCCAATCTTCCTTTTGACAATTTCATAAACCAAATGGATAGGTCACATAAGCATTCCATTGCTACCAATTCATGACAAATTAAAAATTTGGCAAGTGATCACCATTCCCACATTCAAACCAAATGATAGGTTCTTCAAACAAGAAATGATTGCTATGGCCCATTTTGGGTTACTATATACATGACACATTCAAAATTCCACAAGTTAGTGCTTTTATTTGCTATAGACTTTTTTTTTAAATGCATATTCAACAACTAACCACCATTCATTTTTCCCAAACTTTTGAAAGATTCAAAAACCAACTAAATAGAGAAAAATGCCATTTGAAGGTTATAGATTCAAAACAAATTAAGAAATGGAAAAATGACCACCACTTCCACTTTCCAACTAAATAACAAGTTCCAGAAGCAAAAAAAGACTGCCATTGCCTAGATTGTTGTTACAGGCATCCCAAATATTAAAAAATTCACAAGTTAGTGTTATGGTTTGTTGCAAACTTAGGACAAATTCTAAACTCAATAATTGACCACCATTCCATCATTCCAAACATTTGCTAGAGTCCAAGAATAACTAAATGACATACATTAACTTGTTGCACACATTCCATAGATTCAAAATGCACCTACCAGCGATACAAAAACCATTTCAACATCAAACTAATGGCTACCATCTAGGACTTAGGAACCCAAGATCATTAAGAACTTTTAACAAAACATTTACAATACATAGATTTGCAACTTGCCACTTGGCAATTGCTTGTTCATATGGAAAAGCTTGCAAAGAAAATAAATGTTGGCTATGGAATCTAATGCACAAATCCAAATGCGTGCTCAACCAATTCTGAAGCCAAGTCTTCATGAAGCTCACAATGTTGAATGTTTGTTCATCTTCAAGAAATCCAAAAACTTGGATAATAGCAATTTAGGCCAATTTGATGAACTCTAAAAGCTTGTGGTTGAGAACTAGAAATCCAAAAACCCTATGCCAAAGCTTAGTAAGCGGATTGAAATTGTTTTCCTCACTTAGAACATGTTTAGAATTATGACACATGGTCATCTTGAAAAACAAAATTTGCAAATCCAAGGTGTGGATGGAAAGCAAAGCAAGCACCATTTTGTCGACATCACCCGCCTTACGAGGGATGCAAAAGGTGGCCTTCAACACCATTAGTTGCCTATGGAATCCCTCTTCAACCTATTTGGGATTTCTAGACCAAGGGTAAACTGCACCTAATGTCGTCATAACTTGGTGTTTTAAAAAACACCTTTCAAATTCCTCTCATAACACTTTAGATCTCTCAATTTGAATAGGATTTGAGAAAGTTATGAGCTTTGGAAGTAGGAGGGGTCTAAAAGAAAAAAAAAAGAGTTTTTTAACATTTTGGACTGGATTTGGGTGCACCAATCCACTTGACCAATCCTGTACATTCAATGTGTAGTCGTATGGACTAGTCCCATTCCAGTAAAACTGGATTTGAGTGGAATTGTGTAGTGGCATAAGACCTGATTTTCTAGTGGTGAGTAATGGAATGGCTTTGTGATCTGTCATTTTGGTTTTGGAAACTTTCAAAAGGTTAAGAAGAGTGGGAATGGACCTTGCCACCAATGTGTCGTAAATCTACCACTATAGAATGGCTTTGTCATCTATCCTTTTGGTTTTGGAATTTGTTCTAGTTAGTAGAATGGGAATGGACCTTGCCACTAACTTGTTGGTGATGTTTGAATCTGTCAAAACATTGCAGTAAAGGAATGGACCTCACAAGTTGGCGATTTTTGAACCAATTAGAACATTGCAGCCTAGAAATTGCCATGATTTTGGAATATGTCCTTTGGTCACAAACATGGTATTTTAAGATGTTGGTATTAGAATCATCACATTAGAATTCTGGGCATGTCATGTGGGCTACATCAAGGCATGGGGCAAGGTTCATATTTCATTTAAAAATCTGTGATCTTGTGATTCTGTAGATAAGTGGGGAATTGAAATTCAGGCATTTTGGGGTTGTAATTTTTGCAAGCCTTGGCTACCCAATTTGCAGAGAAGCTATTAATTTTCATGGAAAGCAATGAGATTCAGGCACTTTGGGATTTGTAATTTTGTAGGCCTTGGTTGCACAATCTGCAGAGAAGTTGATAGTTTTCATGGAGAGCAATGAGATTTAGGAATTTTGGGAATTGTAATTTTGCAAGCCTTGTCTGCACAATTTGCAGAGAAGTGAAAAGCTGATAGTTCTCATAGAGAGCAATGAGAGGGCCTTTGATGCAGCCATTGGAGGTGGGGGTCTAGAAATTAGAGGGCATGCTTTGTGTGTTGTGTTGGAAGTTTAAAATTATCTTTTGTTTGCATAATAGGATTGGTCATCATTCATAGTGTTTCTTGGTATTGCTATTTATCTTTGCAAAATAGGGAAAATTTTCATTTTGTTGGGCTCCTAAGCAATACCACCATGAAATTTGATGTCTATATGTTATCAAATTATTTAATATGACTATTTGTATGTTGCCGAATTTTCGACTGTTTTCAAGCTTTTTTGGTTTTGTGTAGTCATATGTATTCCTTTGCGAGCAACCTATTAGTCAAATAGACAACCTAGCTAGCACCTATGTTGCCTGCATTTTGGATCACAACTAATGTTGTGATCCTCAATTTGTGGACAACTGCAAATCAAAAATCACCATGGAAGCTATTGTCCAATGAAAAAATCACCAAATTAATTCCCCTTCACACAAAATTTAAGCTACTCAGAAGTTGAACTATGTAGCCATATTGGCCACTACACATAACTCAAAAAGAAAACACTGGTCTGGATCTAACAAAAGACTAGTTCCAATGTCTGGTTCTTGGGCTGATTTCAACTAAGAGTCGTGAGCTTGAGTCCGGGTCAAAAAAATGTGACCTTGGAACCCCCATTTTAAGATTGAAAATGAGATACCCTCACAACACTGATCTCCACCCACAATTTCAAATGAAATATACTACTCAAGTTGTGTGAAGTTCCAAACCTAGTTCAAGCTTTAGTATTGTGACAAGGGGATATTCAATTAATATTACACAGTCCAAGATAGAACAATGAATCTAATTAATATTACATAATCTCTATCTTGGATTGGATCCTGTACAATAGAATTGCACCCAGAACCAGACCCAGAACTTACTCAAAACCCAGACCATTTAACAATGGTTTTCTTGATGTTGCTTTCCCCTCTCATCCATTAGAGATTGGTGAGTTGATAACTCTATATTGAGGGGACAAGTCTGAATGCTCTCAAAAAGTTTGTGATCTAAAAGTTCTTTGACTCAACTCTTACAGGTTACTGACAAACCCCATTAAATATTTTTATTTGAGTGATACGTATCCAGTAGCTGCTGACTATTATGTCAGTAATTTGCTTGTCAGCACTCTGGTGAGTCCTGAGGTTCAGGTCTCTTGACTAAGTTTGCTGATTATAGACATCTGCATGCAATAAGAAGACACTACCAAGCCATGAATGAGGGGCGCTCTCATTTGAGAGATCTCAACATAACAAACAAAACCAATAAACCAAACAAACAAACAACCTTCCTTAATCGGTAGAGCCCACTCATAAACTAAATCAGGATCTTCAAGTCCAGATTTAACAATTCCTCCATTAATTATTAGCTCTATGAGGCCTAATTCAAGAAGGTGAAGGTACCAGAGTATGTAATAGGTGTTTGTTCACCTTGGCTGCTAGGTGGTAGCAAGGCATTACACCTTGTGAACCAAGGATGAAGGGTGTAATGCCCTACTGCTAGGGTATTATCTTTAGTAATGACTGTGGTAGACCAGTCATAAAGCCCTCTTGTTGATATGGTAGGAAATTAATTAGAAAAACAAAATCTCAGGGTAATTTCATGGGAGGAAAAGTTTCTGAACCATATTCTTTGTGTGGTTGTGGAAAATAGTTGTGCTCTTATGCATTTCTAAAACGAGATTGAAAACTTCTATTTTGGGAGTCTCCAAAATTTCATACATTTGTGTGATGATCCAATCAAAGAGGTTCGTTGCAATGAAAAATTCCTGAACTTCAGAAAACACCCCAACTAATCAATAGGAAAGCACAATCTTATCAACCCATTATAATTTTATATCAAAGAGTTATAAAAATTTCATACCCTAATCTTATTCACAAGTTAGAAGTCAAGATACAAAATAGTGATACATCTGGATTTTGTCTACTATTGAAACTGAGAATGAAAAATCTTACAGTTTCTGTACTCTTCGACGTGGCCCACAATTTGTTGGCTTCAGCACACCCATGTTTGAGAAAGCATATTGATCTGCAGTATTGTTGCTAAAAAGTTTGTGCTACAACCATGATCTCAGAAGCTTTGATACATGCGCCAGGCAGACTAGTTTATTGGCCCATTCATGCAGTGCAAAGTCAACAATAATTTATTGCAGCACATTGTATCACCAGTAGCATCACCAATTTCCCTGTCTCCAATCATACATTAAACCCATGAAAAATGTGTGAATCTTTGAGAGAGAAATCCTTATTTCAAGACTTACAAGCCAGTGGCCAGCAAGAGGAGAATTGACATGCCTTTCCACTTAAGAGATGTCTTAAGCGCAGTGGGCCTCATATCAGGACCACCTTAGTGGGCACTAACGTGATGTGAAAGTTAAGTCAGAAATGATTCCTGGAAGTTCAACTCTTCTAGGAGTCGGGTGAAACTCAGGCTAGTGAGCTCGGGTTGGCTAAGGTGCTGGTCAAGAGAATGAGTGGGGTTGTCCTTGGGATTATAGTGCCTCTATACCTTTGAAACCCTCGATAGATGATTAAGTGCTGGCCAGGGCTGATGCAAGGGGGCCATCCAGTTAGAGCACTTGGGACAACTAGGAGATGTCCCTCAAAAAGCTTTGAGGCCATCAAGAGAGGGTTGGCCCCAGGACAACTTGGTGTTGCTCAGGTTTCAAGCCCTTTGGGCCAACTCTGTGAGTTGAATCCAAGGTTGACTTCGAGTTAGGTTAGAACTTAGTTTCGTTAGCAAAGTCTAATGAATTTAAGTAGAGAATCTAAGTTCATCCTGAGCCGTCAAGACATTGAGACAAACGAAGTGTGCCATGAGATGCACATGTAGCTAGGAGCTAAGAAAAAGACGTGAAGAACTTGACATGGTATGTGAAATGCAAGGTGACAAACAAAAAAAGGCGTTACAAAAATGGTCTGGTGGGCATTCTCATGCTATCAAAAAGGTTGTTGGATGTCTGTCTTCCCTAGTGATTGATTGTTAGACCATCTGCATCTACACCCCTTACTTGGGCCTATACCATAATTTACTACATCCAACATAGAGTGTTAGAGCAGCTCCACCCACATTCAAATTACAATGTTAAAATATTCTACCCTCTACACCCATAAACATAAAAACATATCTAGCTTAAAGTGAGAGACTTTTCAAATATTAGCACCTGGGTCACTCTTTATGGTTGGCAAATGAAAAATAAACATTTCCTTTTACTGGCTCTCTTGGAGATCTGTATTGTTTCAAATTGAGTTTCATGTTATTTGATTCCTATACTTCATCTGAAATATAGTCTAATTGTCGATTTGTTACTTTCACCTGGTTTTTGGAGATGCTCTTGATAATTTTCTTGTTGTCAAATATAATGTGAGAGGCCATTTGAAAGTCACCCCCAGAGAGAATCATTATGGCTAGGGTTACTTACCCTTCACTTTTACTCTCTCCTTTTTAATGTAACGACATCCTTCATGTTTACAGGTCAAAACTTAGTTTCACACTATTTATTAAAGCCTCTACGTGATCTAGTATTGTGTGTGAGCACATTACTTCTTTGTATTTTTAGGCCCGCTTTACACTAGGAGTCAGGGCAGACAAAACTTGGGGCCAACTTTGAGCATTTTAGGCTTGTTGTTTGGCCCCACATTACTAATAAATGCTGAAACATTAGCCCCAAAGGTTGCAAATTGGCCTCCCAAATTCGATGGTATCCTTTTTCCAGCCTTGGGGCCAATACAAGGCCATAAAGTTCAGCATTTATTAGTAACTTTGGGGAGATTGAAAAGATTTTTTCTAGTTTAGCATTGACTCCTAGTGTAAAGCAATTGGGGCTGATTTCGACTTTTGCACCAATAGGAATACTTGATTTGGGTTGAACATTGGCCCTGACTCCTAGTGTAAAGCGGGCCTTAGTTGTATTAATGAGTTTTGTAGGTGCCCAAAGGTTTTTTTTTATAAAATTTATTCACAAGGAGCCACTTTGATTGGCTTGTCATAATTTTAAAAAAAACATTGGGCACTCCACAAATACAAGTGTAGAGGTACTTCCCTTTGGCTCACCTCTATAAGTTATGTCAGTTCAACTTTGGGCGAAAATTATGGGATGAAGTGTGGTGCTATTGAGAACATTTTGAAGAACACATTGGAACTCGAGGAACAAGTTGGGGGAACATGTTTAGAACTCGAGGAACATGTTGGGAACATCATTTGGAACCTGTGAGAACATCAAAATCCAAATTCAAAGTCCTCTTGCCCCTTCACCCAGCAAAGGCAAAAAGATGGCCCTCCTGGGTGCACGTTGAGCTGTCTCATTGGCGACAAATCAAAATTCTATTCTTAAAACTGTTTATTACCATTTTTGGCCTGAGCTAATATCCCTCTTCCAAGGAAGGTGGGTAGTGGGTACCTATTATGGTGTACAGGCCATATTACAGAGCAACCCATTGAAATACTCTTTAGTTAGCGGCTACAACGCTAACTGCACGATATTACATTGGTTGAGAGTGGCAGGCTACAACTAACTACTCGGAGCAAGTTGCACTGAACAATGGAAGTGCAAAAACCTAGGAAGTTAAATTGGCTATGAGTCCTTATCCTAGACACTGCAAAAAGTACTGTGTGTTTCTTTTTTCCCCTGACTGCCCAATTGCCCAACCAAGATAGCTTCCTAGTGTCCATTACATCTTCTAACCGAGTATAATAAGACACAAAATTTGTGCCTGTGCAGCACCAAGATGTGTCTGGTCATCACAAGACTCATCTTGGTTGGGCAATTGGGCAGTCAGGGGAAAAAAGAAGCACACAGTACTTTTTGTCCATCTAGAGGCCTCCTAGTGTTCATTAGGTGCCCAAAGCATGCATAATAGCATCCAAAATTTGTGTTCAGAGCATCATCCATCTGTTTTACATGGTTCGAGCATGTAATGGAAACTAGGAGGCCTCTATTAGGACTCTTAGTGTCCATTTGGAGGCCTCCTAGTGTTCATTACATGCCCAATGCATGCACAACAGGATCCAAAAATTGTGTTTGGGGCATCATCCATCTTTTTTTCAAAAATATGGATTGGGTCAAGGGCAGACAAGAAAAAGAGAAGCAGACAGTACTTTAAGGACCCATTGCTGATTTTACATCCTCCCTGCAAAACACAATTTTGTAGTTCGTTCTCTAATGAACAAATACATTGTGTTTGGAGCATGCTGGTAGCTAGTTGTGAAGTGCCTTTCTCAACTAATATTTAGTTGACTGGAGTTCCTTTCTAAGCCACTTTTCCTATTGGGAGAGTTATTAGGGTAGAGAGGCCAGTCATATTACACTTAAAAACACAGAAGAACTTGATGATCTCATGAAACCTTGGTTGCCTCTGACATCCAAAGATGGATTGTAAAGGAGGTCTGGACGCACCTAGTGTGCCTTAGTTAGATTGCGCAATTTGGACTTCAGATGCAAAAGTTGTGGGCCCTAAAAGGTCTCAAACTCACTGCCCAAAAAAAAGAGTCATCAAAGATTAGGTGTACCTATGTTCAAACATTGCATATCCTATCAATGAACATTGCAGTATTGACATTTGTCATAAATCTTGTTTATCACCAAACATTAACATTCTTTAATCGATCACACATGTTGAAAAAATTATGCATTCGTATTCAAGGGCCAAGATCAAAACCTTAATGGGAAAAATGTTGTTTAGTGATCAAACCTTAAAGGTTTGCTGAACCCTCACTAACCCACCGTTCCATCACCTACTACCCCTTGCCCCTTCTCTTTCCTCTTTCCTCTCCCCACATTTGACTCTAACTTTTTTTCCCTCATTTCCCATTTGTAGGCTCAGATGCCTATTCTTGTGAAGGTCTTCCACTTATGGCAACTCATTATTGTGGAGCTCTCAATGTGGTTGCTTGTGGTTCTACTTGCTACTCTTGGTTGAAGTTCCTAATGTTATATTTTCGTATGTGTAGGTGGTGGCACTCATTTTAGAGTTTAGTTCCATTGTTTATGTGCAGGTGGTGGCCTTCATCAAGGTGTTTCGTTCTATTGTGCCTTTGTTGCGCATGTGTTGTTTATGTTTCGAAAGGTAATGTTTATGGTTCTTGAGCTTCATGAACTTGCATTGCTCCTCAGCTTTTGACCTTCTTACATTGTGATTAGGCTTTTTAATGTTCTTGTGTTGTTTTTCAGTTTTTGATTTTTTTGTGTTACGTTGCTCCTTAGCTCTTAACCTTTTTACATTATGTTGTTCTTCTATTCTTGGTCTTTTTGCATTGCTTTTTAACTCTTGGCCCTCTTGCATTGTGTTGTTCCTTAGTTCTTGACCTTTTTGTGTTGCATTATTTTTCAGTTATTGACCTTTTTGGGCTGTTCCTTAGCTTGTGACCTTTTTGCATTGTGCTATTGTTTAGCTCTTGACGTTCTTGTGTTGTTATGTTGTTCCTCAACTCTTGACCCTCTTGTGTTATTCCTTAGTTTTTGACCTTCTTGAATTACCCCTCAATTCATCCTCAACAATTTGAGCTGATATTCTTTTCCTATTTCCTTTGTTCATTTTCATTAATAGGTACTATTATTATTCCTTTTTTTTTCCCATTGTTCATTATTAATAGTAGTTTTTGTTCTTCTTCTTTCTCCTTTATTCATTTTCACATGTAAATGTTGAAACTATTTTTTTCTTTCATTTTTTCAAAATCACCAATAGTTGTTATTCCCCTTTTCTCTCCTTTTGTTCATTTCCAATAGTTTTTGTTCTTTTTTTATTCGTCCTTAGCTATCACAACCCCACTTTGGGCTAAGCATGAGGATGAAACTCACACTCCCAAAAGTGGGAACTTGGAGTCCTCCGGGACTCCCGAAAACTCAGAGCTTGATTACAGGGGTCAAAACACCTCGCATCGGGGTGTTCTTAATATCGTTGAATTTTTTTTGAAGTGTAAATGTCCAAAATGGTCCAGCATGAGCCATTTGGACATCTACACCCAAGTTATGGGCAAAAGAAGGGCCGGGAATTAAACGGGCAGTTTGACTCCTGACCACCAAAAGTCAGGAATCGACCTAATTCCGACGTCTGCAGGAGGAATGCAACATGGCGTTGGAAAGTCTCGAAGAGAGCTACAAGATTGCTTCAGACTTCATTGCAATCGGAGGTCTGAAAAAAAAGTTATGGATGCTCAAAGTCCCGGGAGTCCAACTTGGGATAGTTTCGGGTCTCCTCCTTGGGAATCCTGGGAAAAAGTGCCATTCAGATGTAGCCTCTGCGGGGAGCTGCAGAAAATACTATATGGGGGAAGGTGGTGGCTTCCCCTAAATCCGGGCCGTGGTGAGTCAAGTGAGTCCAAAGTCGCCTGTGGCTTGTCCTAACACCAAAAGGGTGTAGAATGAGTTCTAACCAACTTGTGGTTGGGTTTGGATGTAGGACAGAGTAACTAAGTAGTTTTTCCCTCTTCCTAGTCTAATCCTGGAGCCTTAGCACGCCCCTCTACCCCTTTTAATGCTGAGTGTTGGGAGCAAACCCTCAAGTCCCCAAACTTCCGCATTCTTAAAGCCAAGGCCACTTTGGGCCTAGCTTGGGACTAAGGGTTGCGTCATTAACAATGTTGCTACTCCTTTTAACACTTGTTCATTTGTGGTTTAACCCCTTGTTGTTCTTGGTCATCGTATTCTATCTCACTAAACATCAAAACCTTTGCACCCACCATTCTAATTTCAATTATGTGTTTGAAGTTGTTGCTGGGATGCTACAACTTCCCTTTTTGGTTTACTACTGGGCTTGTTTCTATTATTAAACCAAGAATCACACCTTTATATCAAAGACGGTCAACTTACATACCCACTTTGAAATTGGGGGTGTGTTATTTAGCCCTACAAGAATTACAAATTAAAATTTTTTGAGTCTTTCCCAACTTTCAAGAAATTATGATAGGTTAAGGTATGTCTAAAATGCGTGTCTCTATGACACGTCCCCAAATTCATCAAAGGACCCAAAAGTGGGTTCCAAAATGAAATAACAAAAGAAGAAGAGAATTGGGACATGTTCCCTAATTCGCAGCATTTCGGAGGTAGGAGGGCATGCTAGAATTCCAGGACAGGATTAAAACAAACTCACAAGTGAAGGTTCAAGATGATGTCAACCTACACAACCAAAAAAAGAAGGCAATTAATGCAAGTCGAATGAAAGTGATGTGACAGACTTAATAGGGACAACCTCAAGCACAAGCTTCACACGGCTCACAACCTTTGGGAAGAGGCACCATTTCCCTCCTTATAATATATTTTGTGTTTCTTCGCAGGAACCACATCCAAATGTCACTTTTTTTTTGGAGTTGTTGTCCCGTAGTATTTTTGGGCATTCATATTTTTTTCAAATAAAATCTATTTCAAGAATTCGAGGGAAATATCTTATAGCCTTTGAAAAAATCTTTTCAATGGTGTATAGCATGTTCTAATCGGACCTCATTTGACCCTTGCTTTCAAGGGATTTGTAATTGACTCCCACCCCTTCTTTTGATCATAACTCATATAAATCATGTTTAAATGAGCAATGCAAGGGCATTTGAAGCATTTGTGTTTCAAGACTTTTCTAATGGTGTCCTAGGGCCCAATTTGATGTTTGCTTGCCCTTCCAACCGAGACTTTAAACATTCGTAATTCCCACACAAGTGTAATTCTTAAAGTGGGAGTGCACTTAGGAGTCATTAGGCTTCATTCATGGCACTCTCCCTCATTTGTGAAAATGTGTTTCACACCTAAACACATTCTTGTTGTCATGGGCCTTGGACTTCACTTTTAGTTGTGAACCCAATGTTAGGGTTACGACATTCTAGTTGTTGGGAAGAAGTTATCAATGCATAGAATTGCTCAAAGTCATCCCAAATTACGTTTTGATCTATTGTTTTTGTGCAAGTGGTAGGTGTGTACAACAAACTACGATGTCTTTGAGCTGGATGAAATTTGTGTTGTTTATGATTATTTAGATTGTATTTACGAACTATATAACTTTACACCCAACGGTAATATAGAAACAAGTTCTTTAACTTTTGGTTGTAAAGTTGATCAATTGCAACCTTTCATAGCTACCCATTTACATCCACCCCTGAACATTGATTTTTTATCTCATCTTTGATAACATTAGAATCTAAAGTTTGATGTTCACACTTTTGTAGCTCCTCTTTGGTTAGTCTAATGTTTAGATTTTGCTATCTTTTTTGGCTCCTCTTTGGCTATTCTAAAATGCCCTCTCTTGTTCGTGTTGATATGCTAAGACTTGTGTTTCTGATTTACAATTTTCTACAATTATTTCTATGATGCTTCACCTTTGCTAATCTAGTCCATATGCTTTCAAAATGTTGATTGAAGACTTGAAATTATCTCTCACAACCTTGAAGTTTTGACATGTTGAAAAGAGTTTTGCTTCTAAATTTGAAAGATAGAATTGTATATCCAAACTTGCACCATAGCCTTGTGAATTTCGGCATGTTATTTTTGATGGGAATGGGATGTGCTTAGACTTTGGGGTAAATTGGAAACCTTTCTTTAATTTATGTGTAAATGTTGTTTTTCCCTTGGATCTTGTATGCCCTAACCCTTGTTTATGATCAGTTGTGTGCTATTTAACATGACCTACACACCCCATTACAAACTTGTTATGGTGATTTTATTGTTTAGTCCAATTGCCTATCACCAAATGCTCATTTCCACCCCAAATTTGGGGCCCTTTAAAATTGAACCATTTTTTTCCATGACCAAACATTAAAAGAACCCCCCATGTTCCCCCCTTGCATAATGAAATCAACCCATGACCCATCCTCAAACTAGTCCCTTGTAAAATTATTCAAAACTTTTACAAATCTGCTGACATAAACCTTTAATACCAAACATTAAAATTTGATGGATGGTCACCAATATGAAAAACCCAGAACAATATTTTTTCTCAGCAATGCATTTGATAATGGGCTAAAAGACAATGCCCATAAGATTTTTTGTGTTCTAACACAGGCCAGCTGCTGCACTACATGGGTGCTCGGTGACTGGTCTATGTTTGGTGATGGGCCAGTTTTCCTTAGTACCTTTGTGGGAACTGTTAGTGTATTATTTAGGCACAACTTTTTATTAAGGAATCTGGTTTGTTTGTTTTGTTTGTCACATTGAGATCTCCCAAGCCAGGGCACCCCTTGAGAGGCATCTCATGCTTGCTACCCTTGGAGAGCCCTCAGTGAGTAGGGATGTACCAAGTTGGTTTTGCAATGTTCAGACCTATGGTGAGAAAGTTACTTAGTATTGATCAATTTTAAGAATTTAGTAAAATCAGAACTTTAAAAAATGAGGGAAATTGCATGCACTCTTGCAGCCCTTAAATGAGTAGGGTTTTATAGAGGCGACTTTGTCATTGTTAGACCTAAGGTAGGGAAGAGACCTTGTTTCCCTGCCCCTGCCATTTCCTAGCTGTAGCTTTTCAGGGGTTTAAAAACACGTCTGATGGTTTTAATGCCGGTCAAAGCCCTTAGACGAGGGCATTACAAGAACTGGGCTGACGCTTGGCTCCACCTTGCATGAGCCATTATTCTGGTAATGGTTAACACCCTTGCCTTGCATGAGCCCTCATTCCGGTAATGTTGAACACCCTTGCCTTGCCTTGCCTTGCATGAGCCCTTATTCTGCTAATGGTGAACACCCTTGTCTTTGGGCTCCACCCTACAGGAAAGCACCTGACCAATGCAGTTGCACAGTGACTGTACTCCACCACCTCATGCAAAGGCCCATGCTAAAACCAAAAGAATATAACAGTTAGGGAGATACATGCATGAAGGTCATGAGTATTCTTGAAACCTCTTTCCAAGAAAAAACCCTAGGATGGTCCTCCCATGTTGAAATGTGCAATAGAAAATTGCTGGTGGTGGGGGAGGGTTCTGAACATCTCTCTGTTGTACAACTTTGCTTGCACCCTTTATGCACTGTGACAAAAGGATTTCAGTGTGGAAAGCTTTTGCAGTTTGGGGCCGTTGGTGAACTAGTCCAATGACATGGACAACTGCAGTTTGATACTTTGTAATGATCTGTGATGTGCAGTCAATGACAAAACCCTAGGAGAAATGAACACCATGTGACCTTTCTAACTCAAGAGACTCCACCACAAATGAAGTTCCCAGTGGTATGTCAAGTATGTTGCCAATGGTGCCAATGTTTCTTGATACAGTTCCTTAAGGTTTCAGTTAAGGAACCCCAAATTCCTGAATATTTGTGTTCTGAAAATTGTTTAAACCCACAATTGTGTTCAATTCTCTAATTACATCCTCAATGTTCCCAATGATTTTACCAATTTTAGTTAGGTGCTTTTTGTTAGTCTTTGCAAGCTCTTTCGACTTCCAAGTTCCAACAAAGGTTCCAAGTTCCAACCATTGTTGTCTCATTCTATCTTCTCAAGAGAACCTCTAGTCCTAGTTCCAAATTTCTTTTAAAAATTTCAGAGAACTTTCCAACATTGAAGAACTGGAACCTGTACAAAATGGGTTTTGCGGCTGGGTCTGGGTCTAGTTCTAGCGGGAGAGAAGTTCCTGGTTCTTGGTCCAGTTCCAGTTTGCAGGCTGAGTCTATAGTTCTGTTTCTTGGGCAGGATTTAAAACGACCAATCGAGGGACCTGGAACTGGGCTGAGAAGGGAACCCAGCCCCAAACTGACAACACTAGTTCCCAACTTCCAACACCATGTGAACTTTGAGTGAAGAGACTCCAGATTGTTTGAGAACCCCACAACACTGGTTCCCAACTTCCAACACCATGTGAACTGGGAGTCAAGAGACTCCAGATTGCAAAGCTTGCCGTGGAAGAAGTGTCGGGTACCATACTTGGTTCAGGGCATGGGCTATAGATGCTGATGATGAAACCCTGGTAAACTTGATTAAACAAAGCACCCAGCAAAGGGGGAAAAGAAGGAACAAGGAGTGAGGACCCAAGTCCAAGCCAGAGATCAAAACCCAATGTATCTAGGCTGACAAGAGACCAGTTGTAACTTGAAACTTTGCCTCAATAATGGTTTTATTGTAGGCTGGCTGTTGTCCTACTGGAGCCTCTTGATCATGCAACCATTGGATAGTAATAAAATCCTAGCCATGACCTGCTGTGTAAGTGCAGACATAGCAAGGTCTCTTTCAGTTGGAGCTTATAGGACTAGGTATAACACAATAAAGGTAGATGAAAACATGATTTACCATATTCTGATTAAATCTACTGTTTGGGACTAGTGTTTCTCTTCTGTTTTAAAAAAATATTTGGAGAACATTTCCCAAAAAAAGAGAATTTTTCCCAATTTACACAAGAAAAATAAAAAGTTCCAAAAGTTTCTTTTTTTCCCAGAAAAATGAGGAAATTTGTCTGAAAAAAACACTGTTTGGAACCAGCCTTTAATGTTTTGGTGTGAAATTTGAAAAAAGATTTGATACAATCTCAATGGTTTTTATAAAACAATTCAACAAAAATTGGAATTCTGTTTCAGAAATCAAGATACATGGTTCAAGTAGGTAGCCAAATATATATGATGATGTTAAAATTGTTTACTTTCATGTTTTTGAAAAGCCAAATTTGACTAAAATAACTTATGGATGATCACCACTTCAATTACATTAAAAATTGGAAAAAAAGGTTTCAAACCAAAATATTTTCTTTCCAACAAATGTTTTCAAAATTCCAACAAAAAAGTTGGGTTTCTTTGGAATCTCAAACTAATGTAAAATTTGACCACTTTTTACTTTTGAAAAAAAATTCCAATTTTTATGTCACAAAATTGAAAAAAAAATCCATTTTAACAACCATGAGCACATGGATATTTTGCATTTAGTAACTTTATAATCTATATGATAAAAATAGTTGTGTTCATCCATGTCATGCAAACCTACTCCTCCAATCCTAACAACCTCATTCCTTTCTCCGACCCACCTACATCTATCCATGAATGAAGGTAGTTTGTTTGTCACATTGAGATCTCCCAAACATTGACACATGAAGCTATGCTCGTGCTGATGTTGGAAAGCCTTTGATGAGTAGGGGTCTGTCAGTTAGATTCTGAATGTTTTGACCCATGATGGAGAAGTTATTGAATATTGAAAAATAATAATGAAAATTCAAGATTAAATTAATTAAAAACCAAAAATGCCTTTTGAAATTAGACACCTAGTAATGCCTAGAAATCCAAAATGGGTTTTTAATGTTAAATAGATTCCAACATGTAAAGGCCCTAATAATTCCCCTTTGTCTGATAATACTTATAAATTATAGACCAGTGTACTTTGTTTGCCATAACATGGTTCACAATCATTGGTGTTGCAAAACCATAGAGGGAAAGGCATTACGAAACAAAGTAAACATTTGTTGACAATTTGGAAACTCTGGTCTTCAAAAGAGAACAGCTCATTAGTCACACTTGCCAATTGTTGCTGTTGTTTTGAAGCTAATAACACAAGGAAACGGCATTATATCTGACAAATAGATGGTATGATAATGATAAATTGTGCACCCATCAGTCACCAGATCAAACCAGAATAGAACAGACCAGTTGTGCAAAACCCACTCACAAGCTGCTACTGAATTCTCCTTATAATCTCCTCCACTAGATAATAATCTAGCCTAGTACTTATGAGCCTAAGTACTAGGTTGCATTAGACTCTGGGATTCTTCTCTTTTTCTGGAACCTCTGCAAAGCCGAGCAAATAACAAGGGACCTTGTCTTATTTGGCCCCACATAGCCGCACCACCCTGGTGCTTTACTCCGCACTTTCAGATCTCCTGGGCTTGAAACCTGAAACCCCTACTACTGGGGAGGTCCCCACTCAAGTCAGGGAATTATTAGATCATAAATCTCTTTGAGCTTTCGAAAGGTGGTCAGTACTATTTGTTTTCACCAATCATTCTAAGAAAAGATATTTTCCTTACACTAGTTCTGCCAGTGCCCTTGAATGTCCATCCACCCTATGAAGTTTGCAGAACTAGTCCAACTGTGAAGCTAGTATTCCAGTCCTGACCCTTTATAATGTCCCTCCACCCTATGAAGTTTGCAGAACAAGTCCCACTGTGAAGCTAGTCTTTGAGTCCTGACCCTTATCCATCCACCCTACTAAGTTTGCAGAACAAATCCAACTGTGAAGCTAGTCTTCCAGTCCGAGACTCCAACTATACAGTATGCTGGCTGAGACTAGCACTATATATGAAGCGAGTGCCACTTACAGCAGGGAATTATTTGATGTGATCCCCTTTTCTTCAAGGCTTGTTTTCTCCTGCCCACACTTGATACAACAATCCATTTTCCACAGCTCATAATTGTCACTCAATGGTCCACTTGTAGTAAGTACACTTTTCCCTTGAAGAGCTTTCTCCGGCCACAGTGAACCAGCACCCACCATCCACTGGATGCCTGTTATCACTCGGTTGTGGATGAACTTCAACTGAGTTCATATTTGGTTTCACCTTGGGAACCAATTCTGTAGGAAATAGGTCTCATACCTAGGCAAGTAGGTAGGAAAGTAGGTGACTACTAGGTAAGTAGATGGTTTATACATATGTAAGGGCTGTTTTTTTTACCTGCCTACTAACAACTTGCTGGCCTGTTAGTAGGTAAGTTTTTAAAAAAGAAACTGAGCTAACCACCATGGTTAGCTAGGGAACTGAAACTCAACAGAGAACTGTTTCATGACCACTTACCATTCATCCTTCATGGTGCCCTGGTGGGTGCTGGTTCACTGTGGCCCTGATCTCCACGTAATATATGCAGCAAGGCTGAACATTGTCGACCTCTTTTTGCACAGTACAGAACTCGTTTGAGGTGGGAGAGTGTCGAGTTGTCTCTTGTAGTATACTTCTACTGTACCCTAGCTCGAAAAAGTCTTCGGCTTTGGGCAAGAAAAGAAGCTTGATGCCCATAGCTGCTGTGAATCATTTCAGGCTCTCTCTCAAGATCTGCAGCCAGCCTGCCTGCAGCTGTGGCCTAGAGTGTCTAGACTGTGTCGTAATAGTACTAAATACAACTCTTTCTCTAGTAGCTTCAGTGGCCTACCAGTCTATCGAGTGTCTGTCTGTCAGTCTTTCTGTCTTTGTCTCTCTTGCTACTAGGGTAGCCTGCTACAAGAAGCCCATAAATGTGCGAAATAAGCTGTATTCATCACTAATATGTGAAAAGTTTGCAATTCCAAATGCTTGCCTGACAAAATTGGGTTCAATGGAGCTTTGAAAAAATGGGTGTCAGCTGCTGCAACCCAGCTGGTGATAACGCTGTAGATTCATCAGACCCGCAGCCCGTACGTTGAAGGCGCGTAACATATACATTTGGTATACAACTCTTGCAGCAGCTAGCTTAGTCGCTGCATATATCCAGCTCCCTCATATTCTGCTATATGCTTATTATTACTATTATCATTCCAGTAGAGACAAATCGGGAGTTTAGTCTGGAGCAAGCTTCTGATCTGCTTCAATCAGGCGTGTGATTGCCGCTCATTGAGCTGCACTGGATTTATTACTTGTGAAAGACAATTTCTTTTAACTTGTAGTTTGGAACCATTTCGAGTATGAGTGATAGTCATCAGCTGCTGCAACATAATTAAGTGAGGCAGCTGATCCCTTCTCTAATTTTAGCTGCAGTTTCATATCCACAGTCAGTGCATCAGCCAGAAAATTTCCAGAGAGTTGATAGAGACAAGGATCCGCTTGAGTTCCCAAGATATCTGCAGCGCCCGGGTGCATTTTGTGTGTGAAGAAAGAATTCGTTTTCCACTCGGAATCTCTTTGCGAGCAAGATCATTTCATCTGGTCTTTCGCATTTCACCTCCGTTTCGAGACTGTTGGGACCTGGGAGGTCATGGACTGTTCTAGCTGCAGGAAACATGTTGCAGGTGCTCCGCGGTTCATGATGCTTGCAGTGGTTCTATTAGCGTCAATGGCTCATTTCGCAGCAAGGGCGGCGGTTCCTGTGTCGTTCACTCAAAACTATCTTTCTTCCACCGATGCGAACCATACCCGAGTTCTGAGTGCAGAACTTGTGGAGCTCGTCCTCGATCAAGACTCAGGTAATCTGTTACTGGAGCTTGAGCAATAGCTAGTACTCATGCGCTACTCTAGTGTCGATCGATGTTGTAGCTGCTGCTCCGTTGCATTTGCAGCTCATATAGTGTTGATCCCGTCATGTCCGACACAATTCTTTTCTTGATATCCAGCCACTTTTGACACAGATCATGATGGGTGGAGATCAGTTGAATGCAGAGCTCATGGGTAATTGTGAAATTCATCTGCTGCATTGTGAAGTTTAGTTCATGAGCGTTGTACGTCGCTTGCGTGTGCTGCATGCAGCTGCTGCATTTGGATCCAAGACCACATATCTTTTCGGCAGAATAGGGATGGGAATCAAGCTTGTTCCAGGCTATTCGGCTGGCACTGTGACGGCGTATTATGTAAAAAATATTTGCTTCTCACCACTACCTCCAACTTCACGTTCCAAGTTCAAACGCCGTCCAGTTGCTTGTCATTGATGGATTGCAATGTCATAGCATGTTAGTGAAGCTGCTCCTGCAGCTCCTCATAGTTTCAATCTCTCCGAACGTGTCTAGCTATGATGAGTGGGTTGGTGGTCGGAGGACTATGGCCATCATGTGCAGTATGTATTATTGAATTGGGTACAGTTGCAGTAATGCTGACGGTCTGGTTTGTCTGTTCGTTTGCAGCTCTCATCTGCAGGGCTTACGCACGACGAGATGGATTTCGAGTTCCTTGGAAACGTAACAGGGGAGCCTTACACCCTCCAGACCAATGTGTACGCCAAAGGCGTAGGGGGGCGGGAGCAGCGCATCAACCTGTGGTTCGACCCAAGTCTCGACTTCCACTATTACTCTGTTCTCTGGAACAGTAACATCATTGTGTAAGCTCCTAAGCACAGCTAGCTACTACAAACTCTGAAAGACTTGCTTGATAAATTCAAGATTAAGTGTAGCTAAGAAAGAAATGAGAATTTGCAGTCTTAATTACGCAATGTGATTGATTGCACGCCCATGATCAATCTATGCCGCCATGATCCCCAAGAGCCCATTGCTCTTTACTAGATTCTGTTTTTTGGGGTTTGAAATTGTTTATGAGCTAACTAGAAATTGTTTTCAAGTATTTAAAATTTTTGGGAGGATCAGATTTGCAGAACCAGCATGATTACTCTCTTGTAAAAGGTGATGATCCAGCTCAAAATGGAATTGTTTCACCACACAACTCAAGAAAAGCTTCTCATATTTATGCATCAATTGAAACCCTTGACATTATTGCTTTTGGCATCAGATTGAAGGTCTTGGCACTGTGGAATAGAACTCATCAAAGGCAGAGATCAGTACTTGATGAACAATTTATCTGGCAAGCAAAGATTCTGGGTACATACACCTAATTTGTGCAACAGAGTTAAATCTAATAGTTCAATTTGTGGTGGTTTTGCAGATTCTTTATAGACCAGACACCAGTTCGTGTGTACAAGAACAATGAAATACTGGGGGTGCCATACCCTAATAGCCAAGCAGTAGGAATCTATGCAAGTCTATGGGATGGCAGTAATTGGGCAACTGATGATGGATGGGTGAAGCTCAATTGGACTTATGCACCTTTTGTTGCATCCTTTGAGGATTTCGGAGTCAATGCTTGTGAGGTAGTGGCTGGCAATACCGAAGCATGCATCACAAATGCAAGCAGCATGTGGTGGAACTCACCCCAGTACCAAGGCCTAAATGCCCATCAGATCCAGCAGTTGCAGTATGTCCAAAGCAATTATCTTATCTATGATTACTGCACCGACGCTGTTCGGTACCCTGCTCCACCTCTTGAATGTGCCATCAATTGGTACCAAACTTTATGATTGCTGGAATCTCAATTATGTCTAGATAGTGGGTTCTATGGTGACAGAATGTCAAATGGTGTACAGGGGATTGAACACATAACTCTTGAGAATGGTGGACAGTTTAAGATCTAGATAATGGACCAAGGTTCGTACTTGTTGGGGTTGGTTGTTGTTATATTTGAGGTTTCCTGTGGTTTTCAATTTGAGCATTTTACACAAATCTGGTTCATGTGTTACGCAATCGTCAAGTGCGATACCAAATTGTATTTGCATACTGTCCGAGCTAGACTTTGGAATTTCTGCTTGCCCAGTTCAGTATGGAATTAATTGCCTGCATTTTTTGTGGGTGCCATATTTGTGCATACTTGCACAACACACAATTTGCATGTCACAGTTAGTATGCGCCAACAAAAGTGATGTGTTGGAATAAAGATTTCTTACTCTCAGAGAGTGTTGTTCCTAAAGTTCCTATGTTTGCATATTCAGCCATCGGAGAATTGTTGTTGTGAGTTTGTGAGTCTGTCCATGTACCTGTTTAAAAGCTTCTTGTTTTGTTTGTATGAATTAGCAAGTGTATTAATTGTCTAGAATTGTGCAAGAATCAGCAGTGTGGCAATCACTGAAATCAATTGCATGCACAAAATGAGTACCTGAGCTCCACGGAGAATATATTTATGTATGTGCTGATAGTAAGGTGTATGCACCTGTGCACAAGTTCTCTGTTTGTGAAGTTTAACATAAAGCCCAAGGGCAAAGGCATTACCGAAATACTGATTCATGAGGCAAGAGCTGTGTGCAAAACTGCTTTCAGTAATGCTCGCACCCATGGGCTTTACATGGTATAAAAATCCATTCAACCTTGAGAGAGCAGGGCCGTAAGAAATCTTTACTCTGGAACAATCCATGAAATGAAATATAGCTGCTTGTTTAAAGGTTTCATTGTCTCTGACCACAAACACCACCTCTTTCTCAACAACAATTGCAATTCAATTTTTTTCAGAACTTCAATATGTAACTCTTAGTTGTTTTCCCAGCAAAAGATACATAGTAAGAGTAAGAAAATATGATCCACAAGAGGAGAATACCATGCCATGAACATGACAATTTGAAATGTCAAACCAATCATTTATTGTAAATAGTCACACCCCAATTGAAGGTCATGCCACTCATATTTTCCCATGATGGTTTCTCATGATGCCTCCATATTTTCTTGCTTCTTGTCAATTTATTCTTCCCCATCTGTTTCCATCCAACTCCGAAATTTTCATTTTTTAATTCCAATTGTCTGCATCCAACATTAGCAAATTTAGTCAAATTTACACTAAATCTTCTTTTCCTAAAGTTTTTTGGACAAAGTTTTGATTTTTTTTTAAAGGATAAATTTTGGATTTGATTTTCTAGTTTAGATTTGACTAATTGTGCTCATTTGGGCTGGCCAGAATAAGTGAATGTGTAATAATGGGTGCAAATGGTGTATCATTTTTCAGAATTTTCCAAGAAAACTTGGTGAGGGGATAGATGAGGAAAAAAAAGGTATATGTTTGAAAAAACTAATTGTTATTTTTGGTTTTTATTTCCATCTAGCCTAGGCATGAAAAATTGCAAGTTGTTGAGATTGTGCCACAACAAGCATCATCCTAATATTTATAGTAATTTTAATTTTGAAATCTGGAAAAAGAATATATTTTCAAAAGTAGGTTTTCATTATGTCATTGATCAAGCACCCAAAACCTACTGATGTATATGAAATTAAATTAAATTTTGTTTATCTTGTTACAAGGTGTCCTTGTCATGCATTTTCATTTTCTATACTATATGTGACTTGGTCTGGACACATAGTCCACAAGATAAAAATAAAACACAAGCTAGAGTCAAGATAATTTTCAACAAAATTTTGTACATTGTTAATTCAAGTAGAAACCAAAAAAAATGAAATCAACTTCCCCAAATGCTAATATGCTAATGTACTTTCCAAAACAATACTATGAAAACACATATCACATATAGCACAATTAGTTAGATCAACATAAACCACATGGTGACAAAGACATACTTCTAAATAAAAAACAGTAAGAAAAAATTGTGAAAAGAATGTAAGGCTGCCATTACTTGCTTGTTTACATCCTCTCTCTTTGTGGTTGTTTAGGTAATTAAACATTTGAACCCTAAAGCCATAGTGGGGGTGACTACATGCCTATAATGGGGGAATTGCATGAGGTGTAGAAACTAGAAACCATTAGCAAATTGCACGAAGAAGCAAACAATCAAATGACTCAAGGGAAATCTACACATGAAAACCATCAATTTTGCAATAGCTGGAATTCTTATTCTTTTTATTCTTTACTCCTTCTCCTCAAGTTTCTTGAGTGAACATTCATAGTATTCATGGATGATTATGATCAAGTGGAAAAGAGCAACTGTCGCACCTTACATATTCAAGACCTGTCCTTATACATGACATCATATTTATTACATTTCATTTTTCTTATTTGCATTGACAATTGCTTTTGAAATGCAACATCTTGAGCAACTTATTCTAACAAATATTTAAAAAAATTTGTTGTGGTTTTGCAAACACACCCTTTATCCTCTTGGAATATGAATGTCATGACTAATAACAAATTAATAAGTTACACCTAGAATTAGAAAAAGACTAGTCTAATAGAATTTTGTCAAATATTGCATGGTTTGTTTTTCCAATGTACCACATAAAAGAAAGGCATGTAGATGAATGCAAGTGCAAATAAACTCTGCATATTTGTTTAACTTGATTGTTAAACAAGCAATTCATTTACTATAAGTAAACTCTACCACCTTTAGATATATTTTCTTTTTCTCTATATTACCTCTTTGTACCTGGTTCTTTAGTCCGAAGAGCCCATAAGCATTTTGTAACATTCGCTTATAGCAATGGGATTACGTATTGGAATGTTGAGGCTGTTTTGTTTTTATTTTCTAATTATTTTTTCAATTATTTACAGCAAGAGCTTCTTTGCCTCATTTGGAAAAAATCATTATGGTGACGTTGTAAGAGAAGGAGATACTCTAATAACTTTCATGTACGAAAAATTAAATACAAATAAAGATTTGTCAAAACTAAGTTTAGAACTTTCACCCATCACAAAGGACTATATGGAGGCACCTTTTTGAGCCTTTAGGGAATGCAATGTTCAATAAATAAGCAAAAAAGGCATGCCAGCATGAATGTACAACCTAAACATGTTCATATTATTATTTTGAATAGTGAGGGAAATGTTTTTATGAAAGAACTTTTTCTTCAGTCTTGGCTCTACTGCCAAGTCTTGAATTTTTTTTTATGAGTACCCCAAATCATAATTTTGTGATTTTTACTATATTATGATAGCTTTGTTCAATTTCAAAAGCTTGAAGTTCATCTTGGAGACTCTATGGGCATGTACACACTCCAAGACAGTGAGGAACAAGGTGCATATCCAGCCAAAAATGCCAAAGCACAAATGCCAACCATACAAAGTGCAATGTCTTCCTTCAATTGCCAGCAAAAGTAGAATTTAGAGGTGGCATAACAAGAACCCCCAAAAGCCCCAAGTTGACAATCACAAACACATGAAGTCTTGTCAAGTTGTCAACCCAACACACCAGTGTGTTCCAAAGACTCAGAACTATAAGAGTTCAAATAATTAACAACAATTCTTTGCAACCCTATGTAGAGGTTAAGAAAACCAATGAGAATTTATGAGATGAGGCTCTTTCACTTGTAAAGTTCTTTGCACAATTGACCATTGACCATTCCTTACAAGCCCGTTTACCTCATTTTTCCCATCAATGGGTAGGTGGATATATAGCTTGATATGAAACCAATGGGGTTCATAGCCATTTCTATTTCTAATAACCAACTAACGTTGGTATGCAACTCCAGAACTTTCGATTAGAATTTGCTAGTGAAGTTCATTTTTCAAGCTCTATTATGTGATGTCAATCTCAAACCAACTCATACTCCTTTTTTGTTATATTTTTTTGCTCATAGAATAAAAAAAGATGAAATTTCCAAATGAGGTGGGGGACATCTTGAATTTTGGATTATTTTCATCATTGAGAATTTATTTAAAATTTAAAATATCTTTTTCACAATTGGGCTCTATCATCAGGGCCCTGTTCACACTTAGAGCTGTTACATAGTCCTGTTTACACTGGAGCCAGTGGCACAGGCCACTTCAGTGATGTAGAAACGAACCCACAACACAGGGGCATGTTCAAGGCCTGACTGTACATCCTTATTATTGACCTCAGTGGGAACCGAGTCAAACTCGATGAGCCAACTAGTGGGCTAGAGTACACCAGCCCACCAGCCCAGAATGCAGGATGGAAGGTGTGTGGACAGAAAAAACTTCACCTACAAGGTGCCTTCTCTCCTCTCAAACAACATCACTGCCATCTGATTTACAAGCAAAGTTCTTTTACAATGGGTAACAACCTTGAACATGGGTTCTAAGAATTTTTGTCCTGTCAAGCTTGGCTTTTGCCTTGCTCTTATTAGACCCTCATTCCCAAAACAACCCCTTTCTCATTCCTTGCCCTACACATAACAACCTTGGAGAAATGCTGCAGTGCATTTGGAGGGCGCATCACCAGGCAGAATTTCTCTTTCCAGGCTGGAGCAAGAGATGTTGCATGAGAGTATGCACAGATTCACATAATAATGCAATGTCAATCAATCATCCATGTCTTCAGATGAGTGAGAGAAGTTGCATAAAAGAATGCATAGATTCACATAAGGCAATGTCAATCATCCATGTCCTCAGATGAGCGAGAGATTTTGCATAAGAGAAATGCACAGATTCATGTAAGGCAATGTGGATCATCAATGTCCTCCGATGTTACAAAAGGGCAGCCACTAAAAACAGTGGCTGTCCCTTTACATAATAATCACTTACATTCCTTACCTTCACCTACTAAGCAGGTTCAGCACTAATTAATTCGTAAGAGGGCCAGTCAAAAAAAAAAAAAAAAACCTAACAACAATGATGGGTATAATAATCCACTATAGTCAGGTCAGTGGATGCCTGGTTACATAACTGGGATTGGTACCAGTCCGGGTTATGTATCTAGGCATCACAAAATTGTGAACCCATGTTCACCCAAGAATGCTTCGGATGAATTGACCTTTGGATGAATTGACTTCAGTTTTCTTTCATTTCTAGCAGAAATCAAACAGAATTTACATACAAGCAACATGCACCTGGTCTGTTAGTTCTTTCAGATGGATGTAAATTAATATTATGAGAATCTTTGGGTAGTTTCCAGTAAACCTGCAAATCCAGCTGCTATCGAAACCCTGAACTGAGAACTGGGGTTTTTCTTCCGCGTGAATGTAGTAGGGTACTAATTTGAAGCTAAGTTGTGGAGGACAACAAGGGAGGCTGGCAGCCAGCAAGCCAGTTGAAATGGCTGCTGCCTTGTTTTCTCGGAAGATTTCGTGGCCAGGGAATTGGTTGCCCATGAAGCTTCTTATTAGCTCATCATAGCTGGCAAAGAAGGTCCGTGTAAACTCTAGAGCATTTCAACGACAAATCACGACAATTAACCATAGCATGGATGGATGGATGGATATTAGTGGAATACTAATATCCATCCATCCATCCATCCATCCATGAACCTCAATTCTACCATTTTACATCTCAGCTGGGTTGATTCCAAGATTTGAATTGAGTCTCATGCAGTTTTTATTGTTCCAACCAATCTTGCCGATTTGTCCATTACAAAATTGGGAGGATTTTGGCATTTTTTTTCCCCCTAATTTAAATTCAACTAAATTTTCTAATATTTTGGGAAAAACTTGTCACATTCTTGATATCACAATCTTTTTAATAAAAAAACCCCTTAATATCCCATGTGCATCTAGGCTACCATATTAGTACTTTGGGAAAATTTCACTTGTCTATTAAAGTAATTAAAATTCCAGTTTTGACAAATAGAATATTTTTTAAGATTCAATACTTTCATCATCAGAATTTTTTTTCTTTAGAATTTTTTTTTCAATAGAAAATCAACATTTCATGAAAGAACATAATAAGTGTCAAAGCTGCCAAAGCGCAACGAAGTGTTTTAGGATTCCCTGTGAGACCATCAAGAAAAACTTGAAATTCCCCTATGCAAACACGAAATGGGTTTGTTTGACAATAAGAAATACAATGATCCCCCTATTTCACACTGGGAAAATTAGAAGAAAACATTGAAATATTGATCCCACAATTCACTTGGAGAGTTTTCCCTGTGAAATTTCTGTTAGTTCAACTTCAATTTGTTGGAGGTTTTCCAGTCTTTTTTCCACTAGGCTACAGGGAATGGCAAAAGAAAAGTTTGTTGCGAGGGTAATAAATATGGTACCTATGTTTTTAAAATGTCCATGGATCTATTGGATGTGTGATCTGTTGGATGGATGATGAATGGATGTGTGAGAGTATTGAGCATGATTCTGTGATCACCCAGTTTAGCGGAAGCTGGTGACAAGCGGCACCGTCAGTTGTGTAGTGATCGAGGTCAACTGTCGTCGCCTATTGCCGTGTTTCTAACGATAGTGACTCGTCTATTGTGCAGCCAGCTCCACCGCGTCTTCTCGCTGCATCCATTGCTTAGAAATCCTCACATATAAAGATGGGCTCTGGAGCTACACCCAGTTTCATCTCAACAACCATTTCAGTTCATCTAGAGCAATCGCTAGCTTCTAGCTACCAGTTGCTGTGGACTTGTTGTAAGCGACCAGATCAGCTTTCATTGTTTGGCTTACAGTATTGTTTTACTTGCTTCTGGTTTCCGAGTCTGTGACATGCTTCAAGAGCTTTAGCTAGCTAGCTGTACACAAAACGTACTCATACTAGAGATTGTTCTTGTGTAGAGGCATAATCTGACGCTTTCAGTGTTAATTATTGTTAATCTTGGCAGCTAACACTTTTTGGGAATGATGAGGTACTCAACTAGTGGTCTAATTACAACATCGATCAACTTGCGGTGTAGTACCAGCAGGCAATGGAGTGCCGTGGCAGCAGTGATCTGGGCAATGCTCATGACTCAAGCGTGTCTTATGGGTGTGGCCCGCGTCGAAGCTGGTAGAGTTGCAGCAGGAGGGTTCAGCATTAATAGTCGTGGAGGTGCTAAATTTGTTAGTCAAACGGTTTTGTTTCAACAGAATTATCAGGCTTTCTCGGATGATAACCATGCCAGGGTTTCGGCCGGCGGGCAGCAAGTGCAGCTAGTTCTCGATCAACAAGCAGGTCATGAGCAAACCACGAGCCCTTATTATCACTTACAATGGGAGTTAGCACCAGCCTGTGTTAATAGTCGAACTCTGTAGTATTACATTCGCCCAACGTTCGCATTTGTCGAATTTACTCCTGACAAATGCGCGTTTGTTTCTTCTTCATCTTTTATTTGTGCAGCTGCCGGATTTGGCTCGAAGTCTAAGTATCTGTTCGGCAATATCGGGATGTACATTAAGTTGGTACCCGGCTACTCCGCAGGCACAGTCACCTCATTCTATGTAAGTGACGATTCTCCTGGCATATGATTCCTTGTTCCGTCTGTGCATCGTGCTGCATCTTCTGTAGTAGTTATTTAGTGGATTAGAATATTCATACCAAGCATCACATTAATTTCTGGGCCAAAATTGTCTAGGGACACATGAAATCCACAACAAACTTTTTTAGGATTCCCTATGAGGCCATCAATCAAGAAGAACTTGAATTTCCCCTGTACAAACATGAAATGGATTGTTTGACAATGGGAAAATACCATTGAAATATTGGTGCCACAATTCCCACTGGAGAGGTTTCCCTGTGTAATTTTGTTAATTCAACTTCAATTTGGTAGAGGTTTCCTTTCTTTTTTTCCCGACAGGGAATTTAACCAAAGAAGAGTTTGTTGTGAGAAGTCTAAAACTGAAGCTCTCTGCGTGAAACATTTTAATGCAGTTGTCCTCCAATGGTGCCACTCACGATGAGCTCGACTTTGAGTTCCTGGGAAACATTACTGGACAGCCTTACATACTTCAGACCAATGTGTACGCCCATGGTGTTGGTAACCGAGAGCAACGGATCAACCTTTGGTTCGACCCAACTGCAGATTTCCACTACTACTCTGTCAATTGGAACCAAAACTATGTCATGTAAGCACTGAATCCACTCCCAAATTATCAAACTCTAGCGGAAGATTTTTTTCATTTCTTTTGCAAATTATGTGAGAAAATATATAGAGTGCAACTTATTGAAAATAATAATAATAATATACTCAAATGTAAATAGTATGATTAGAATTGGACAAATCTGGAGTATGAAAATATTTTTACAATAGATTTAGTTTTAATAGAATATTTCAAAAATATTTTATTATTTCATGGCAAACCAAAAAGTACCCTTTTTATGTCCAGCATCTCATAAGGGTAATTTCACCTAGGCTGAACTCCAATCATAGTCTCAGGCAAAATTGGGATCTGTGTTCACCAGGCCCAGGGGCCTGAGTGCTTGAGATTGAAGTTTCTTTCTAGAAATTATTGATGTTGTTGCCATGTGTGTGTTTCTGTTTCTTTTCAGGTTCTCAGTGGACAATGTGCCCATTCGAGTGTTCAAGAACAACCAGAACTTGGGGGTGCCATATCTCAACAGCCAGGCGATGGCAGTGTACACAAGTCTGTGGGACGGATCTCAATGGGCCACCGAAGGCGGCAGAGTGAAGATCGACTGGCAGTATGCTCCATTCATAGCGACTTACGAAGGCTTCTACGTCGACGGATGCGCGGTCCAGAACAACAATAACCTTGCCGGCTGCGCAGTTGCTTCCAGGAATAAGTGGGCTCAAGCACCAGCACTTACATGGCACCAGACCAATCAGCTCAAGTGGGTACGCCATCGCTACCTTGTCTACAACTACTGCACTGACAAGATGCGGTACCCAACGCCTCCACCGGAATGTGGGACCAGCGTTTTATAACCGCCGGATATCAAAACGCCCCCCCCACCCCCACCCCCTTCCATAATGAAACCCGGATGTTGTGTATATGTCCATTTTAGAGCATCACGTTGCAGTGCATTTTGAAATCACAGAAATTTGGATTATAATTTTAGTCTTTCGGCTTGCCGAAGCAAATTGCTTCTCCTTTAATTGCAAGTTGACATTTAATTGTGATTTTTTATAAAAAAATTAGATTGAATTATTTCCTCCTCAGTGGATCCCTCATAGACATTTTAATTTTTTGTGCGAAATTTTGCACAAAGTACGAAATAAAAATGTTAAATTTAGCTCAAATGGGCCAAAAAAAAAAGTGATTTTGTTATAATATCCTTGTTTTGGGAAAATCTCGCCAAAACTCAAATTTTTTTTTTCTCACATTTGGCCTCGCATTTTGATTTGGTAGCAATAATTATATAGCAATTTATTTTTCACTCTTCAAGTGGCAAGGTTCAGTGATTTTTTTTGTGGCGAAAATTCACCATTTTCCTATTTTAAGAAAAAGTCCCAAGCAAACATGATCAGGGGAACTTTTTGGAAAATTTGCCAAAATAATCACCAAGGAAGAAAGTTACGAAATTGCCAAGGTTTTTTGGAGGCTTTGGGCAGATTTGTAGCGTTCTTCTTTTTGAATGCCATATTTAGGTAATAGGTTATAGTGATTTGCCAACATGTAATAGGATTCCTAGATTGTTTTACTTTTCTACTTGACTTCTAGCCAGATTTGGCTAAATCCTCTTGTGGCTGATTGCCACTTTTGGCGATTTTCCATTGGAATTTCCCATTCAACACTGGAATGCACTGATTGGATTTGGGTCACTTAAGATCAGGGAATTGTTTTCTTCAATTTTGTGAAATAGGTGGACTGGCGATCAATATCCACAAGAGGAATTAACCAAATTTGGCTAGAGATTGGACACAACAGTAGAAGCTTTTTTAAATCCCGCCTAGTTTTGGCGATTTACATGAACTCAAATGCCTAAAATAGGCGACTTCTAACTTCTTCTTCTTCTTCTTCTTCTTTCCTTCAAAATGTGGCGACTTTGGTGTTTTTTTTCCCCAAAAATCCCTTTGTACAATTCGCAACGGATTTCTGGTTTTTTTTCTTGGTCTCCAAGGTGAGAAAATTCTCCAACAAAAAAAAAACGCTACTTGGGATGCTCTAGAGGGATTTGCATTTGAATTTGGGGTCTACTTCAGATGCTCTTCTGGTGTACTGGGATTTGTGAAGAGTAAGATCAATTGCCCAAGGTTTTAGGCTTTAGGCTTTCTTCATCCGTGCAGCAACTGCAGTCGCCTTCGGCAGGATGCAACTCTTGTCTAGAGTCTTAGACCTAGAGAAAAACAGCAGCTCCACCACCCACCACATGGGGGCAGGCAGGCAGAGCGAAGGAGGACCACCAGGAGGAGCTTGCTACTACTAGTCTGTTTGCATGCAACTCACAAATGCACTATACCCGTCAACAGCTTTTTGCAGGAGAGAAGAGCATTTCTTCTTCCCAGAGAGCAGCACCGGATAGAATCAGAGGCTACATTTTTCTGTAAGTTTTTTCTGTAATGTTCCTCTCTCTATCTATAACTGCCTTCACCTCACCGTAGGGGTGTTTTGTTTGGCAAAAGCTCATGGCAGAAATTCTTATTAGATAATTTGCAGTAGTGGGATGGTCGTAGTAGGCTGGAGAAGGTAAGTAAATGCAATATGTTGTGGCAAAATTCTCTTGCTGATGGAGAAGGAAGATCAATGTGGCTTTCTCTGTTCTTACTATGATAGCATTGACGTGTGGGATGCAGAGAATACATGCCTGATCTGGATTTCTGGTTGCCAACAAATGAAAGGTACCTGGATCTCAAACATAAGATGACACAGGACGTACTCAGGAATGAGGACCGATGATTCCTGTCATGGGTGGCAGCAGAGATGGCTACAATGGCACCAGGCACATTGTAATTCAACATTTTTCATGGAATAAGAAGCTTACAAAATATGTGAAGGATGGGCAACCTGAGAAAGCGATTCAACTTGTCCAACAACCACAATGAGAAGGAATGAGTCTTGACAAATTCCCTTTTGTTCAGGTGACAATGCATGTGCTGGTTTTGGAGCACTTGAAGGTGGTAGGCCTTTTCATGAGTGGTTGTGAGTCTGATGTCATTGTGGAGAATAGCTCAGTTGACATGTATGCAAAATTTGGCAGCATGGAGGATGCTCGGAGAGTGTTCAATACAATGCCATCCCAAAATGTGGTCACTTGGAGCGCCATGATTTTGGGACATGTGCTGTTATGCTTCAATGATCACAGTCTATATGATTTCCACAAAATTGCAACATTACACCTGCATCTTCAACCTGTTTGGCCATGCTAGCCATCTACAAGAGGCAGAGAATATGATAAGTCAATGCCCATGCCCTGTAAACCACACTTGGCTTCATGATGGCTTTGCTTGGCACTTGCAGAATTCATGGTAATGTAAAGATGGGAGAACACATTGCTAAATGAATTCTTGAATTGGAGCCTGTAAATGCTTCTGATTATGTGCTGCTATCTGACATCCATTGTTGGGCATCTCTGTGAGAATGTTGAACAGTAGAGAAAGGAAAGAGGTGTGCAGAAGGGAAACAGCCAGGTTGCACCTGGAGGGAAGTGAATGATGGTTGTAGAAGATGATGAAGACCAGCCTCAGATGATTAAAATCTGTGTGCAGAGATTGTCAGGGGCTCATGCATGATGCCGGTACTTGCCTTACACTAAATTTGATCTGCCTGATGTGGAAGAAGGGGTGTTACATTTGTGTCACCGTGGTGAGAGACTGGCTACTGCATTCAGTCTCATGAATACAGCTCCAGGCACTCCATTCCAAGTCAAGAAAATCTGTGGGTTTGTGCAGAGAGAGTGCCACGCCTCCACAAAGTTCATTTCAAAAATAGTTGGGAGAGCGATCATGGTGAGGAATGCCAATTGCTTTCATCACTTTGAGGATGCTGTTTGTTCTTGCATGGACTATTGGTGATGCCAGTAGTCTGTCTTCTCAATTGCTACATCAAGTTCATTATTGTGTCTAGTGGTATTAGTATGCTGCCACAGTTGGACCCCATACAGATCTGGTACCACAGAAAAAGTCACAATCTAGAGTCTTCCATAGTTTTGATTTCCTGCCTCTACCCACTGCATCAAAAACTTATACTTTTTGTTCCAATTGGTGTGGGATTTGGAAATTATGCTCCAAAGGTCAAATGAGATACTTTTTTTTTAATGTAGGGTTGGAGTTAGTTCATGAGAAATCCATCATCCAAGTAATTGTTGATTGATTCCAATTATTCCAATTGATCAGTGTCCAAAAGATGGTACAAGGACCTAATGACTACCGTTCAAAGCAAGCCCTAAATCAATCTCTTCACCTCCAAGTTGCTGCCCACTTAAAAAGCTTACAACATTGGAATAATGATCAATTTTTTTGCATTATACAGCTCATTGAAAATTGTAACATTGATTTCAAAACTATTGGCATTTGAATCATTACATATCAATTGCATGAGGTGTAGGGGGTGTTAAAAATATTTGCTCACCATTTATGCCTTTGTGCTTAGATTCTAGTCCAAGTAATTAGTGGTAAGATTTAATATGTACAATCCCTTGGACTTAAAAGCACTTGAAGTATGTGTTGTTGTGCAAATGGACTGCAATTTACATTATGTAGTCTAATGTTATGATGTTATGTAGATGTTTTACAACCTTTACATGTGAGATCCATTGTTTGCATAAGCACATTTGTCTAAACTGAAATGTCTTTGTGAAACCTTGAAACTAGTTGTAATTTCTTATCTAAAGGCAAAACGATTAGCTCTTTGCTTCAAATCACCCACATGCACCATGGATTCACAATGTAAGATCCATCTCAGCAGGTAGTATTTTTCTTTTCTTTTCTCTCTGTGTTTTTTTTTTTAATTGCTGTAATTTCAAACCACCAAATCATGAAAACGCAAGAATCAAACTAGAGGTAATTATCTGATGTCAATGTATGGAGACCTGATCCCTTGACTTGGATTTTTAAAATAAGAAGAAAAAGGTTTTAAGTCTAATTATGTAGCAATAGGCATTTGCATTTGTGGCATTCCATGCATTTCATTTTTTTAATCTTTTTAAAAGTTTGCACTTTGAGGGCGAGGGGGGAGGGGCTGGAAAAACATGTATTACACCCAAAAAAAGTGTGTTGTTTCCAATGTTTTCCCTTCTAGAAAATGTGCCACAGAATTTAATCTGTGTATCCATGATGCTCCCCATACAACTCAAGCTCCACCTTTATGGCCAGGCATCCTAGTAATCCCTACTGCACAAGTGCCTCCTTTATAGTTATATCCCATAAGAACACATGGGCATTGTGGAGGCACCTCATGCATTATGTGAGAAATAAACACCCCTATGCAACTATGCCATGAATATCCCACAAGGTAAAGTCTTCATAGATTTGTGCAAGGTAAGGCATTAGTCACCCTTATGCATACATAAACCACCACACCTTTATCAATGCTGGGCGAATATCATTTTTTATGATATCTGTCGTATAAAGATATTTGGCCAAAACTATTTATCCAAACCAAATTTTTTAAAACTTTAATTTAAATATACAGGTCAGATATCATATTTTCAAGTTTTTTTAATTTGACTAGGATATCAATCTATCAGATATCTCTTGTTTTTTATTAGTCAAATATTGATTCCGACAACTTGGATTTCATGGATTTTGTAAGAAAAATATCATAAAGACTAAAGAAACAAAAAGAAAATAAATATCAAAGTGAGAAAAAAACAAAATGAACAATAAAATATAAAAAGAATTATTAACATGTCCACAATTTCATCTCTATCAAAAGATTTGTTAAACTCCTCCAATTCCTCCTCTAATTCTACATCGGCCTCTATAAGTTCAATCAAATTGGTGAAATAGGAACCTACCCTAAAATCATTTAGCCAAGTTTTGCTCACAAAGATCAGTCTCTTTAGGTTATTTGTCTACAAATAATAGCTTTTTAAGGTTTTGAAGGATACCAACCAAAGAAAAAATCCTTTTTATCTTTATTCGCAATCCAACTATGTCCAAGATTTGGGGGGCCAAAAAGGCAACTATAGGAAACATTGATTCATGTTTAGCTCACCAATCCAAAAGGCACTTGATGTCCTTTCTATCAAGATATCTCTTGAATAGATCCACCCTTCACCTCGCCAACTTTTTGGAAGGCTCACTTGTCTTCAAAGTCATCTCAAACATGTTAAGGTTGAAGTGTGATATTATGGGTGATATTTGAACTGATATCCAAGGTGGATATCTAAATATTTCAAATATCCACTCAACATTGGTCTTTATGTAAGGGAAATGTAATGAATCATACAAAAGTTACTTTCAAATCAGTGTTGCATATCCTAAAATACAGATTGCACCAAAATCTGCACATTCATTAATTTCTAGAAGGCTAGAATATTCATACTGAAGAAAAAACATACTAGCTATGCATAAATCATTGACTACAGGTCTACAAGGGTTAGATGACTCCAATCTCACTCTCTTGAACACCAACTGACCTAATCAGCAAAACAAAGTACATTGTAGACATTCACACCGGGAACTATATGCACTGATGAAAACAATAAACCTAGAAATGAACACAAAACCAACAACTCCCAATTATGATGATGTAAATTGAAAACCCCAAGATACAAAACTCATCATGAAAATATCCTATTTCAGGAAGCTTTACAAATGCTGCCCATTTTTTCTCTTTTGGAATCCCCAATGAAACCTATAGAAAGTAGAAACACAAAACACATTCAAAGATCCCAAAAGTTTGAGTATTCTTTTCCTTCACCCCACAAAAATGTAAATCTCACCAAACAACATCCCACTTACACAAACATGTTTTGCCAAATACAAATGCTCTCAAAATCCCTAATGAACTTCATCACTCCTTTGATCACAGACCCTTAATTATGGAACTACACTATCTCTTTAAAAGGTACATGTCATAGCAAAAATTGAATAACCTCCATTTGAAAAACCATAGTTTTCACCTTTAGACATTCATCTTTCCAATACTATTAAGCATCACAAGAGTAAAACAAGTTGACCACAAAACCAAAATAGAAACTCATAATACTTACCCACCTATGTTATCGAAGTCCTTGTTACTTAAGCTAACTCCTCCAGCTCTTGATTAATGTCCAACCAAAAAAATCCCCACAATAGTAACACACCACAGGTTTTGAAAAACTGTAAGAACCGGCCAACACTGATTTATTTAGAACAATGTTTCTATTGACCTTGGCTACCAAGGCAATTAGGATATTGTGTTTAGATTCATTATAGAGTATAGTAGCTTAAGGTATTTTTATAGGCCCCCTAGGTAATAATAATAATAATAGGTCTATTTTTATTATATGAGGATTTTTGAAAGATGATATGTTGGCTTGTGTTGAAACTTGAGATTAGTTATAATAGAGTTATTATAATATCTTGAAGGATTTTTGTTTCTTTTAGAGGATTTTTTGAAGATTAGGTATAATTTTGCATGGATGGTGAAATATTTGAGTTTTCAGAATTCTTCTTTTTGGCCTTCAGATACTTTTTTAATGTAAATGACAAGCAAGGCCACAATGTGATACACCCCTTGTTTTTTGGATTTTTTGTTTTTTCCTTCAATTTTGTGTTGTGGCCAAAGAGGCAAATCATCCAGAAGAAAATTCAGCCAAATTTTGTCTCTGGATTCATGGGTTTGAAAGTGATGGTGGTAACCAGATTTTGGTATACTATTTTTTGTCACTATTATGTTTTCTGGGCAAAATTTGCGGTAGTGGTTGGTTGATTTCTTATTTTGGAGTTTGTTGTTGGAATTACAGATCAGTGGGGTTTCCTTTTTTCTGGAAATGCTTGATGGTTTTGGTCGTCATTATTGTTGTAAGAGTGGAATCTGCCTATTGTATTCTCATGATTCAGCGAAACTTTTCAGTACCAAGTGTTGAAATGGTTGCTGGACTTGCAGATTCATAGTTATTGACAGTTGTTTGATCACTTGTTAGAGTTTTGCAATGGAATTTGTTGTTGTTGTTTGCAAAGGTTTGCACAATTTTTTGCAGCAGAAATGCAAATGAAACAACACCAACAGCAGGCTGAGGAACTGACAGTCAGAAGAAGCAGCAGCAGCAAGAACATCAGTAGTTGAGGAAGAAGAAGTTTTGTTCCCCATCTTTGCCAAGGAACATCAATGTAAGGTATGTGATATCTGAGTCTTTTGAGGATGTTGGGTTGCAAGGATTTCACAGGAAAAAATGGGAGGGAGAAAATCCATAATCTAGAGTTAAGAGGAGGATACAAATTTCATATACCTATCTGGAGTTACAAGGTAGAGTTGCAAATGGGTGCTGCTCTGTTGGGTCATTTTGGTTTTTCTTTTGTTAGGTCATGATACAGATTCCCTATTCTTTGCTGTGAAGAAAAACAAGAACAAAGTTCCTTGTTTTTCTGCTGCCAGTGGTAGGTCTCGCTCACAATCTGTCCATTGGGTTGATTTGGGCTGGATTAGGGCATGGTGTTTTGAGGGCTAAGGTTGAGTTGGTTTGTTTCTCCTTCGTCTGGGGATCAGATTTTTCTCAGAGCTCAGCTGCACCAGCAGAATGGAACGCAGTGCATTCGATGACATGGCATTCAGGGCATGTGCAATTTGCAGGCGTAGCTGCTTTGCGAGGCATGGAAATGATACAAATGAAGCTGCACCGGGATCTCCTTCATTCTTGAAGCTCCTTGGGGATGATGACATATGCAACAGCTTAAGCTCCTTGGTAACTTGAGAATGCTAGCCCTAATTTTTTTTCCTGTTGCATCTGATCAGAAGCAAATGCAGAGCAGATGGCCAGAGAAATGGGGAGACAGTCAGAGGATAGAATGAACTACAGAATCTTTGGCAAATCATTTATTCTGAAAATCTGGAAGAGCTAATTATAATAGTAGGAAATTTTGGGTTTTGCAGCATATTCCAAGTATGTTCATGGCATGCAATGACTGTCGGATTTGGGACACTGTAACCCTAAAAGGGCCAACAGGCTTTATGGGTGAGGCATTGGTTGCACATGACCATGGATATAGTTTCCAGGGAGGCTGGAAGGAATTTGACAAGCACCAGAACATTGAATCCGGTGACACAGTTCTTTGTACTCTTATTGCAGATTCAGTATTTGCCATCAAGTTCTATGACAAATTGGGTTGTGAGAAAACCTTTCAGTCAGGAGGAGGGGTCCATGCTGAGAGTGCTGCCAGTAAGCAGGTAGATGCCAATTTACAGGGTACTAGTGGAGAAACTGTAATCCCACCACATTCCAACGCTCCTGCTGACAGGATGCTTTCATGTGAGGAAAATCGAATCAATGAAACTGAGCAAGGGTGTGAAGAAGCTCTCATGACAGCAGCACCAGCTGAGCTTGGAGTTCAACATCGGAAGAGGCCAAGTGAACTCAAGTCTCCTGATCAACAAAGGAAAAAAAGACCTTGTATTGAACAACTCGTGCTTGGAGTTGCAGAGAGGGGAAGTGAGGAGCAAAGAAAGAGGTTACAAAAATTGCTAAAGCTATCTCGTATGAGGATGAAATATGATGGTAAGTTTGGAAATTCAGAATATGAGTGGGAGGAGGAGGAGGATCAAGTCTGTGACCTGTCAGCAGCACCAGTGAGATTGGAAGGGTTCCCAACAGCCCAAGTTCTGGAATCAGAGGAGAGTGCTGGATATGAGGAGCTGTGCACAGTGCAGCAGGGAAGAGACTATGGTTCTCACATGTCAAGTCAAGCACCAGAGTCTGAAAGCCTTTGTGCAATGGAGTGTGTTCAAGCTTCTGATGCTCAGGTTGTTAGAAAGGATAGCAATCCCAACTCAGCAGTGCATATTATGAACAAAATGTCCAGCTCCAGGCACATTATGGTGGGGTTTTTACTTGTTATGCACTATGCAAATGCATTGAGATCAATTCTGATGCATACACCAGATGATAGTGAAGTCTTCTCTGAGAAAGCTTCACAAACCAACTTCAGCCTAGAAAATAGCTTCCAGGACTTCCTTTTCTTCTTAGGTGGTTTTTGTTCTTTTTAACTTCGAAAGATGGAGCATCCCATTCTCCAGAAAATTCTTGTGAAAAGACTTCTGAGGACTGATTTGGACCTTTGTTGTCTGCCACACTAGAAGGATGCCACTGGTACCATTACCATGGAGCAAAGGGGAATTGGTTGGAGGGACAGTGCATCACAATCACAAAACTTTGTGGGACAAGGGCAAACGCCTTACTTTCTCGCAGAAAATCTATTAACATCCTATTGTGGTACAAGCTGCAAAAACAGTGGGGATGGTGCTGCACACCTACAAAAAGGCATACTGGTTGAATTATCTGATGATGAGAGTGATGAAAAGATAGAACCTACAAGTATAGCAGGTATGTTTTCTCTGGAAGTATGCTTTACAGTCAATCTGATCTTTAGTTTGCAACAGTCTGTAACACAGACATTGTTGTTGTGGTAGGTGGTCTCTTAGTGCATAGTTTCTATGCTTCTTGCACAGGAGAAGGACATCCTCTGTTTCAGCAGCGAGTAAAAATACGGGAAGTGCCTTTATTTCGGAGTCGTCCTCCAACAAAAGCAGAGCGACAAGCTGCTATTGACTTGGCACATGAAGTCTCTATCATTAACCCACATACCCGCATTGTCATGAAGCACTCTCAAGTGTGTGCTGGGTTTTCTGTTGTAAGTGAGAATCCTTTTTACCTCTCCCATCTTCCTGCCATTTATATCATTTTTGTCTCGTGACTGAAGAAGACAACTGTGGGTGTCTGTCCAGGGGTCCAAATTTGTCTTATTGATCCTTGTATTTAAAAAGGGTTCCTCCTCTGTTATGTGATGCAGAGTTTAGGTCTTGCAGGGATGCCCAATGTAACAACAGATGCAATATTTTATGACCCAGCTGGAGGTGCATGGCAAGTGAAATGGCTTGTAAACTCCAGTGGAAGGCGACTCAGTGCTGGGTGGCGGAAATTTTCAGTGGATCATCAACTAGACGAGGGTGATGTGTGTGTATTTGAAATTGTGAAGAAGGATGAGCTTTCGCTTTTGGTCCATATTTTCCCAATTGTGATTTTGGAGGATCAACCAGGGACTGAAAGTCCTAACACAATCATGGGTGGAGAAATGAAACAACCTGTGACACCAGCTGTTGTACCACTTGATCCAAGTGCAACAAGCAGTTTTCTAGGCAACGCAGATTGGGCAGATGATGGGGTGATCAAGGGCTTGCCATTCAACTATTCTTGGTCACTGAGTTCTCGGAGACACCCTATCACAGTGCAGGAACGGAGGCATACAGAAGCAACTGCAAGAGCTTTTGAAACCCGAAACCCAAGTACTGCAGTGATCATGCGCAAGTCCAGTGTTTATCGACACTTTGATGTTGTAAGCCACTCCTCAAACTGGTGCCCATGAAAATCTTTCTACTGTCTGCATTGGTCTGATTCTGTAAAGCACATACACACTGGGATGACAAGCACAGTAGCTTCTTCCAATTTCTACAACAGGCTGATTATTTGTTATGTTTGCCATTGTTCAGCCACTCACACAAGTACATTGTGGCTTCGTAATTCTGCAGTCGATACCATGCATGTTTGCAAAAAGATGGCTTCCAAGTGCACTTATGCGGGTGACACTTGTAGACTCAGCAGGCCAATCCTTCACAGCTAGGTGGATTGGAAACAGAAAGAAATCACAGTGTTTGAAAAGCTTCCGGGACTTTTCAATCTCACACTGCCTGGAGGAAGGGGATGCATGCATATTTGAGCTCATGGATCCAAACCCTGGGACACTAGTCTTTAAAGTTCATATCTTTCGTGTTGTGGAGTTGAAATCTGGGCAGTGTGGACCCAATGATTGGCAAAAGCATTATCATCTTTTGACAGGAAGGGGGTTGATTCAGGAGGCAGAGAATTCTTTCAGGATGGACCTGGAAGTGGTCCCGGTACAGCAACAGGAAGCCGCTGATCCTCTTCCATTGAGCCACAGAGTAGAGAGAGAGAGAGTTTTCCAGAGGCAAATTTAGAAGAACTGTGCAGTTTCCAACACAAGAAATTGTTGACATTGCAGATAGAACAGTCAAGGCATTCAATATGGGAAGCCATCTACTCAGCAGTATTGAGTCAGAAGTTCACAAGACAGGACAAGGGGCCCAAGGTGCACCTTATTGACCAAAGCATTAATATAAGATTTCCAGAACCACACTTACACTCCAATCCATCATGACAGATTGGGGGACAACACTCAATAGATTTTGATTTCTCAAGGGCAACCACAACTGGGTCTGGGATAGAAGTTGAAACAGCAGCAAAGTTGGAGCCAATTGTGAAGGCAAATATTCCCAGATCAGCATGCAGCCCAGATGTATCTGTCCAAGAGCCAAAGGACCCATCCAGAAGCATTGTTCCCCACCCGTTGTTGAAGAACATCCAACTGTGAGCAAAAGATTAGCAGCAGTTGATGAAGTTAAATTGAAGTCACAACAGCCGATGATGGGAGCACTGGTACATGATGAAACATCTGCAGTGCCCCTGAATTGCTTCAACAATAGGCAACACATGTCAGAAAGGGAGCTCCTCATGCACCATTTACACCCAGAGTTCGACCCAGAGGTATTCTGTGTTTTGCCATTGGCATCCAGAGAACCGAACATAACTGCAGCATACAGAACTCACAACTTCTGATTAGATCTCTCTGACAATCAAGGCTGGGATTATAATATGCCTATATTCAAGGGCATATGTATTATGAAGTCTCCTCAGTTCTACCTTGAACGGCAGGGAAAATGCCCCATTTCTACTTTGGCCTCTTGAATATGGTGTGAGACTGAAGACTTGAATCTCATAATGGAGTTTTGGGTCTTTGAATCTTTCTGCTTTTGGATAGGATTTTATGCTCCAAGACGGACAGAATTCTCACCATGTTCACAATGATATCTGATATCTGAGATGGTTTTTAATCAGATTCTCAGGTTTTTCCCAGGAATAAGAAGTGTGCATTTCAAACACTTGTAAATGGTGCACTGGTGGGTGCTGGTTCACTGTGGCTGAGGAATTGGAATTTGTTTTTTTAAGAATGGAACCTGGAACTGGGTTGGTGGATCCATTATGTGTGGAACTGGACTGGAACTGTTCTTCAACTGGAACCATTCAAGAACCACCCAATACTGATAAGATCCTTCATAACCGAAAGTACTATGGAACATGACATGGTTCAAGAACCACCCAATACTGATAAGATCCTTCATAACCGAAAGTACTATGGAACATGACATGGTTTGAACGACATCTCTCTACTGATCACAACCCCAGGGGCGTTCAATCAGGCAAAACAAAATTTCTAAGTTTAAAGCTCCTCCTGCTGCACCTCATGTAGATATATGCTGCAACATTTCTGGTCACTCTAACATAGTCATGGTCATTCTAACATAGTTGTATCATGAATCTCACATCAAGTCCAGGTTCAGACAAGTGTTGTGATGGTTTCCATCGTTAAATCCAGGGGTTCACACCCAGGTGGTTGTAACCTGGACCTCAGTTAACACCCTTTTGTTGAAATTGGCACAAGAATTGGACCATCAAACTAGTCTTTTGCTAGATCCAAAAGGGTGTTAATTATGGAAAAACATTCTTGAACACCGGGTCAGGACCTTTAGTAGGAAAATTGACTTTTTTTGAGAACAACTAAGCTGAACCTATAGTTAAGCATCAATTTTTATTAGTTGTTGAACTTTGTACACATACAGATCCTTGTTTTAATTTCTGGTAAGGAGCTTTGAACCTATACAATCTAACACATTCTGAAATATTGTGTGTACATGGAATGTAGCTTGGTTTTTAAATTGGGCCCAAAGTTTCTTGAATTCGAAGAAATGTGTTAGAAATCAAATCAAAAGCTTTTAGAAATGGAAAGAATTAAGCTCAAACCCTCACATGAAAACCCTAGGCTCAAACAAATTCAATGACATTGATTCATCTGAGCTAGTTTAGGTAGGACGACTTTAGATTTCATAAGTTGTAGTAATTACTTGGATAATTCCAAACTAGAATCTATTTAACCCTTTTTTTTAGTAAAGAGACATAGAAAAGGTGCTCTTTTGAATCTATGCTTCTTTTCTTTTTTTTTAAATGTTTTCATCACCATATTCATGATTAGATTTCAATACCTTCACAACCAATTTGCATCTCATTTCTTTTTAATTGAATATGAATCCAATTGTCAAATTGGATTGGAATTCAAATTCCATACTAGATGTTTGAATTGCATTTTAAATTTTAAATTCAATTATACTTGAATCCAATTCAATTCATTGTAAATTCAATTCAATTAAAGTTGCATGCAATGACAATCAACATTTTTATTCAAATGGAATTTAATTTCCACAAACATTATTCATTTTTAATCAATTGATTATCATTAGACTTAGTGCATAGCCATGTCAAGCCCAAGTATTTACTATCTTCCAATGTCAAAACTAGGACAAAGGTTCTCTTAACAAGGAAAAACCACACAACACTAATTAGACTTTGTATTCAAGAAGAGGATGGTTTCTGTAATGCATCCAAAAGGGGTGCAAGCACAATAGCCAACATACATATCTATGTCCTCAAATGTACATATTCATTAGCCCTTCCATCTCACTCATTCTAACCTTCCAAACTTCAATTCTTGTCACATTTTTGTGGATTCTAATTGTATCATGCAACGCAAGTTGCTTCTTGCATGAATGTTTTTTAAGACAAAGTTCAAAGATTTTGCCATTTGCTAAATGCACTCCAATTCTCTGGACCTAGTGGATTCACAAAATTATGACAGAAACTATTTATCAAAATCATGTCCAATATAAATTGAATGTAACATGATCCACATCCATTTTGCTAAGGTTCATGAACCAAAAATATATAAAAACTTTTACATTAAAATTTACTATGACATATTTTTTCAACATTGGGATTGAAAATTTTCTAATTGGTTTGTTTTTCCCCTAGCTGATTCCAACTAATAATTTTGGAATAAATAATTTTTATTTTTGCTACCAAATGAAATCTAAAGGCCAACAATTGCTACTAGATTGTCTTGGGACAAACTCTTTACAACTAACCCTATATTTATTGACTGGTAGTATATGATTTTTGGTACTTTCTTTTTTGATAATGTAGTTGGGCTCCACGTTACTTTGCACTACTAGTGATGATCAATTTTTTTTTTCCTTTTATTATGTTCTCATACGTTTTCAATAGTTTATCATTATTTATGTCAATCTCAAATTTAATATAATTTAATTTGAATTAATATAAATATCATGAACATGAAAAGGCACATGTTAATTTGTCCTTTCATATTCATGTCAGTGGGTAGGGAAAAAAAAGTGAAGTAGTTATTAGAAAAGGAGTGAGTAGTTAAGCTTGAAATGAAATAAATATAAAATGTTTTTAGAGTTACTTTTAGAATTGTTCAAGGACCCATATATACCAAATCTTCATTCCTTTCGACACTAAACATGAGAAGATACACTAATTTTAATAACTTATTTAAATACAATTTAAAAAGTCTTTGAAAAACCAATTTCAAATTTCTCATAACAAAAGAACATAATATTTGGCCATTATGCATTTTCTTGATTACCTTTAACTATAATCTTTGATGGTGGTTCAAGATTGAGTGCTTGCACCATCTTAAATGTTGAAATAGCCTCCTAACGTGGAAGCACATTCAAGTGTTTTATTTTTAACAAGTCGTAATCCATATTGAAAGTTCATATCCCATGTAGTTGAAAATTGGTTTATAATATGAATATTTAGATGTTTTTGAAATTAATATCTTTCCCATTTCCAATTTCAAGTCATGATGTTCTAAAACATTTTTTAAAGTCCAAAAAGATAATTCAAAAAAAAAAAAATTAATTAAATAGATTAAATTGCTGAAATCTTGATTAGTTTATAATATTAATCATGCAATATTGCAAAGTTTCAAATGCATAGGATTAATACATTGTAAATTAAAAATTTGTGTTCATGAGCTTTACAATTGCAATGAAAATTGTTGCTTGAAGTCAAAAGTCTATTATTTATTTGTTTCCACATTTTTGATGTGCTCTTCACATTTTTTAAAGCTAATTGCCTTAGTTTTACATAAATGGGTCCATTTTTTTATATTTCAAAACTTATATATATACATTATCTAAAAGATATTAAAAAAAATGCTAATGTGACCTTTGTATGAGGTCATTATCTAGTGTGCTTTCACCTTGTAGGATTGTGCCTAGGTGTGAAGAAAAGTTATATGACTAATGAGATTGTTTGAATTGGTGCTTCGAATTATTTTGTAGATTCACCTTAGTGGACTACTATTTAAATGTCGCATGTATCTTGCATGCTACCCATGCAAAAGACATGCAAAGTGTAAGGAGCTTTTAATAGGAGTTTGGAGCTTTTAATATATGCTTATTTAATTTGACCAAGGGTGTACAAACTTAACATTTCTAAACAAGTTTTTAACCTTGCAATTTGCTTCACATATTCATATTAAGTATCATTGGCCCTACTCATAGGGAAAAGATTATACATTGGCAAGATTTAAGCATGGCATAAGCATGTTAAAATAAGCCAATTGGTGATCCTTGGTCAAAAAATAAAAGTAGGGGAAAAGTAAAGTTTGCATTTTTTTAATTTTAAAGCTTTTAGCAATGCTACAAATTTTAGAATGTACTTGCTTTACTAAATAAACCATGTGTGGTCATATTTGATGTATTCTATTATTTTCATCATTTTTTAATTTATCGCAAGTTAATGTATAATGTTTTATCAAAATCAAACTATTCAAATGTGATGATATTGATGTTTGAATTATCATGCATCTTGATAATTTCTTTTTGAAACTTTAATATTTCAATTATGATAATGTGAAGTCTCTTAAAGTAATCTCCCAAATTAACAAAATTATGCATCTAAAACATGATTTTCTATATGAACCCAAACACTAATACTTGCATATAATATGTCAAAACAATCCTCTACCAATCTAAAAATAGGAATATGATTTTTTTGGTCAAATGATAATTAATTAATACCCTGTTATATTACTTTGTGCAATATGGGACAACAACATAAATCTGAAAAATAGTGTGAAAGTAGGTTGAAAAAAAAGAAAACACAAAATCTTAACTTTAAAAAACATATCCATACCATCCTATATACATTCATATAATTTTTTCTATTTTTGAAAGATTAGGTTTACTTTTTATGTTTCAAAGTTGACAATTTTGTGTTTTTTACTTGTAACATATGCTTTTTTGGCCTACTTTTGTATGCTTGCACCCAACATTTTTATTTATTTTAACTCAACTCAAATGTGTTAGTGACATATGAAGATCTATATTTGCATATGATGAATGGGCATGTTTCATAAAAGTGCATGCACCTAATTTTAAATACAGTAAAGTTTTTTTATTTGAAATTTGAACTACAGCGAGTAGAGTAGACTCTCCAATTTGAAGTGTTAAATCTTAGAATTCATGTTCATGAGACCCAAACCCAACTGAACACTCATCATGGGACCACCACAAGAATTAAACCTTGTAACTAACATTTTGCTATGACCAAAGCTTTGAAAGTAAATTCTTAAAATCAAGTTTATGTTCTTAAAATAGGCAAGTTCAAGGTTTTTTTAAGAACTTGACAAGTAACCTAAACTTTATAAATAGGTGATTGGTTTTAATTTATCATAAAAAAAATTTCTTATAAAAGTTTCAATCTTGAAGAGTGTTAGTGTGCACCAGAACCTGTTTTCAAGTCAAGCCCAAAAGTTCTTAAATTTTTTAAAAAATAACCATAAATTTAAATTTTGAAGAACCAAGCTCAAACCCACACACCCAACTTGAACCAACCAAATTATTTTTTAAATGTCCAAACAAGTGTAGGCACTCCCAAAGGTTCTTTTAAAAAGGAAGAAGGGGCCAACACTGGTTTGAACCTGCCATAAAAGCCAGAGTTATTAGGCCATGAGCTACTTGTCTTGCTTTGTTTAAATGAAGGATGGATGCTGATGGGTTGTGAAAAAAGAACCTAGAAAACCCAAGCCACCCTAATTAGACTTTTTTGGACTCTCCGGATCTTGTCCTAATTCTTATTAGTTTGGATGCATTGGGCAAGATATAATAATAAAATAGTAGACAAGATCTCATCCGTCCAAGTAGGAACTGAAAGATCATAAACGGTGTTAGGTATTTCTGGGGCGTCCTTTCGCGCTCTCTTTAGTTCCTTGCATTCGCTGAATTGCGCTTCCTTCCATCCTTCCCGCAACTAAAGAGAGAGAGAGAGAGATTTTCACTAAAAACTTCATCGATTGCCTCCGAAGTCTGATCCATGGATCTAAGTTGAGAACAATTGGTGATGGATAGAGTGGCGATTTAATAGCCTTTCAATCTCAGCTTAAATATTTCTCGAAGCAGATTGCGGATTCTTTTGATCTCGATCACATTATAATGCAACAATGGCAGTAAATCCTAGGTTGAATTCGTGGGTTAGTTAGAAAAGCCTGGCAGGGCGAGATGGAAGAATTACATGGGTAGTTGTGGTTGTTGTTGTTGCGGAAGCTTGTGATGTTTACGTTCTTATATTAGCAATTTTTGCAATGTGTTCGTTTCTCTGGAGTTTCTCTCCCTGGGTGCTCTGTCGATCTAGCTGTGCCGCATTCTCTTCTTCCTTGTCAGTGTTTTAGGCGAGACTCACGGCTGCTTCTAAACTGAGAGAACTTGCTCCTTTTTCACAGCTTAGATTTCTGATCTGAGAATGCTGCGCCTCTCTATCGCAACAATTTCTATCCCAGCTATAATTAATACGTAATGGACGGTTGGAAGAGTACTAGTCTTTTTAGCAATACTCATCACTCGCTCAATATGAAGAGGTAGGGCGCAGCAGGTCTGTGCTAAGGTAGTTGGTTGCTCTTGTTTTGGCTGATCAGATACAGCTATTGGATACAGCTAGTTGAGCAACAATCCAACTTCTTTTGATTCTTCTCTTTCAGATCAAGATTTTTTGTTTGTGATCGATCCTTGATGATAGCTGATCACCACTGCGACATGTTTGTTTGCCCTGTCCAGTAAGTGATATCGGTAGTACCCTCAGATACCATGCGCGTTGATGGAGAGACATCAACTCATAGAGTGTCAGTATTATTCAGATCAGCTCACTAGTCACCAAGTGCTGGACCTCGCAACAACAAAATTAATGGGATACATGAGAAACTGCACAAGAGAAGAGATACCCGGTGGTGCTCCCGCCTGATCTGATCATGTACTACACAGCAGACTTCTCTTCTCCTCACAGCCTTTCTGCCATGAGAATATAGATAAACGTGAACGGCTATTCACGTATATGAGTTAGGGTGTTTCTCTCGGTTGTGCAAACGTGGGAGTTTCCTTGCAATATTGTCTGTCTTTCAGCTCTGATGGCTGAAGAAGAAGAAGCCCAAGACTGAAAGAGGAAGTCTTTGTCCTTCCTTCTTGTACAATAAACGTCATACATAAAAATAAATGCTTCTGTTGGATGCCTGGTTGCCAAAATCTGATCTGATACACGCAAATATGCTCCCTGGTCCGGTTGGATACAGATGCATTCAAGTGGGCAGATTCCAAGGATCGTACTTTGATATAACTCACTATCTCTCTGTGCAGCTTTGAATGGCCAGAAACTGATTGAGAACCCAGCTGAATGAGAGAAAAAAAATTAGTCCCCTAAGGTAGGTACTGAATCAGCGGCACTCACTGCAAGACGCCATGAATTAAGATCATTGCACCGTCCTGCAAATTTATAGCACCTCCATTTAATTTTCACGGAGCAGTTATTGGCAATCTTGGAAAGCGTGTGCTCATGTTCTTCACAAGTTGACAGGTGATTCGCAGTTCTGGAAAGCAAGCGTGTGTCTTCATGTTCTTCACATGTTGACAGATTACCTCCATCAGCTGCTGCAGCAGGAGAGGCAGTTCAGCAGCTGTGCAGTTGGTTTCATACACTTGGCATGAACAGCAGATCAGCAACATCTAGAAATATGTTGGAGGAATCAAACAAAAAAATAATCAAAATTGCCCACTTTTTTTAATTCTCCTCTTTGTCGTGTTGGAGGTTTGCAACACATGTGGAGGTCATGCATTCACATCTTACTGAAATCTCATTCACATCTTACTGAAATCTGGCCTAAGTAAAGATAGATTTGCTGCAGGTTTGCTGATGGAAAAGGAAATCTCTCCAGAGGACTTTTTAAATCAATGAAGTTTTGTGGAAGAGAACAAAACACAACACACACCAGAACACAGAGGAGAGAAGCAAGACATGAAATGATGAAGTCTCTGGCAAAGGACTCTTTAAGATGGTCATTGAAGTTGATGGAATATAATAAACGAAAATGAAAGAGGATAGAGGACAGCAAAATGGCAAATATATAGCAACAACAACAAAATCAGCAGGTACATACAGACCAATAGTGACTCTTTTGCAAAAGTTTCAGGCATGAATCAGACCTAGAGAGTCTAGCTTCATTGACATCAGAGAACAAAAGTTACACAGTACTCTGCTGCAGACAAAGTGGAAACCAGATGGCCCCAGCAGCCTATAACTATTACAGATGCAAAAGCAGAAGAAGAATTGCAGGAGTGCAAAGAACCCAAAATTTTTTAATCTCCATTGGCATATCTTCCAGCAGCTTGCAACCTGGTTGATGCAATTAGACTTGCAATCTGTAAAAAAAAAGGGGTTTTGTATTCACAATGTGATGCCTAAAAGAAGCTGTGTCTGCAAAGGTTCTGACAGACAACAAAGTGTATTACACTGAGGAAAACTCTCTCTCTCTCCCCTCCTGCTTTGAATCCTGATCTCACAAACTACCCTGGATCTCAAAGAAAGCTGGAGCCTGGGATTCATCATGCTTCCACAGAAGGAAGTTGATGCAGCAGCTACTCTCGAAAATGTATATGAATGCACTTAGCTAGCTACTAAGGGATCTGCAAAAATGGGAAATCTTCAAGCGAAGATTCTGGTGGGTTCATCCAGCAGAAAAGGAAACAGGTGACTATCGTCCAAGGGATGCTCTGGAAATAGGGACTCCATGAAAAGAAATTCATTGGCCGTGACAGGATCCCCGACTACATCTCCTAACAAGCCAGCACAAGAAGCCAGATCTGATGATCTCTCGTTAAAAAAACCTTGCTGCTCATCATCATCCAGCAGTTTAATCATGTGATTGCCATTAAGTTCCATTGCTCCTGTAGCAGCTGTTCTTGAGCTTGTTGTTGTTTGGCAGACAGCAGCTGGAAGAGCACACATGCTGTTATGCCAATTACTGAACTCTGGCTCAGACTTCACGTCCAATTCCATGGATTGCCAAGCAGCCACAGGTGTGAGAATCTGCAGGAGCTCTGCTGGTACCTGAAACTGTTGGATCTCTGTTGCTGCTGCTGGGTCACTCCAAGAACACTCTCTTGGTGATTGCTGTGGTTCATTCAACAGCCCAGTACAGCTACGACTGAGACTTGCAGGCAGAATGCTGTGCAGATCATCAGGATTGCGGCTAGGACTCGTGCAGGTGACCATGTCGCTACAACTGCTGTGCAAAGGACTAGAGACCTCGATAGCCGTAGCTGGACTTGCAGCATACGACTCAGCTTCCGAAGAGAGAGAGAAAAGCCCCGGGCTGCCTGGCGTAGCTGTAGAGGAGGTGTCGGCAGGCAACGAAACAGTGGAGTCTTCCGAGTACGAGACTTGGGTCGAGAACAAGCACTTACTAGGAGGAGGTCTAGTGGCTGCAGTCTGTTGCTGCTGTTGTTGCGGATGCTGCCGCTGCTTTCCATCGACTGTTGCCGACAACGTTGTGTGGCGGTTTAAACTCGCAGATTGAGCAACCACTTGTGCAAGCGTGTCCGCTTCTTCAGAGTACAGCTTAGGGACTACTTGTCGTCTAAGGATCAAGTCGTTAGAGAACACACTTCGTCCTCCTCCTGCATTGCTGCTGAAAGTCATGGTCGAATTGCACGAGGGAGTGACGGCTAGAGGTGGCCGGCAAGCAGCTGTCCCCGGTGGTTCTTCGCAAAAGTCTGGGGGGATCACCTGCAGGGGACGAGGACCACGAACTTCCAATTGTCAGATATTAGCTCAACCCTCGATGGCACAAGCTGCAGAGCTTCTTCTAAATTCGGAACAAAAACACGAGGTACTTTATCAGCAGGCCGATGCATGGAGAGAAAACAACCAACACCCGAGCTGCTGCTATAGTACCTGAAGAGATGGAAGGGTCAAGCTCATGAGCATCTGATCAGTGGCCGCAGCATCCGAATGGGCCGGCACTGACAATTCATACATTGAGAAAGTCTCTTGATTTTGTTGCGCCAACATGTAGTCGCGGGACATGCTCAAGAGCTGCCATTGCTTTGTTGTCCCCGCACTAGAAAAACTCTCCTTCCCGGCCTCCTCCCTCATCAAGGCCGTTGTCACACGATCATCGTGGGACCTCCTCGGATCCAACTGCGCCACCGCCGATTGGCCGTCAGTGTTAGCTGGGGCGGCTCCTGCATATTGAAGCTTGTCCACGGAGTACTGCTGGTACACAGAAGAGCTGCTTTGGTAGGCATGAAGATTACGTGACGAAGTGTACAAGTCGACATTCAACCCATCATTCGTCCTCCAATCCGCTTTCCGGATGACCTTGCTCGCGGGTGCTAACATGATTGCATTGCCGGGAGGAGCGAAATTCTTTGTTGCAAAACCACCCAGCTGCTGCTGGCGACGATGTTGTTGCTGTCGATTATCATGAATGGCTGCTGCTCCTCTTGCAATTCCTCCGCCAGCTTTCGAATTAGGAGATGCAGCTGCGGCTGTTGCTGCCAGGGCAGATGTGGAGGAAGACATGATGCAAGTAGTGTGTTGATGCGCCGAAGACTGGTACACGAAGTTGGTGCGAGCCTTGGCACCCCGCATGGATCGCGCAGCCCAATCATAAGCCATGGCAGCATCTTCAGCGGTATCGAAAGTCCCCAACCACTTTCTTTCCTTGGTGTTGGGATCCCTGATCTCTGCCGCGTAACGTCCCCACGGCCTCCTTCGCACCCCTCTGTATCTCCCCGCTTCATGACTCCTGCTGCTGCTGTTGGACCTTCCCTTCTTATTGCTATTAGCTGCCTCCTCCACACCTACTCTCGCCACCTCCTTGGCCTTCCGTTTGCAGCTGCTGCTGGAGGACAACTCCGGCCGTGTCACTCTCAGACCCAACTGCAGCTTAGTACTGCTCAGCTTCTGCTGCTCTTGTAGCTGCAAGCCATCAATCCTACCCACCATGGCCACCAACAACCAAACTGGAGAAGAAGCTCTGTATGAATGTATGTATGTATGTACGTAGTAATTCCTCTTCCTCCTCTCCCTCTACGTTACCACAAACTCCCAACACTGTTCTAAACTCCAAGAATGTCCAAAAGCCTCAGAAACCCATGCATCTATATATCTATAGTTCACCAATCCTCTGCCCCAACAAAAAAGCAAGAAACCCAAAACCTCTCTCTCTCTCTCCCAAAGCTCTGACCCTAAACCCCCCACCCTCCAAGCTGCGTCACTAACAATCACAAACCCAGGAAGAAACTTGTTCTTCTCCAACAAGTGGTCCAGGCTGCAAACTCCAGTTTCCTTCCACGAGAAAACAAGAAAAAGCAAAACATCACCAATGACATTCAACCTCTTAGTCCACCACCCAACAACTCGATTTCACTAAAACAATCGACCTACTACTTCCTGTACAATGCGAAACGAGATGCAAAGGGCACAACAACAGCATGAGATTGCTCAAGAGAAGAAATCAACGAAGTAAGTAAGATTTGTCGAAGCTGAAACAAAGAAAAGAAAAAACACAAGAAATTTTGTTCTTAAGGAAAAAAAAACAAAAACAAAAACAGAAGGTTGTAAACTACACATTTACTACTTCCTCTCCGACTCCGAATGAAAAAGTCTGGTAGCAACACCCAGATTCAAGCAATAAACAAACAGAGTTCTTCAAAACAAACAAACACCCAACAAACATACAAACATACAATACAAACAAACAAACAACAACAACAATAACAGCAAAACACACAAACAAGAACAAAACTCTCCTGATTCACAAATTGGAACAAATCACAGCAAGTGATAGAGATCACACAGTAAAAGCAGCAGAGCTTAGCAGCAACAATTGGGAGTTGGGTTTTGGTGAGAAGTTCTGGTCCCTTTTGCAACCAGCAATTGTGTAAAGAGAATCAACCCACAATAAAAATAACCCAAAACAAAACTAAAGACTAAGTTCACTATTAACAATACTGTCGTTGGTGAGTGAAGGCTTAACACTAGGTAGGAAGAAGAAGAAGAAGAGCCTTGGACAAAAATTTTAAGCCCCTTGCTTTTCTTCCCTTTCCCACCCTTCAATCCCTCCCCTCATGCACTTTATGTAGCTTTAGGGTGTGATGTAGTGTGGTGTGTAGTAGTATATATAGGCTAGGGTGTAAGAAAGTAGGTGGGGGTGGAGTAGAGTTTAGAGAGAGCCTATTAGCTTCCCCTAACCTAGCTATTAAAACACACTATCTTGCTTTCCTTCTTCTTATCAGCAGCAACAGCAGGAGCCTTTTGGCCCCAGACGGCGCTCCCCTATAATTAGGAAGGAGAGAGAGGGAGGGAGGGTTAAGTGAGCTGCCTGAAAACCTGACTAACTTTCTATGAGATTTTTTTGTTTTTAATTTTTTTTAATAAATTCCATATGTGTCTGTGGCTTCTTCTTTTTAAAGTTACTGCTCACTCTTTGTTGTTTATTTGTTATATCTATCCCCAAAGGAAAAAGACTATCCAGAATATCAAAATGTAGTTTTTGCCCAGAAGGGTAGGACTAGGGTGGGAAAAATGGTTTTTTTTGTTGCTCAGAAGGGTGAGATTAGGGTTGAAAATTGAAGTTTTTGGCACCAAGGGACAGGCAGATTAGGGTGGAGTAATGTGGTTTTCATTTGATTGGATATTTTGGAGTAGTGTTGAGCAGGTGTTGCTGTGAACTAACTAACTGTGAGTGCAGTCCTTGGGGAATTTCATCGAACAACTTCCCCTATTTTTAACTCGTGTGGCTGGGCTGGTTTGAACTTTGCTGTAAAAGGCAGAGTTGTTACTCACTCAAATGATGCACCCCTTTGTTTGAATTGCTCTCCAATGTTCAGTTTTACAATATGTTCTTGGCTCACATTGAAAGAAATTTGAAAGCTCCAGATAATGCTTTTGACCTCTGCATCAAGGGAAGGGTTGTTCTCGTCGTTCACAAAACTAAATGTTGGTCATAACACTCTAGTGTTGTAATTGACAACTTGAAGAGGAAGCATTTTGGTGATTGAATTAGTATTTGAGTTTCAAAAGTCTATTTGGTTATCATATTTAATGTTTGAGGATCAGAAAATGTACTTGGTGACCAATTAATTAGTCATTAAGGGCAAGAAGATCATTTAGTTGCGGGGTTTGGAAAGTTTGCCAATATTTTATTGTATCACAAAACTGAAAAATAAAAAACCCTGGTACCCAAGCATGACATGCTTTATAGTCCTCTCCTCTTGGCACTTTGATATTAAGTATGTGTTTGATACTTGTTGCTTGTGGTCATTTGAAAACACAGGGAAATTGGTAGATTCTGTAACCATTGGGTGTCATTTCATTGTTTTTGCATGGGTAGTCACTCGGTCTATACGCAAAGTGGTTGACAACCCATCTTCCGGGGATGAAATTTTTAATTCTATTTGGTCTTCAACTGTTGATAGTTTGGGGTGTGTTCTAAGAGAGGGAGAGAGAGAGAGTTGTGAAAGGAAGCTGGGAAGTACTGAGTATCCTTTTATTATTTGACATTTTTGTGAGAAGGTGAGATGAAACAAGGGTTTCATCGCTTGATCCTTTTGCCGAGGATTATTATTATACAACATACTTTGCCATGTAAGGAAGGATCACAAGCAATACTTGATTCATTTGCCGAAACAGACTTATTATTATACCACATACTTTGCCATGTAAGGAAGGATCACAAGCAATACTTGATTCATTTGCCTAAACAGATTTATTATTATACAACATACTTTGCCATGTAAGGAAGGATCACAAACAATACTTGATCCATTTGCCAAAACAGATTTGCTCCGGTTTTTGCACCCATGATGATGACTCAGAAGAATCGTGCATGGCCACAAAACATTATATAGACTCAAGTTTGGAAGGTGTGATATTGTTTTGTTTCAAACCCAATTGAATTTGCAGTGTTTTGGAAGACTAATTGACAAATAATAGCCCACCAACATGCAGCATGACACTACAAAGTGACACTTCACCTTGAACTTCTTGGGATACAAACATAAGCTTGGACAAACAATAACCTTCCTCTTGTCCTTGGGTGAATAGTTAATACTTGTTATGCTATTGCAGATATGCTACACACAACGCAAGGCCAGACGATGCCACGGCCACTTCGAAGCACAAATCATGAATTTTGTTAAGAACTTTCTCAAACTCACATGGTGGTTTTCATTCCATAATACCAAATAGCAAAAATTGGCACTGGGTAGATTATGCAGCAATCGCAAGATATTTAAAATTGAAGGATTCAGGATCTACGGTCTAAGGTTTTTCTTTTCACATTTATGATTTAGCCAAATTGGAGATCACCCACAAGGAGATATAGCCAAACTTGGCTATAAACCAGATATGAAAGTAAAGAAAGTATAAGAATCCTTTTTATATTTTGGCTACCTGTTGTAAAAAACTGGCAATTCTTCTTTCTTCTTCTTTTTTGTGTGGCAATCTGATGAATTATTAGTCATTTTTTTCACAGAATTCCTTTGTATGTGTCAAAATTATATTTTTCAGGTGGAAAGATTGCAAAAGTTTGCCTATAAAAAAAACACTACCTGGTCTCTTGCAGAAGTGGATTGAGGGGCCCTGGATTCTTCTGAGCTTAAATTTTTCTCTTTCTATAAGACAAGAGCTTTAAGGCAAACCACCTTCCTTAACACATCCCCACAGAGGGCCCCTGGGTTCTGAAGTTTTTTTTTTTTTTCCTGGCGAATTCAAATTTAGAAAATTCAAAAGAAAGTGGTTTTTTGAGGTTTTTAAAATAATATGTTGAAAAGAAATTTAGTCTTAGGTTTCAATAGGCAGCCAACAATAATATATATATATATATATATATACATAGTAAACATTCTTTGATTTTTCTTTTACTTCCATATTTCATTTATAGCCAAATCTGGCTAAAATCTTCTTATGGGTGATCACCACTTTAGCCAGAATACAAAAATGCAAAAGACAAAAAACATATAGAATCCTATCACCTGGACTTTAAAAGGAAAGATGTATTAGGCACAAAAGTGGACTCCTCCTTCTCCTCTATGGAGTTATGACCCTAAACTAAGTTAAGTTAAAACCCTAAACTAACTCGAGTTAAACCCTAAACCTGAATTACCATTTTTATGAGAGAAGAGAAGATTGGAACAAAAAAGTTGGGGAAAAAAAAGGTACACTAAAAAAGCAGGATATGCATCATTCTTCTGTAATGGGATATAACCTTACCCCATAATCATACTTAAAGTGAATTCCACAAGTACAAACATGAGGGAGATTAGGGCAGACGAACTGCCCAGTAAACCAAGCCCATATCTTCAAGCATTGCTCTGAAATATCCCCTTTTTTTAGGGAAAGTGCACCTAGTAAAATACCCTCCCCCTTTGGGCCAGTGGTTTTAGGGTTTATGGTCTTCAGTAATAGAGTGTGCAACTTAACCCAAATTCCTCCCATCTCTTGTTTGCAATTAGAATATTTTTCAGTCTTGGACCTTGATATTGTGTTAGTTACCAAACACAATATTGTTCATCATTTACAAATCATGGAATCTGAGGCTCATTCATATATAATGACATTTGGGTGCTGGTCCAGACATTTTTATTCTTTACTTGCTTGTAGCACAAAAATCTTTTTATGGACAGCTTTATTTTTTAATTGGGCAGCCTCAACAACTTTGAGAGTTGTTCTAAAGTTGTAGACCAGGACAACTTTGGTGTTCTTGAGAGTTCTAACACTTTAGTCATATCTATACTATTGGAGAGGATATCTTACTTATTTATGTAAGAGCATTTCCAGAGTCCATACAAAGTAGTAAAGGAACCTGTACACTAGGTTTTGCATGGCAGTCAAACAATGCCAGACTCTCAGTTCTGGGCTTGTAAATATGCCCAAGATACATCATTCAAGAGGCCCACTAAAAAGAAATGAGTATTTTTGATTGGTTGATCATAATGATTAGCCCAAGTGATGACATTTAAATGGTCTCGCATCTTACATTTTGATGCTTACATTTTCATGTTTATGGTAGGGATGGGCCGAATGAATAAACATTGTATGTTACAGACACTAATAGAGGCGTAAATGGGGGTTCTGTGTGCATATTCTAAATAAGACCTCTAAATCTGTCAAGACTTGCTATAATGATTCAGCCTTTTTTTGGCTGGCTCTATATAGCCAAAATGCTATATTTGGAATTTAAAATGCTAAAATCTTGTGCTTTTTGGGATAGCCAGAATTCGACCAAATTTTGAGAAAACTTACCAGATTTTTTTAATAGTTCACATAGGTAGCCAAAAATATAGAAGGATTTTTTTGAGATTTTACTTCCTTATATAGCTTGTAACCAAATTTGGCTAAATCTTCCTGCGGATCATCACCACTTAGGCTATAACATGAAATTGCCAAAAACACAAACACTACTACTATGATCATCAATAGGTAGCTGCAAGTATACAGCTATCTGTTCCGGGTACTGTACTCTCAAGTATTTTTCTTTTCGTAAAGTGTGTGAGCCCATATCTTGTGATGATAAATTGTATGATTAGATGCATGATTAACAAAGCATGCTAACCCATATGTTGTGATGATAATTGTATTAATCAGATGGAGGATTAAGAGTTGAAATGGGTATATGTAAAGAAAGACCTACCAGAAAATTTGTTGTATATGTATTTTAGAGGTAACCTTACAGAGCAAATTTGAAACTCCAAAGGAAACTCCAACATCTTCTTCATCAGCCATGACAAGAAACAGGAACTAAGAAGTCAGATGTCAGAAACATGAACTAAACAAACATACCTTTACTTTTCTCAATGCTTAGAGCACAAATTTGGACACAGTTCAGATTTTGCTTTTGTTCCCTGTTTTTTGGATAAATGTAAAACAAGGGGTGCATCACACTGTGGCCTTGCCATTTACATTGAAAAGTATCTTAAGGCAAAAGAAGAATTATGGAAACTCAAATATTTCACCATGCAAAAATATTATTAATCTTCGAAAAATCCTCTAAAACAAACCCAAATCCTTCAAGATATTATAACTCTATAACTATTCTCAAGTTTCAAGATAAGCCAAAAATATCATCTTTCAAAAATTCTCATATAAAAATAGACCTATTACCTAGGGGCCAAATTCCCTTAAGGTACTATACTCTATAATGAATCTAAACACAATATCATTGCCTCGGTAGGCAAGGCCAACAAATAACAAACTCGAACTTAGTTTTGGTCTTTCAGTCCAGTCAGTGAGTTTCCTGTTATAATCGCAGTAGTATTCGATGGTCAGTTTTGACAAGCAAGTGTTGAAATCAATTAATTTTAACCTACAAAGTCATTTTGACACTTGAAGTTTTCAAGTTCGGGTACATGGGGTCTAAAATATTTCAACTCTTGTTTTTAACCTTATGTGTTTTGTCCATTGTTTTTTTCTATAATCCATCTCCATTGCTTTTTAGTGAGATATTGTTTTCCCCTATGAATTGTGGACCATAGTAGAGGAGTGATGTTCTGTGCATGTGTAGGGCAAGAATTGAAACAATTTGTATTGTGAACTTGCTAGATGATTTGAACATGTTTTATAGAATGTAATTAGGCAACATGAATCAAATTTCACATTTTTCATTTGATTTATTTGAAACTTTTAGAATATTCGTCTATGTGGATTATAAATTTCTATATAATTTACCAAAATTCCCATGAAAGTTTTGAGGATTCTCTTCATCTGAATTTTAATTACTTTTTGCCAAATCTGACAAGAACATAGGGTAGATTGCAATTTGAAACCTTGCAATTCGGTATTTTCTGTGTACCACAATTCATGCCCTTGCCATAGCCAAGGCCAAAAATGGTAAAGAACAAAAATAAGCATAAAAATTCTTGGTAGCCAATGAGGTAAGCCAGCATGCACCCAAGGAGCCTATTTATTTTCTTTTGGGATGATAGGGGGTTGTTGTTTTTTTAGGATTTTTTTTGTTCCCAATTTCTTCCAATCAAGTTCCCACTAAGTTCTTGAAAGGATCCCCAAGTTTGCAAATCATTCCCCAACGTATTCCCAATAGCACCTCATTTTATTTCATATTTTTGGCCTTAAGTTCTACTCTTGTAATGTATATAAGCAACCCAAAAGGAGGAGACTACAATCTATTTATTTTGGGGATTCTCCTAAGCTTGCAATTGTATTAGTATGGGATGTAAGCAAGTTCATTAGGAATTTTACTAGGTTCCCAATGAAATTGGGATAATTTTGTAATTAAAATTCCAATGAATTCATTATGGCCCCTAATCAACATGAATTGGTTGCTATGGGCATAGTGAATTACCCTTGCTTTAATAGTGAATTCATCATATTTTTACAACATTTAAACTAATATTATTATTTTCATTTATATATATAATTTTATTTTTTTCAAATTGTAATCAACATATGGACTATATATGATTGTCAATATCAAATTTTGAATTTTGGTCTTCTATTACACATTGTATTGTCATTGCCATCCAAATACCATTTTGCATTGTAATAATATAAGGTGTAAAATTTTGAATAATCACAGTTACAGCAAATTTTTAACAAATCAAACTTTAACACATACACATATACATAATTCAAATGAAGCAAAGGAAAATTCATTCTTGAAATTTTTTCAAAGGTCTATACATATATATAATGAACAAAACATACAAAATTTCAAACTATTTAAAGGAAAACACATTTGAATTTCAATATGTAATAACAACTCACCAAAAAAAACATTCATGAAAAAATGTGATTCGACAAGTTGCAACATTTGTTTACGCAAACGGGTTTTAAATAATTATTTGAATAATAATAAAAATTGACCTTAGTGAATTATGATAATGAATTTCTTATAGTAATAGAGGTGAACATGAATAATTCAAGTTTCACTCAAAATGAATTGGTGCAAGAGTACGGTGACTCAATTCACTTTGGGAACCCCCTAGATAGTCGGGATAGTGACGGGTTAATAATGCTTCAATCACATTTTAACTTCAAGTTTAGGTAAAGAAAGTGCCAAAGCACACGGAATCTTTCCTTCACCCTATGTCCACTTCAAATCTTCTCTCTCTCTCTCTCCTTCCTCCATGAGAATTAGGTTAATGCCACTGGGACATCTGTTAGACAAGCAGAATACAATAGAGAAGAAAGAAGTTCAAAGTTGTCCTAATTTCTTGGGTGGGGAATGGAAGGGGTTTTAGGGTTAAGGGTAAATTCACTTGTTAGGGTTTTTACCACAGAAACTGTCCAACAATAACTTGGGCTGTTAACCAAGGAAGCAGAATTGGGGAGGGAGGCAGCAAAGTGTGTTGTTTTTTTTGTGTTCTCCAATGCAGCAATAAAAGTAAGATCTTGTTTGTCTCTCTTCAGCCTTTTGGCTCACTTTCTGGCACTCATCTTCAGTACCAGGCTAGGTACTCATTCCAAGAGCTCAATAACTTCCTTCCCAAGGGTTTAGGGTAAGGGGGGGGGGGGGGGGAAAACTTGGATACCTCACCACTTAGACCTAGGTTTCCAGTTTCCACACAGCCTTGTTTGAACACTGAAAATTCTAACGACCCAGTGGGAAGACCAACCCAATTTGAGAATTGAGCAATAAGCCAATGAGAGAGAGAGAGAGAGAGAGAGATGGTGGGTTACTTACTACAAGGATGTTGGAATATTATTAATTTATGTAACAATTATTATTCACCAGAGCATTAAATTGTGGCTCACCTGACATTGTGTGTTTAACCATGGTTAATGAAACCACCCCACCTTCCCAAAACCCCTTTTATTTATATCTGTAAAGCTCACACCCCCTCCTTGCAGAAAGGGAATATGTAATGTTCCAAGCTGCAGTGGAGGAAAGGAAATAATAGATTCCTTGGGAAGAGATGGAAGTGGAGGCTCTGGCTCGCTCTCACTCTCTTGAAAGTTGTTCATGGATTTTGTGTCCCAATGTCATTACCATTTTCTGGCTCCAGGTGTGATGTAATAGATAAGCTTTGTGCTCAGCAGCTGGAAGTAGGCAGGCAAGCTGCAGGTAACTAATTCTGTGCTAGGTTCAAATTCTAGGGTTGAATTCAACACCCAACAACAACAAACCCCCCAAATATAAAATAAGAAAATTTAATATAAAATATTCAGCTTTTGTGCTCATCAAATCCACATTGTGTGATATGCACAATTCATAACACAATTCAAAGTCTCGGAATGCGAAAGCATGGAACTTAATTACCCTTTGGCCGACTTGTCCTGTGCAAAACTTTGTTGTAGTGTAATGGAGAGAGGTGAGGAGGACACAAGAAGGTCTTAAACAATGTGGTGAAGACCAAACCAAACCAAGGAAGCAACCAACCAAGACATACTAAATACTTTCAGGCTTTTTAATTGGGAAACATGGGGTTAGTAACGAAGCTCATTTGAAAACTTTTGTAGTACTTGTGTTAAGAGTTTGAAAGGTGATCTTTCAGAACATGACAGAAAATAATACTTCCCCCCCTCCCCATTAGGTGAATTAGCTCCGATGCTCCACCCCAAAAAAACACCATTGAAAGCTGTGAGAGGATTTTTTGGGTTGATGTCAGATGTTGTTGTAGAATATGTGAAGCATTCATAAGAAGATGACTTCCAACTAGTTCCACCACTACGATTGACCAGTTTTATCCATTGACCATTGATTTTGTTGCATGACTAGTATGAATGAACCCCGCATTTACCCATTGGTTTTGTTGCATGACTAGTATGAATGAACCCCGCATTTACCCATTGATTTTGTTGCATGACTAGTATGAATGAACCCCGCATTTACCCATTCATTCTACTCACAGAAGCAAGGTGTGGTCATGGATTTTGACCGCCTTGCAATTTGGTATCAGCTTCCAGGCCTCATTACCACAGCATTGGGTGGTCCTTTGATTTTGTTTAAAGAACTGTCGGGGGTTCTGCATATTTGAAAGGCATCAAAATCAAAGAACCTCCGGTTCTTTACCGGTTATTTGACTTTTAAATTTTGTTTCCCAGCTTGGTTTCAGGTGTGAGAGCTTCACAAAATGGGAACTACTTACTGATGGTGTACATATATACCTATATATCCTGAAAACCAGCAAAGAATTGATGCTGCCTGAAAGAACCGCGGAACACTGCTAATATGGGGATGAAATGGCAGTCCACCACACACATATGACATTAATATACCACCGTGGTGACCACAGAATGAATACTAAATTTTTGCCCTCTAAATGTAACCACACAACTGCATGCTTCTATTGACGTTATGAATTGGGTCCTTTAACAATGAATTTCTGGGCTCCTATTTGATAGCAATAGCCGAATGAGGAGGTGTAACAACTGCTTGAGAATGGAGTTACTTCCAAAAGCATGTTTGCATAAGCATATTTGGGACTTGTAAGAAATCAACGGTTAGTTTTTTGACCTCTCTTTTGTGGCCACCTTCTCAAACATTCGGATATTATGCCCATACTTAACAACCTATGCAAATTTCTCTAGTGTATTTGGAGGCAACTCTCTTGTAGAGCAGAAATTTTCATCCACAAGAGGCAGGTGTTTTGAAAAGCAAAAATGTCAACTAGTACAAGTGCACTGGCCATTTCAACAACTAGGAGTGACCGTGTCAGATTTTTAAGCACTTCCTCTCCTTTTTTTTACCCCATTTTCCAGTGATACCCATGGGGTATCACATGAAAAATAATTATTTTTTGGATTTTTTTTTATAATTTAAGCCTGAGGAAATGGGCATTTTGGAAGTAAACACCCCTTGGCTCACAGCTCAGCCAAAGTGCTTAATTTGGGAACACCTTGATCTCAAGCATTACCCTACACATAAAATTTTATATCCTACTTGTAACATGATTAGGATTTAGAATTCAAATTTTGTAAATTGTAACTTCTATAATAAAGATATGGAAACAAAAAAATGACCAAAGAAAAGAATAAAAACTTGACCATTTCATGATTAATTTTAAACTATTTTTGCTCAACAAGGCCCTTGTGGAAAATAGACCTCCCCTTGTGGGCATTCCATTTTTTGAAACACGTCACAATTTTGATTGTTTCTTTCCTGAGATACCCACCAAGTATTCATTGGGTATCATAGGAAAATAAAATAAAAAATAAAAGTTCAATGTAGGTCTTTATGCTCAATGAGGCCCTTGGCCATAACCTTTGCCAGGACTAAACCCACATTGGACTGCACTTCATGTGAGCCCTTATTCTAGTAAAGCCCATGACCTCAAGCTTTTCTCCTACACCATCAACCAGGCCCATACTGAAGAAACTCCAAAGAGCCACAAAATTGTGTGAGTGCATTCCCAACCCACCCAAATCAGCGTTGGGTGAACCTACATTGTTACCATGATAAAAATTAAATATCCCAAAAAACTTTGGGTTGCTTCTTAACATTATAACCATTAAATGTGGACAACAAATTTGACACTACAATGCCAATTCTTTTTCTTTCATTCAAGTGGGCAGTTTTGGTTAATGAACACCAAAGCTTTTTTTTAATTCAACATTGCTTGGGCCATGCACACTCTATCATTGGCACACCAAAGTTCTCAATTTTTGAGTTGTGGCCATTCTAAAGCACATGTACTTTAGGTACACCTCTACATTCAAAAGCAATGATACAAATGGTAGAATGCAAAGAGAGTAAGAGAGAAAGGCAAAGAAAATGAGAGGTAGAAAAAGTGGGAGAAAGAACCATAATTAACAGCAAAGAAAGAGGGAGGGAAAAAAGAGAAAGAGGCTAAGAGAGGGAGAGAGAGTGAGATTGGACAAGAGAGAAAACAATTCAAAGCACTAGATTTCGAGTATACAAGTGGGGACTTAGGCCTTTCCCATTCAATGATTTTGTAGGCCACCCAAACAACAACATGAAAATGATTTCTTTTTCCTTGTTTTTCATTGTTGTTGGTCTTTAGATTTGTGCCTTGCTATCTTCAGGTTGTACAATTTTTGTGGTTTTTAAAGGTATGTTAAAACCTTGAATCCTTGTTAATTCATTTCAAATTTGTTCTTGTGATTATGAAACAACTTTGTTTAACAAGAGTTAGTATCCTATGAGTGAAAAAGAAAGACATGCACAATTTGAACGACTCTTTCAAAGATTTGAAATGTAAGAATTTTTTTAAAGGTTTGTTCTTGCTCATGTTTTGGATCATGTTCTATGAACAATATTGAGACTTCAAAAGGCGGTACCTCAAGCTACACTCTTTAATCTACCAATATTTACAACATTTGGTCCTCCACCAAATGTTTCTTTTTGTAAACTTTAAAATAAGTATTAAGAAGGAGATGGATGAAAGATATATTGGCAAGAAGAGAGGACTATATGTGAATTGATTTGTTAAGGATGAATGACCTCTGGGAGGTCATTGTGTTTAACAACATTGCAATTTATCTATAGGATTGCACAATTTGAATTTGGCGTATGGGTATTTCATACTGAATCAATTTCAAATCATGTTATGGTTGTAGTCATGTTTTTTAGTGTAATTTCCTTATATTGATTGTTTCATGGTACCAAGTAAGGGTTTTTTTTCCCTTTTCCTCTTTTGTTCACTCATTGTGATCTATAACCCTTGCACATTGTGATGGTTATGTAGGAAGCTTAGGTCACATGCAAGCCCTTTTGATAGACTTACTCATGTCAATCTATACACCTAGTTTATGACATATGGGAGTTGATTCAAGTCAAAATATGTTCTTCATGTCCAAAGAAACCATCAATTCAAACCAACAACTTCACATGAAAAACTATTTGCATCAAGACCTAATTTGGTACAAATGTATGCGAATCACTATTAGTAATGTGAGAAGTAAGATAGTTTTTAAATGTTAAGATTATGCAACCCATTTATTATGGGCTTCATTTTCGTTTGTTCATTAAAGCTTTTGAATAAGTTCAAGGTGTCAATAAAGTGGACATAAGGTTTCCAAAAAGAACAATTACATTGGAACTATTACAATGCAACAATAGTTTATGGGAAGCTTCCATTGGATTGGGAGAATTTTAATTATTTAATAAAAATGTATCATATTCTTGCAAGCTTATTTGTGAATATTTGATCAAACAAGTAAAATATATTTTGCTTTTAGATTGTGAACAGTGACTTATCTACTTATTTCAATGGTACATGATGTTCAAATTATGATTTCAAACATGAATGATATCATTTCAATAGCATAATTACCTACCATATATTTTGAAATTCAAACATGTCATAAATCTTGTGCATCCATTCACTTTATTCTAATAGGACAAAAACATACGAGGAAAAACAAAGGCTCAAAGTATTCAAAAGCAATTGGACTGGAAGACAAGCAATAGGTAACATGTTACCTATTATCTACATCTAACAATACATTCATTAGGACAAAAAGAGTTATTTTCAACTTGGGTTTAGTAATTTCGGTTTTGTAAAGCTTCTATTTTGGGTTTTACAACTTCAATTTTGATTACATAGTCATTTTCAAAGTTACAAACGAAGTTACTAAACCAAGTCATTTCAACCAATTGAAAAGGACATTATTTGTGGTAGTGATTGTTCTTTTTCAAAGTTCTTGTCATTGATAAAATAAATTGTTGCATGCCCAAATTTGAAGTTGGAAGGAAATGCTTGGATCATGGATTTCATTTCACAATGACACAAAACCATTAGTCATATTTGAAAGGCATGTCAACAAATTGTACATTGCATTCTGGTTCCATATTTTGTGCATGTTGTTTAAAATTTACCATTGCCAAAAAGGTGGAGAATGATTTTGCTAATTGATTGTCCATGCACAAACCCAAGAATGTTTTCTTGTGGTTGAAAAATGAGTATCCATAGATTTGTATCTTGTTTTTGGTGACTAATTGCATGTTAAGATTACAATCTACAAATGTCATTTTGCAAAAACCTTTGAAATGTCGCTTTGCAAATTATTTCAAACAACAATTAACAACATCCATACATGAACAAGTGGAAAACAAGGATTTTGATATTTGTCTTGAGCTTCAAATAAATATATTACATGACAAATTGTGTAGTTCATAATTATTAAAAACTTGGAAGACTTGTTAAAGTTGTCAAAGCCAAATGATAATGAAAGGTTAAGGTAAATGTGGGTTGCTTAAGGCATTTGACAAAGAATTTTAGGTTAAGTTATGGAATTAAGTATATATTTTTCTTTATTAACAAGCATAGATGGTATGATTGAGGATAGTGATGGAAAAGACATAGATTTAATATTTTTTTTTGTATATGATGAAATCCTTGATATGATGTTCAAGTGTATATTGGGAGGGATTAAAGTATAGTATATATATTTAAAAACTATCAAGTATAGTAAAATCTGAATTTTTTACAAGAAACATATTGTTGAATATTTAAATTTCAAAAAAAATTGGCATGAAAACTTAGAGGTTTGCAAGAATTTGTGGAATTTCTTTTCAAATTTTAGATAGTTCAAATTTTGTTTAATTATTTATGAAATTTCCTTTAATGTAAAGTATGTGTTATCAATAGATCAAATCAAGGTTGTTCAATCCAAAGTCCAAATATAACATTTCTCAAATTAGATACAACCACATAAAGTGGTCGAACAAATGCCATTGAATATTTGGAAAAAAATTTGAAAGATAATATACATTAAAATATATATATTTTACACCTATTCTTTAAGAGTGAGAAGGATAATAGACATAAAATCTATTGTTTCCAATAAAAATAGGCATAAGGTTCATCCCATTTTAAAAGAAGCATTGGGAATAAAAACCTTCCCATCTTATGCCTTGTGATTTATATTGTCATAACCTTAGCCTTGGGCATCATGACCAAACCTAGGATAAGATAAATGCAATGAAACCAAGAACAAGTTAAAGCAAGGGACACATCCAAACACATTTTTCTTCTAAGAGGGAAATGTGCAAGAGGAAGTACTCAAGACTTCCCAATGCATTCCCACTTTTGAAATCTTGAGGTGTATTGTAACTTTGGACCAAGGTTTGAAGGATCAAACTTTACCCAAATTGGGCTTTCTCTTTACCATTGGAAAGGTCTCAATGAAAACTATTAAATTGTGGAATCACATGCTTAAAAACATGTTTTGGGGATGTTATGATGTTTCAAAGATTTAAAACATTATGTGTCATTGTTTTAGGAATTTATTTGGGACTACCAAGAAAATTTAACATTGTAATGTAATAGTCATGGAGAATTATAGAACGGTGCCTTCTTCCAAGTCCGGCTATGTGAATCTAAGCTCAGTCCAAAGCAAGTCCACCACTAAATTTAGTTCCACATGAACCAATCACTTGCATCTTTTGGCTTGTGTAGGTGATTGGATAGAGAGGTGCTCATGAATGTCATTTCTTCCTAATTCAATCCTTGATTTCTCACACACCCCTCTTGTTTCATTGTGTGGAACTAGGGAATGTATCCCATGTTTTTTCTTTCTTTCCCCTATTGTCACTTCAAAAAATTACCACCAATACCTTGGGACGAACTTAGAAACACATTAGACATATGTTTAAGTTCAAAATATTGTTCACCTCATGCAAAAAACGTTGGGTGGATTTTTTTACTGTAGTTGGAGGGCACCCACCTTTACACAACAAATTTCTTGTTTGTGAATGGTGGGCATTTTGAAAAACATAATGCACATTCTTGTGAGCTTTTCATTTTTAAAAATGCTCACTATTGTTTAATGTTTTATCCCACAGTACCCATTTTGTATATGAGGAAAAGAAAATTTAGTTAAAAACTCGCCCTATGTTTTATGCTTGGCAAAGCCCCCAACTTGAAGATTTACCCTGGCTGGGCCAGACTCAACTACCGTAGCCTAGGGTTGGTTTCCACATTGACAAAAACAAATAATTATTTTTTTCCAAAAATGATTTTTGTATATATATATATTCCATCATCTCTTATAATATTGTGATATGAGTAGTGAAATTATTCAGAGTGTAGCCTACTATAAATAATTATGATGATTTTCAACATGTTAACTTCAAATTTTCCAAAAAAAACATGTCACTATTTTGAAGATTATTTAATGACAAAACTGACCCTAGGGTAAGGTACCACCTCATCATAAGCCCCTCATTGTGATAGTGCTCCCCTCCCCTCCCATCCCATCCCCTCACCCAAGGTTGTACCCTACACTAGGAGGCCTTAAGTACTAAAGAAGGGGAAGGTAGTACAGGTGTTAGGTGCTGGGTACAAGTTGGGTGCCCCAATTGGGCCATGAAATGGATAACGGTGAGCAAGGGAAAAACAAAAAATCATTCCACATTCCGTTTTGATGAGAGGGTGGGAGGAGGAAGGGCAATGAAGAAGAGAACTTGTGTTTGGACAAAAGAATGGAAAGCAAAAGCATGTACATTGTTGTTGCACTTTTTATGTTCTTTTTTTTGTCTTCCATCAACCCATCTCAAGTTTGTTTTTTCATCAAAAAAATACCCACCTTCAGAGTACCTACTACACACATGAGCAGAGAGCAAGGAGTTGGAAGAGGAAGCCAAGAAGCAAGCAAGGAAGGAAAGAAGAAATAAAAACAAATAGAAATGGTTTTGATTTCTTCCTTCTCATACTAATTAGAGAAAGAAAGAAAGGCAGATTCAAGGATTCATGTATCACAAGGAAAAGGACAAAAGACTCATGAGTATATAGTCCTCAATCAGAACTCATCATCCTTTGGTCTGCCAAAATTGCATATTAAAAATGAATGATTTTATTGTAGGAATGTCCACTTATTTTATGAATATTTTTGGCGATGGGCCAATCAAAGTGGCTCATTCCTTGGAAGGAGAGGGCCAAAAAACCCCCCAAAAAACAAAACAAAAAGCAGAAAAAGACAATAAACAGAAAAATGCACACACGCAAAGAGGCAGAGCAGATGTAGTAGTACATCCTAGTCTTGGGAAGAGGTCCTTTGCCTTTTTTTTGGCCCGTTTGGCCTTCTTAACGGTACCGTTAAAACGGAGGCTTGGAAGTGCATTAAATGAGGGGGGAAGGGGGGGGGAAGAGCAATAATGAGAGGCCTTGGAAATAGGAAAAGCACTTAATAACATAACCCATAATGCTCATGTCCTTTTTAGGCTCTTTTGTTGGTACCAACAAGTCTCTTACACATTGGGACAAGAAATAACATTCTTAAGCCACTCCCCCTCCCCCCCCCCCTTAGCCCTAGCCCTAGCCTACCCCTCCCTTATGCTCTTTTTCACTTGTTGTACCAACAATGTCTTCGTCCTCTTCTTCTTCTTTATACTTAAAGTCAGGCTACCATGATCCCTCCCTCCCAAGTTCCAACAAATCGAGCTTCTAGCCTCCTCCTTCCTACTACTCCCTGGAAAAGCTTTTAAATTGCCCAATGGTGTTTAATGCCACTAGTAGCTATGGAACTGTAAATAGAACCACGAACTCAGTTCCAAATATTTACAGTTAAAATTTTAATTAATCAAAATCTGATTTCAATTCTGATTCCAGTTTTTGAAAATCATCAGACTCAATTATATTTTAGTTCTTACAAACTGGAACTGGTGGTTCTAACCCACTTAACTGGGTATTATGCCCAACATTTGCACGGAGGGGGACGTCAATCATGTGATTATATATAATGATTATCACCAGAAATTGTCCATAATGTGACCAAGAAAATGACATAATCTGCCACCCAAGACCCTAATGTCGTGGAATGGCCTCACCCTTGCCCCCAATGTTGGGTGTGTCACCCAGCTTAAATTTATGATCTTGCTCACCAGCCACTTTACCAACAATATCATGGGGACGAGGAGTTTGAAGCATTGTATACTACAATTTTTGTTTTTGCTTCAAGAAACTAATTTTGTAAGTGTTCAACTGACAAACACATGAACTACCATTTGGGATTGCAAAAGTTGTGACAATAATTCATCCATCATGTGCTAGTTACTATATATTCCATATAATCCTTGACTGGCGTACACGTCAAAACGCAAAGGAATATGTGCATCAAATGCCCCTTTAGATTGCAAAAGATGTGACCATAAGCAGCATGTGCATCAAACGCCCATTTAGTTTGCAAAAGTTGTGACCATAAGCATGTGCTTTTGCTATGCTTTTGTTGGGTCATTTGCTTTTCCATTGTTGTAGCTCTGACATGAAGTTGGGATCACATTCCCATGCAGATAATAATATTTTAGATAATGCAAGAGAAGGCTCTGTTTCCTGTTGCCACACTGTGGGAGCATTGAGGCAGGCTTTTTGCACAGGGTCACCAACAGGCAGCTTTTCTCTCAAACAAACAATTTCCAGACTTTTATAACTAAGTTGTCTGGATTTCAGTTTGCCTCATGCACATCATGTTGCTAGCCCTTGAAGAAGGGCCCCCAACCTGTAAAGTCCTAGGGTGAGGGCATTCCCAAAATAAGGGGCTTTGGATGAGGTAATAGCCAACTCGAGCCTTCCATTTTGGGAATGTCTGCCACCCCTGGCCTTTACCCATCCTAAAGCATGAGGTGAAGGTTATCATGAATGTACACATACAAAGAAGATTTGATCAGGATGAAACCCTGCCCAACTTTATTAAAAGAAAGCACCCAAGACAAGGAGAGAAAAACAAACAAGGGGCAAGGACCAAAGTCCTCCAAGCAAACAGCCCAAAAGAGGGAGGCCACAAGGAGGAAAGGGAACCGCTAATTACTGAAACCTCTACCAGTTGCTTGAAGTATATCAACTTGAAAAAAAAGGAGAGGTAAACCTCATAAAACTCCAAGCCTAGAAGAACCCTCCCTTGCAATAACAACCCGCCTTGAAATGGAGGTGGCATGTGCTCTTTGTAAAGCCATCGATACTCTATTTATAAAAGGTGTGCAACATCAATAAAGGAGGGCCCCTGGTGCCCTTCGCTATCCATGTCATGCTACCAAATCAATGAAGTTGTCGGATTATTCACAAGAGTACCCAAAAACTTCTATGGCATGAGGAAAAAACACATGTGTTATGTAACAATCATGATAAAGTCTTTCCTTCACATGAGTTGCCATCAACACTACCACATGAGAAAAAGTCGCATGTGTATGCTCGAATGGGATCAACAATGATCACATTGGTTAATGCGTGAAAGCCATCAACTAACAACACAATGTCAATTCGTCAACAAAAATACTAAAGAGAAGGCAACAAAAGAATGTGAATTTGGTCCTGCAAAACATGAAACCTTGCACTTCTCACAATGGACGCAAAAATATTTTAAACGATATCACGATATGCAATCCTCTCCCGACCATGGCTGCAAAAAAGGAGGTGGATCCCTCTGGGGTTTAACGATCTGCAATGTGTCTAACTAAAATTCAAAAGATGGGGGAGTTTTAACCTAGTCCACATCTAAAGGCAAACGAAATCATGGGATGATGAAGCGAACATATAACCAAGTCCATGTGCCAGGCCTTACACAAGACTTCAAATGCACCCATTGCAAATCAAAAGGCATGTCAACGATGATGTTAAAAAAGGAATGGTCGTGTAATCTCTTTCAAATAATCTCTTGAAATCGATTTGCTCCCTTTTCTACAAGCTACTTGAACAAAGGAAAACACATTGTCGCACCAAAGGATGAAATTCATGAAACAACCTCAAGTGTGCTTGGAAAAGGAGCAAACCCAAACTGCTCACCCCAATGGCCTCCAATAAGACTCATCAAGATTTGGAGGGGGAGGTTTTTACACTTAACTTTAAAAAGTGGCAAAGATATTATGCATACTAATAGGTAGTAAACATAAAATCCCTTCCATTTTTAAAGAATAAATGTAATATCCCTACATTATATTAAAAAGAATATTCAAAGATATGACATGCCTTCCAAATACACAAGAAAACTTCTTTGAGTGTTTAACTAGTTATGTAATGGGTATTTGAACCTTTTTTTTTAAATTACATTTTGAAATAAAGAGAAAACATATTCAATGGCAAATCTGAAATCACATTAATTTTTATTCTTGGTGGCTGGAATTACAAGTCTTCAAAGGGTATAATGATTTTGCATTCCCTTAAGGTAATGGTAATTTTACATTTTTAAATTCCTCAAGGTAATGGGTTTATATGAATTTTTTTCAAAGAAAACATTCTCATGGTAAATGGGTATATATCAATGTTGGGTGGATTTTTAGAAAATCCAAATATCACAAAGTATGATAGTTGGGGTGATATCCTATTTGTCAAATTTCAAAGTTGTGAAATCTAGCCATGTAATGTTTGGATTTCAAATATTGGCATGAACTCAATTTCCTATTTAGATCTAAATATCAAATAAAGGGTAGGGGCATTTTTAGGTTTGAAAAGAAATGTTAAAAATTTGAAATAACTAAAACTTCAAACCTTAAATGTTGTATTTTTAGCCTCCATGCCTCTAGTCCAAAAGTATGAAGGGCTTGAGCTAATGTTCTTCCCTTCTTTCACATTATTATTATTTTTAAATTGTTGTGTGTTTGTTTTTTTCGTTGCATTTTGCTATGTCCATGATCTTCCTTCATGTTTTGTTGTGTCCTTGCTCTTCTTTAATGCTATTACTAAGTCTATGTTTTTCCTCACTATTGTTATTTTTTATTTTTTATTTTTTGCATTGCTATTAATTATTATTTTTTATTGCATTGTTGTTATGCTTTTCCTTTGCATTATTCTTGTTTTTTCATAATGTTGAATTCATGTTTTCCTTCATGTTCATGTTTTGTGTTATTTTTTTGTGTCGCCATTATTGTGTTTTTTTATCGTGATGTTGTTGTTATGTTTTTCCTTCACATTACTATTGTGTATGTGTTATTTTTCATATTGTTGTTGTTATGTTCTTCTCTCACATCATTACTTTTTCAAGTACATGTTCTTTTGCAATATTTTTGTTCCATACTTTTTCATGTTGTTCCTATTATGTGTTCTTACTCTTCATGCTTTGTAGCTTGTATTGAACCCCCTATCTCAAATTTTATAGGTCAAAAGAAAAAAACTTTTAACGAATTTTCTTTTCAAAACAAATGGTTTTTTATTTTAAATTTCTCCAAGTTTTTATTTCTTGTTTTTTCGTGTTTTTTGTAGTTTTTTAATGCTCTTTTTGTTTTTGTTTTTTATTTTTGGTATGACCTTTCTTTCGTTTCATGTGTAAAATTATTTTGGTGTTGAAATTTTTTTATGGTTGTTAATATTGTTCCAATATTTAATCATTGTTCATGTTTTTTTGTATGGGATTAGTAACAAAATCGTTTTGTATTAAAACATTACATTGCACATCACTCTTTCCTTATAATGGAGAAAAAAGGAAAAATGAATGAAATATTTATTTTTCTCTACAAATGCGTGTAAATATTTGCATAATGTTCTTTACGCAACCATAATAGTAACAAGTTAACTTTTTTTTAATTTATAAAACCTTTTGTTTGCTTGAATTTCTCTACCCTTTGCCTTGTTGAACATTCTTGAGAAAAATGGAAGGGTCAAATGAAATTGAAAATAGAGTAATGTAAAATGAAAGATCTAAAATATTGATGAATGAAACCATATTTGAAAATAATGTTATGGAAAATAATAATAATAAAAAATCCACAATTACAAATTGAAGTGAGAACTATTTTTTTTAATGAAAAGAAAACCAAGTAAATATTGGAATTATTACATTTTCGAATCCTTTCATCAAAGTTATTTTCACACAATGTTATGCATGGCTTGGTGGAAAAAACAAAATAAACATATATGTTTTGTTTTTCCTTGAAGACTATCATTCTCCTACTACTAGTTTTGATCTCTAAATGTCCAAGGGTGCTCATTATATCTTCCAGATTGATACAAGTTTTTTGGGGGCAATTGGAAGCCAAGGCACGTTGTAACTCTTGGCTTATTTAAGGCTATTGAAACCATAGGACATGCAGTGGCTTGATTGATTTTTTGGATGCATATGGTTTGAGGAATAAGATTAGAACAAATGTTTTAAATGAAGGTTCCAATTTAAACAACAAATGTTTTCAAGTTTGTTGTGAAATGTGAGTTCTAGGCTTGGACAAGAGCTTTCAAGGGACATGTTTTGGCATGTTTTTTTCAAAGCCTACTAATATGACACCATCAATGATAAAGTTTATAAGGGCTTTAGGTATGCTTTTTATTTTATTTTTGTAAAACTACACATGTAGACTTACAAAAATGTTCACTTGGCCAAAGAAATATAATAGAAATCGATAAGAATGGAAGAAGCCTTGCATTGAAGCTAGTTTGGAAGCCTAATTAGGAAATCAAACATTATAGTGAAAACTAGGTTTATTTTATTTTCATACATTAAATGATTTTTAATTTTTTTATGTTGTGTTCATGGAAAATCAAACATTACTATTTTGCTAATTAAATTGTTTCTAGACATGTTTGTAAGTAAGATCATATTTCTCCAAAAAAGATTGCAATTTGGGAGAACAAAGGTTACTAACCATGTTCCTCCACCTTTAACTTGGCACATATCTTACATCATTATTGTTCTTTTTTTCTAGTTGTGAGTGCTTGTGTGCTAAACCAATCATGTGGGCATTGGTTACTTTTTAATGACTTGCATGTAGCAATTACCATGCCATTAAAACCTAGGGAAAAAATAGGAATTGCACCTTCTATGGATTATATGATGGAGGATGATTATGATGTGGCTTTCAACTTGTCATTCCTTCCATCTAAGAATAGAAAATAAATTTGTGTGGTTTTGGATGGTTTTTTTTCATTCCTAAAGAAGTATGAAGAAAATAAAACCCTAACACATTGTTAAATATCTAATGTCAAACCCAAGATTTACGACTTTTCAAATGGTTTTTTCTTTTATTACTTCAGACTAATGTGTTTTTGTTGAGGAAAATAAATGACCTTTGTTTCTAAAGCTTTTGAAATGCCACGATGTACTACACCCTATGGCAAAATCTAAGTATTTGGTAGATCAATTAAATGATGAAAATTTGAATCTTACATTTTTTTACACAAGTATTTAGACTAATGAGTCAACTAAGGAGTTGGTGAACAAGGAATTATAGATGTTGAAAATGTCTTATGGAGTGATGGGGAAAACAAAAATCCTTTTTCCCAATTATTATCAAATTACTTGGCATTGTAGAATACCAAATTGAAACTTAAAAGATTTGTTCCTTGATTGGGATACTTATGGATTGGAAGAGATGTCAAGTACAATAAGATAATTTAGATAACATAATAATTATTAACAAAAATTGGTTTAATGATCTTAAGGTGGGTGGCATTTCATTGCCACATACATTAAACATTAAAAAAGATTCTAAAAAGATCCTTGAGAATATGTTTACAAATTTGTAATAATTCCCTTTTTTTTTCATTCAACAATCAAGGCCATATCCTAATGACTATAATTGATAAACAAAAAAAAAAGGTTTTACAATGATGTAATTTAACACTTAATGATAAGGGGTTAGGCAGTTTAGAAACACAAATTTCTTACTTGTGTAGCGTATGTAGGTGTTTACAATTCTCCCATAATGCACACATAGGTGGGGAGCACAAAGCCATGCAATGCAAATGAATAATAAAAATGACAATTAGAAATAATTAAATTAAACTAGGTTCATTTGTCCTTGGATTTTTATGAGGTGGTTTTTAATGGTACACCATTCAAGGATGGGTTAACTCAATTCCCATTTTGATTCACACAAACCCATCAAAATCATTTTTTCTTTAAACAAATGTTTTAGATTTTTTCTCTATTATTATCATGTTAATATATCAATGTGGGAATAATGGATAATTACACTTTATTGGATTCCATTCAAGAAAATTTTCAACTACTGAAATATATTATGAAATTCATGACAAACAAACTTAGCTATCATTGAAGTGTTTAAGAAAAGGTGACATTTGATTAAAAGAATTCAACCTATACTCACAATTTATATTGACCACAATAACCTTCATGAATGTTCATGAATATTTTGTGAATGTTCGAGCACTCAATTATTGCCAAACAAAATGGAACATGTTTCTTACCTACTTTAACTTCAAAATTGCTTATCATCCAATAAGCAAACAAGGGAACTTAAGGAGGTCACTTTGTACATTTTAGGAAGCACCTAAAATAAAAAGGCACTTAAAATTTGCTATGAAATTTGGCATATTTTAGGTATATGCTAAAATATTTTTACTGTATATTATTTAACAAATTATAAACACCCTATTTATATTGAAATAAATTATATATACATATTTTAATAAATTTCGCCTTACATTTTTTTGCACACCATTTGAAATAAAGTGGAAATGACTTCCATAAATGGGGGAAGACAAATGCATTATCATATCATTCATATCTTGTTTTGAAACAAGGAAATGTTGTTTTTGATCAATAAAAGTCTATCCTTTTGAAATCAAAATGATTGTGCCTTATATCAATTGAAAGCAAAAACCTTATTGACATGAAATTAATTGAACAAATATTGGATAACTTTCAAGAAACTGCTTTTGTAAAAATTTGAAATAACACTTTTATAACAAAAATGACAACAACATTTGTGACTTAGATGAATCTAAAGGCTTCATTTATTAAAAAGATTTTTACTATGTTTCACCAAGGACAACACAATACATGTCCTTCAAACACATCATGACCTTCCATCTACCATGACAAGTGTTGTTTACATGGTTGTCACAGAAAAAAAAATCGCATTGCCTTCACTTGTCATCGTCTTGTTGATTACCAACAACTTAGGCCATTTCTTGTCATTGGCGAAATAAATACAATTGCATTTGGATTACAACTTTCAAGATTGATAGAAATTCATTCAATATTTTATCTTTTAGTTTTTGAACCTTTTCATGAACCTATTGTTTTTGAAAGACATATTTGACCACCTCCATTACTTAAAATTGATGTTGAAAAATAATTTGGGGTCAAAAAAATTGAAGATTCATGAATTTCTTGTAGGTGTTTGGAATACTATGTCCATTTGCATGAATACAACATTAGCAAATGTATGTGGGACCAATTATAAAACTTAGATAATGCAACACAAATGGTTTGAACATTTTGTCAACAACTTCCATCCAAACTTATGTCAATGACAAATCCAAATGTTGCCAAATAATCTTGTCAACACATTTTGTAAGGTTTTAGAATCTCAAAATAATGTCAATTACTTTTAAATACTCAATTTTCCCGTAGACATGGGGAAATTTTATTTTTAAAAATTAAAAAACTTTTAGATACTACCTAAATGATAGCAATACATTTCTTGTGAATCTTGTAATCATTCATGTGAAGTCATGGAAAACTAAAAGATTGAAATCACATCATCTAAAAAACAAGAACTTTCGCTTATAGAATTCCTTAATGAAACATTTCAATTATCTTATTTAGGGAGTTCATGCCGACGATTTTCAAATAAAGAATCATTTGAACCACAAAGGCATCAAAGATCCATTATAGGTGTTGTCTAGTAATTGTCTTCCAAGTCAAACCTTCCGATGAAAGTTGTCAAAAAATCATAAATTTGAAGAACATTTTATGAGTAAAGATGCAACCATCTTCATTTGGTTTTTGGTAAAAGGCATTGATCATTATCATTGGTTGTGAAGGCCATTCAATATTTTATCCCAAGAAGAACAACTATTTTGTGTCATAGAAACTATACAACACATTTAAAAAATTTCTCCAACTATGATTCATGTTTGTCATTCCTTGCAAAATGTGTTAATAAGAAAAGGGGTAATGTCACAACCGTTAAGCATAAAGGAAAAAACTTAAATAATAAATATATATATGCTTAAAAGTTTCTAAAACAATCTTTGAGGAATATGCATAAATTTTTTTATAAACTTTTTTTTTTTCTTACAAGACTTTGTTAACGAAAGTAGCTAGATCATTAATAAATAAAAATTTGTAAAGAGTTTAGTTAATGCATTTGTGGTTCGTAGAAGTTTTTAAGAAATGCAATTAGTGGAATTTTTTTTAAAACGTGATCAATGAAAGTTTATAAAAGGTTTAATGGACAAAACTTTCTAAAAAATTTGATGAACTTTTAGAATGTTCTATTGGACAATATAAATAAAATTACAAAACGTCAACCTTCAATCTCATCAATACAAGTTGTGTCTTTTGTATTCTTAATCCATTTCATACCTAATTTGCATCATGTTCAAACATAAAGACGCTTAGTTCTTGTTCATTAACAAATTCCTTATTTGTCAAGTCTATATATTTTTATCAAAGTTATATTTTTGTCTTGTCCTTTATCATTGATAAAGCTTATTCAAGCTCGTGTTTCTTTCAATAAGAGTTTTTTTAATATGAAATGAATTTGAACAAGGTGAACTTGTGAAAATTTAATTTCATCCCCTTTTAGATGGATTATGTTATTTGAGATGTGATAATCACCTTGAATATTTGACAAATTTTATTTCACAAAAAACTGAAAATTGCTATTAAATTTTTTTAATTTGATATTCTTGCCATGTATCTTAAGGGAAAAAACCTCAATAAAAAAATCCAACCCAATTTGTAAAACCTATTCTAAAAATGGAACCACTAGACATCAAAAATGTGATAACCACCCAACATTGGTACATATATATTTTATTTGAAATATTAATCTTCTGGCAAGGGTGTTCCTAGCTAAACATAACATGAATATAAGGGTAAAACATGGGTAAAATTGTATGACATAATATTTTGCATGGACCTAAGATGAGGTGGTAGTCAAAAGTCTAGCCTCACACTTTGGGAATGTCCCTTGCCCTAGGGCATTACCCATTATAAAGCATGATGCAAATCGTATGATAAGCCTAAACATATGTAGACCACCAACAAAGAAGCTTCTCCTAGTGCTCAAGCAATTGCTTTAAGCTCATGGATAGACCCCTCCCACTTGGACCCACAACCAAAACAATATCCAATAGGGTCCTCATCTTGGCAAATTCATTGGTATCCTTTTTAGCCTTGGGTTTAATACAAGGCCATAAAGTTCAGCATTTATTAGTAACTTGCGACATATTGAAAAGATTTTTTTCTATTTCAGCCTTGTTGACTCATAGTGTAAAGCCCTTAGGGCTAATTTCAACTTTTGCACTAATATGAATGCGTGATTTGAGTTGAATATTGGCCTTGACTCCTTGTGTAAAAGTGGGCCTAACACTTGGCCTGAGCAAAAGAATCTTCACATATAAAATTTGAAGGCTGATAAATAACATTTATGATATATCATAGACTCTTTACAAATATGTTAGTCACTCCGTATCTAACATGGATATGCGCTTTACTCAACTACATTGAAAATTTTGGTTTCAAAAGTCTTCTTCCATCTTGAATCATGGCACAAATCTATGGCCAATTGTCAATATAACAACACAACATGCGTACACTCCTTGATTGTGTGTTAAAGTGTTTAACATATGTCAAACAATCATAAATCAAGTATATTTAAATAACAAAACTACGTGTTTTTAAAGTGCTTGAAATGTGTAATACGATTTCATCAATCTTAGAACATATTTATCAACACTATTAACAATGCATAAAATAATTGCACAAACGGCAAATATGAGAATTAGAACATTACCACATCCAACAAAGCAGTGAAAAATCCTAAGTCTACAAAAAGCCAGACTCTCCTTACTTTGACCCCTTTTTTTTCATCTGAAGGAGGCTTTGTATAACAATGAAATTAAATAAGTAACCCACCCTCTTATGAAGAGGTACCTTATAGCCCAGGCTGAAAATGATGATCAAGCAAGTGTTTTAAAAATTAAAAATTCATGCAACCAATGCAAAGGCTTGGCATGTATATGGGAGGGCCCAATTAATTTTTATTCTGGGTCTGGGGGAGGAGAGGAGGGGGAGTAGCATAGATTATTTTTGCTAATTAAAAGTGGCTCCTTCAAAAATAAAATAATTTTCTTTTGAGTGCACCCCATTACTAATTAATAGAAACAAACAATATACACCCCAAGAGTAGGACATAATAGGACCAACAAATAATATGCATATTTAACAATATTCAAGTTTCTAAATGCATCAAACACATATTGATGTACTTATTTTGATTGAAACCCACTCACCTGATGTTGTTTTTAGTATGAATGTAAGCTTGTCAAGGGCATGAGATTACGGCATCATTTAACTTCATGTCTCCACCACATACAAAAAATATATACTATGGGACTCCACCGTTACAATTCCCGATCAATGCATTGATAAATTGGTAAACGATTGAAAGTTGAGAATCACATGGCACTTGTGGAAATTTGAAAGTCTTGAGTCAAGATATCTTGGGTGCATGAAACCAAGTAGAGGATATAATATAATGGCACACACACAGCCTTAAATGTGTGTGTCCATGCTCATGCACAAGGAACACTTTCAATTGTGCATAAGTGTCATTGGCCAAGCAAGCCTTATTACTTTGGGACTAGCATGTCCAGACACTTAGGCAATACAACACTTCGAAGTACATGCAAAGCGGTATGGATCCAAAGACTTATGTGTGTGGTAAATCCCTAGGGTAGGGCACTCCCAAAAGAAGGTGCCTAGGATGAATTGCACCGCCTCATCCAAGGCCCCTAATTTTGCAAATGTCCCCCACCAATAATGGGCTTTACCTATTGTAAAAGCACACGGTGAAGATGATTATGAACCCAAACATTCATAGATTGTGAGAGGCATATGAAGTGGAAGGTTCTTACACCTACTCCTTAGGAGAGGGAGTGATCTTACACCTATTAAGTAGGGGATATTCATATTCATGGATATAAGGTGAACCCCAAATACAATAGGAAATGTTTTGGGTTGTGTTGTCTATTGAAACTACAATTTGGAGTGTCAGAACAACAAGTTGGGTTTGTTGTGATTCTCTTTAAATTCTTTTGGGAAACACACATGGTAAAAGGTTACACTAATGATGTTGGTGTGGGTTTTGGGGCTAGTCTGGAGCCAAATGATGAGAAAACTGACTTGTCTCATGTGATGGTCCTAGTTTTTTATGCATACCTTTTTGTTCAGAAAGCCTTCTGTGCCTAAAGACCAACAACAACATTATGTTCATGGTTTGTGTGGGGATCTAAAGCACACACCTCAGCTTGTCAGTGGCAACAATTTTTTTTCGGCTTTCTGGTAGATTCTGTGTGTTATGTAAGTAAGTAAGTAAGTTTACATGACAAAATGCAAATGAGTGCAACATGATTGCTCTCTGAAGAGTGGGATCTTAGATTAAATTGTCTGTGGTTGTACAGAGGAAAAGAGAGGAGCTCCAGAGTCCCAGCAGCCATGGCTGGCTTTTCCTCTGTCACCATTATGATTCCCTTCACACTGCATTTAAGTGAATGACTCCAAAACATCACTAAATAATGTTTTTGTTCACTCCAATGAATTTGACTTGACTTGACTTGACTTTCATGGACACCCACCTCCCCCCCCCCCTTTCGTTTTGCATTCAACATACCACAAAACATGGGTTTATAGTACCCACAAGGTGAAGAGGCTCTTATTTACACAATCCCATTTAATGTTTTTTTTTTCCTCCAACAAATTTTCTTGCTCTTTCAACCACAAATTGGGAATTTTTGGTAAATCTTCTTTCTATTGTAAATTCAACTAGATTTTTTGGGAAAAAATCAGATTTTTTTTTTAATATCACTAAAGTTGGGAAAAGAAAACCCCTAATCGTATCATCTAGAGGAAGGGAATCATCTTCTCTCTCTAGCATGAAAGAAATTATTATTTTTTAATGTAAAGGAGCATAGAAGATTTTTCACATACTCTAATTCATCCACAAATCAACTACAACTAAAAACATTTATATATTTTGTGGTTTATTTCCATGACCTGACTTCTTCTAAGTTTGCATTGCCAACAATACCATTCACCAATAATGTCAAGGACTTGTTAAGGATAAATTTAATCTGATCCTTTAATTTTAAGGATGTTTTCTTTCTAACCATTTTGGTTGAATTGGATACAAAGAAGTTGCCACCATAAATCCTTATTTTAACTATTATATGTTGTCTCCAATTGTGGATAGGGCTGAAAATTTCAACTTTCAAGAACAATTTAACAATCATAGGAAACTTCACCAAAACAACACCACCATGATATCTATAAGTCCTACTTACATTGCATACCCATAATCACCTTCCCCTTTATTTTATTTCAATTTTAAAAATGGAATATACATAGCTTATTTCCACTTTTCTCTACATTTTTCACATTTTCTCCCATACATGTTGTCTTTTTTTAAAATCTAATAGCCCTAAACTAAAATTGCTTCAACAACTCTTCAATTCAAAGTTTAAAAACACCTAACAAAGTTCTTAAATATTCTACAAGCTAACTTTTCACTCAACTTTACAATTTCAAAGTCTCAAAAATGAGGTGCCAAAGCTTTCACCCCTTCAAAATTCATCTTCAAAATATTCTCCTAAATGTACATGTTCCAAGCTTCCTCAACACAAAAAATATGCCTTTTGAAGAGGTTCACAAAGTACCATTTCAAAATGACTTCCAAGGCTCCCACAACCATGCATGTTCTCTCTTCTTGTTTGAGGCCTATCCCAATTGCCCTCATGCTCTCTTTCTCCAACCCCAAAAACACTTTAGCCATCCATAACTAGCTACCCAAATCTTCAAAAGTGGAAAGTGAACTCCAATCCTTTCACTCATGGTTTGCAAGTGAAGCTTACACAAACCTTAAAGTGTGGAGCGACTCCATCAACCCTATTTCATTTACTTTAGCTTCTCAATGAAACTTCCATTTCACCCCAATAAAAGAGTTCTTGACAATTGTCAACATGTAGGTCCCTATTCTATTACTTGTCAAAAACAAGGTTGCTAATTTAACTATACATTAGCCGACGACAACCTATTACTTTTGTCAACAATGGCCAATAATGTCATATATTGGTTGATAAGTCCATACATTACCTGACCATGACACACATTATCTGACAATGAATTATACAATGGTCAATAATGCCATGTACACTAGCTAATAAACACATACACTTCTTGATAGTGCCACATGTTAGTTAACAATCTAAACTCACACTAAAAATGATCTTTCTACCAAAAAGAATGGCAAATTATTTTAAAAATTAATAAAGTGACAATAACCTAAATCACATCTATTTTGATGTTGAAATATTCATAAATGAAGCCCATGCTTAATATTATATAACATGGTATACCTTCCCTAAAAAAAGTGATATTCACAATGCCAAAATGCAAGAAAATGAAATTGCTCTTTTGCAAGATTCAATGTTTACTAAAGATGTTTTTATAGGAAACCCATAAAGGTTTGAACCCTACTTTTCTTCAGGGACTTGATTTATGTTAAACATTGATTTAACCCAATGTTTAATGTTAGGGCTCCTTTTTAAACCCTCTTGACTTAAATGCTAAGAGGCTACCACCATGGATGCTTTTTGACCAATGTTTATTATCCAATTGTCAACATGGTCAAAAAAAACTTCAATCTTTTGAACAACCACAACAAACTCCACCAAAACAACAACACCACTATGATATCTACAAGTCCTACTTACTCCACATACAATAATTGCCCTCCCCTTTGTTTTAAAACATTCTAAAATTTCAAATACACATTTTGTTTGAACATTTCATCAATCCCAACCTTAAAACCCAAACTTCAAAATTTACAAGATCATAAAAATCAAAGGGTTTTTTCCATGTAACTTCTTCTAGTGGAAAAACAAACTCAAATGACAAGAAACTTTAACCCATGCAAGAACTTTGGAAACCCTATAATCACAACCCCATTTCCTTATCTGTTCATTTTTTTTCAAAACCACAAAAATCTAAATTGAAAAAACTAAAAGAAACTATCTCCATATGCATATTTAAAGTTTTTCTTTTGTTCTTTCTATCCTCAAAAAAATACACACAAAACTTATCACAAAGCTCTTAAGTTCATATTTCTCATCTTCTTTCTTTATACTTTTGATTTTATTAAGATTAGTTTATTTCCTCTCCCTAGATGCCATGAACCCTTCTTGCCTTCACAACCTCTATGGCTGCCCTTTCCTCCAAAAGTTCTCATCATCATCTTCTTGTTACCTCCTTTTCATCTCTAGAAATCCCTTTCACATAAAGTTGGACAAAGTGGAAATGTTCCACTCAAAATTCTAGAAAAAAGCTACTTGGGGTACCCCATGCTAATTATCATCCTTTAGTTTTTTTTTAACCTTATCAAGCATCATTTGTTGACTCATATGTTGGCATTAGTTATCCATAGTCTCAATTTTAAAGTTTAGACTCCCCACAATTTAAACACATTATAACTTGTTAAACTTGTATAGGCAAGTTCTTTTCTATTCAAAATTCATATTTAATCAAATATATATGCAATACTAGCATTTGCATGGTGCTATGTACACCTAGGTATAAATATACCCATGTTTAACAATTTACACTAGTCAATTCAATCAACAAAAAAAATTCTCTAAACATAAAAAAAGTTAAAGATTGATTTCAACATTTCACTATTCACATGTTACATTAAGTATGAATTTAAACATATAATGCCTAGGATTGTATTGTGAATAGTTAAACCAAGGGTAATTAAAATGGAGAAAGAAACAACATATCATTGTTTGTCATCTTGGGGGTTTAAGAACATTTTGCATGTGTTGATCATTACATTCATATTTCTTTTACTTTTCAAAGACAACACTAGACTTGATTAACAAAATGTTGACAATACCTAAAGTCAAATGTAATAACTAATGACATAACATGACTTTCACTTCCTCACCAACAAGTTTGAACTCGAGACATTTGTGACACCAAACAAAGGCCATTCCATTAAATCATTACCTTGAGGTATCCTTTTTATGTATCCAATTTTAGTTTTACAAATTTGAAATTTATATTTGTATTATGTTGAGGTATGCACATCAATCCTTAAAGTTTTGATAAAAACAAAAATTGTTGTTATCAAGAGTTGGCAAATGGGTTTGGACTTTTTGGGTATATTCAACCACACACCTATGGGAATCACCCACCATGACCATGTTAAATATCATGCCTTTAAATCCATCCTTTTAAATCCTTACATTTCAAAGTTACTTCTTTGAGGATGTACATTAAAAGCCCTATGAATTCCATTTACAATTCTAGACTAAATGCAATATGATGGTCCAATTGCAAATTGGGTGGTTATGTTGGAGAAATGATGATAAGATGCACAAATGATGCCGAAGACAAATGGCCTTGTAAAATTGGCCACCAAATTGAAATATTAATATAAGTTTATGGTTAATCGAACGGTGTGAGTTTTAAACACATATTTTCTCACCATAAGCTTAGTTTGTCCAAAAAAGAAACATATGTCAATCTGTTCAAACAATATATATATAAAGTCTATGTTGGATCCATAATTGATAGTTGGCTTACATATTCTTACTGGGGAAGTACCATGTGACCTTTTCTTTCTCATGTCTTTCAACAATGGAATATGCCCTATTATCATACATACGACACACATAAAGCACTTCACATCCTGGAACTCAAATTTGTCTTTAAGGGAGAACTATATTAGGGAACACATTACCCTAATAAAAGGACCTATATTAGGACATACCTAGTACCTACTTGGCTTTTGCAAGACATTGATCTCCTACACTTGGGTTGGGTTGATGCTAATCACCTGTGGAAAACCACAGTTAGAGCCTAATGAAATCTATGTTTAGACATCCTAACCTTGATGGCCATAAGACAACATGATACAATAAACCTCTTTATAATCACCCCCATTTTAGTCATATTCTTGTTTGTGTCACACATTTTTTGGCAAACATCCATTTTGATAAGAAGCATCATTCTTTAAAATCATTATCACACTTGTTAGTAGCACAAAATATTTGCAAAAGTTTCTTTGTAAATGTGACTATAATTGAGGAATATAGGGTAAATATTAGGGTTTTGTAAATTGTAGTTTGGCAATGTTAGTGTTGCTTTGTGTTCAAGTTGTGCAAACTAACAAGAATGCATCTAGTTGAAGAGGATAAATAAATAAAACTATAATGTAGACAAGCAAAAAAATGTGAAATTGCCAAGAAAGAAAAAGATTCTAATTGACAAGATACACAAGCTAATAATTAAAGAGCTCAAAATCAATGTAAATTGTCACATTAAAAAAATACAAATCAGAACCTTCTTCAAGTCTATAATGCATAGTAGAGCTTAGAATAAACCATGTAAAAAATTTGATCAATTGGCACCTTTATCTTAACATAAAAAGATTGTTTTGTAAATTTTAATAAAGCTAAAAAAGTTCAACGTCAGGATTCGAACCGAAAACCTTCCATGACTATAACTTGAAGCTTATATTGTCTAGAGACACTAGACTGCTCTATAACACTATTAAATTTCTTTTTTATTATTTTGTATCATCATTACATGCTGAAAATTATCAAGTGCTGAAAATAGTGGGTGTTTAAATTAAGATTTCAAATTTAAATAATTATTCAGCAGTTTGTTGCCGAAATGGTAAAGGTATTACCATAGTGTGTCAAGTTCATCTCTTGATTTTGGCTTTTACTCAATTGAGACAAGGGTCTTTTTTTTTTTTTTTTCAATTTTGTGATATTGAAAATTTAGCTCATTCTTCCAAAAAATAGGAAAATAATTCTAATTCACCCTATAAAATATTTCCTAAAATTTCCCCAAGTGTATTTTTATTTTTTTTAAACAATTCTTTCAGCAAAAAAGAATCACTGATTGGAGACATGCTGAACAAAGAACAATCCAGTTGGACAAATGCACCTGTTTTTTGTGAATGGCATGTGTTTTACTAATGTATTTACCTAACAACCTCAACATAGTCCTTGTTGGGAATTGGAACCACTATTCACAAACTGGGCTCTAACTCAAAAACCCAAGTCTTAAAACATCAATTGGTATAAGTTCAGGGCAAAATCATTTTGTACAATTCATCTTGTGCATGTTTTAACAACTAAACTATTTTTGTTTGGTTTTCATCAGGTAGCTTAGGTACACGTTTCATAAATTACCAAATATTATATACTCTTGTGCTGCATTGGGTTAGTTTGCTAAGTTTTTAAGATTTTGTTGGGGTTCTTGTCTACTTGGTTGTGGTGGGTTTTATGATGATGGTTCCATGTCCATCCATGTCCATAGCACCCAATTGAAAATACCTTCTCATATGTATGTATGGAGCAAATCACACCTCAGGGTGTTTTTGCCCTATAACGAGTGGTGTATGTGTTTAGAGCACGTGTTTGAAGTTTGGAGTACGTAAAGTATTTTGGCAAGTTCAAACATTTCAGTGTCAAATAATCATACTTTGTTTTGAAGATTTCATGTGGAAAAATCATATATTTAGGGGAATATTCTAAAAAGATTCCCTACTTTCCTTCTCTAGTTTCTTTTTCTTGAATCTTTTTTGGAAAAAAATTTCAAGGTAAGGAAGGGGGCGGGCATTGGAGTGTTGTGGAGCATGAAAACCAGGGAGTACTACTTATAGAGAGGTGCATGCTGCTGGGCTGGGATGGGCTGGGCTGGGCAGGGGTTCTTTACACCCAATTTTGTGATATAAAAAATTTGGGGAATTTTTATTTTTTCCAAATTAGTTGAATTTCCACTAGAAAACACAAAAATTTCCTCCACCCAATTTTAAATATTTTGTGGAAAAAAAACAATTGCTAGGAAGGAAATTGGAGGCACATACATACTTACTTGTAGGATGAGTACTGGCCATGAAAGAACTGTGGAAAGATATCCAGTTCAAACATGGCACTATGAGTTCCAACCAAGGTGTACAGATTTCATCATCCATATGGGCCTTCAAGCATCCTAAGTTCATTTTTATTTTTTTTAATTTTATTTTTTTTTGCAAATCATCCAATTTGATTGGCCCATCACTCAAGAAAATTTGAGCTATGCAGGCTCCCCAAATTACAAGGTTTTCTTTTGAAGTATACAGTTCCTCTACCCTTTGGCCCATTATTATTTTTTGGCCTGGACTAATAGCCCTTCCTAAAGAACACTCTACCCTATGATGTAGGTAAGTAATAGACTTGGTGGGCTAGTAGGTAGAGTACATTCATGTGAATTGGATTGTTAGTAGAGGAGTTCACCACTATGGTTAGCTGTGGGACCAAAACAAGCTTCTTTTCTTGTGTATTGTTGCAAACCATGTCATGTTAGTGTGATCCATATAGTTAGTTCAGAATTTGTTTTTTTTTGTATTGAGGTTCTTTGATTGGCCCATTACAAAAAAAAAAAGGTTCTAAAAGGTTGGAGACTCCCCCAATACCACACTCCAAACATTAAAACCATTTTAGTCTCAATATTGGCCCAGCTATATAAGTTCCAAGAGGACAATGTTGTGCTAAGCATATGAGATGAAGTGAGATGTTGTTGAAAACATAATGGGAAGCACTTTAGGAATGGGAACACATAAGGAACAACAAAAATTCAAGTAATTCAACACCACCCACCTTTCCACAAAAGAAAAATACTATGTCTACGGAGTACATGCTCCAATTCCTTGATGTCTGAAGAGAATTTTTATTCCCAAACTTTGGTCATCACCCATTTTGAACTAGACTAATGATAGGGGCATGAGCTAGGGGACATGGTATGGAGCAATGCAAACCCAATTTCCTCGCACATTTTGAGAAATCTTCATCCCTTGTAGGCTACTCTCAATTGAGTTCATTTTTTGAGAATTTCATCAAACATTTCCTATTTGAACTTTTGTTGGTTTTAACATTGTTGGGCGGTTCTCACTTTTTTCTGAGAGAAATCATTAGTTCCAGTCTTTCTTTCAGGGTGGTGTATGGAAACTGGCCTGGTTTTTTCAAATATAAATTTAAGGTTGGTGAGAATTGACCAAGGCAACATCAGGATTTTTTTTTTCGTAATAAGCCAGCTTCACAAACGTAATAATGATTGATTTTCTTGTCCAATTTTCACAACCCAAATGTCAAATTTCATTAATAAAAAAGGAAATTTTTATCTTAAATTAGGAAAATTTTGAGAAAAATGGAAGTAAACTAAAAAGTGATGAAAATTTTTGCAACTTTTTTTTTCCTTTTATTTACATCTTTATATCAAGCCACAACTTCATTCCTTTCAAAAGCTTTTTTAGATTCTTCTAACTTTACATTTATCACTATGAGCTTATAAATCAACAAGTGAATATAGGACCAAAACTATGTGTGTTTATTACATAGTTATGGAAATATATGTTCTTATTTACACAAATATTTTTTTACCTTTCTATTTTCTATATGTAACTATCATACCACACCATTCTCTTATTATGGATTTCACACAAATATAAATTACACAAGACTCTTTTCTAATGTTGGAAGTTAAACAAATCAATTCAAGAATAACACTTGAATCCTTTTCCAATAAGTTTTTAAAAGTGGAATATCCATTTTTCCTTTCAATTTCAAACTCACAAATATGATAAAATGTAATGCATTGGATTGTGAATGATGATCCTTGAATTGGTTTAGAACACAAACAAATACAACAAGCGAAAGGTAGTTAACAATAATTTGGTAAATGTGCCATGCTAAAGTAGGTGGAACTTGAACAATCATTTTAATAACACTTTGTTTGTTGTAATAGAATATAATATCATCCTTGCAAATTGTAGAAAGTTCTAAAATATTATGATTTTGCTAGCTCTACAAAATCAAAGAAATATGTTAAATATTATTTTTTCCAAGAATTTTTAAGAAAATTGAATTTATAAAAAATGTTTTTCAAATTGAAAAATCTACCTTGATTTCATTGGAATATTTGATTTTTTTTTGGGAAGGTTAAAATCAACACAAGCTTTAATCCATTATTATTTGCTTTCTTTGATTTTTTGGGCCAAATTATATATTTTTACGAATCCCCTTTATGCAGTTTTATAAATACATATGTCAAGTTTTCATAATTCTTTTCATAATTTGTAACATATTGCCAAGCTTTAAAAAATGCACGACCAAAATAAAGGCCTTTTAAATTTTCTTCCAAACCCAAAAGGTTGTAATTTATAATTGACTTTAAAGTGCAAAATCATAATATTTAAGTTAAACCCTTCATCTTTCACATGAGTAATAATTTTCTCCTTTAAATCATGCTTTTCCAACAATTCAATTTGAGTTTTGGTCAAAGATTGTGCAATAGTATGTATGGCTTCAAAAAATCTAATTGTAATGTGCTTTGGTTAATAAATAACCCTCAAAAAATCACAAGTGAAAAAGTATCATGGGTAATTTTTTTTATGTCCATATGTCATTAGAATGACATTTTTCCAAAGATGGTAAAACATAAAATTGTTTAGTTTCTTCCACCAATTCAAGTAAAATTTTCTTATGAAACCGAATTTTTAGAAGGAAAAACAACTTTTGCATAAATGCATACTAAAACACTTCAACCATAGACTTTTCACAAATTGCATGGACAAATGATTTTTGATAATTAAAAGGTCCAAATCTTCCATAATTTGTTTTGCTAGACTTCATTTTTCTTGAAAGGTTATTTTGCAATAATAACTTGAAATTTGAACTATTAAATAAGTTAAATCTCTTTTTAATAGGCTCTCTATTCGTTTCTCCTTTCAAAGGAATGTTCATTTCCTCCTCGAACATTTTTGCAATGATAAAATGGTTTGTAAACACACATTTTTTCAACGCAATTATTCCATTTGTTATATTCCATAAAATTAACATTCTTTTTGGTTGTATTCATGTAACAAAGGATGCATCTCATGGTTGGAAGACATTTGATGTCAATTTCCTTGTAATTATTAACAGAATAAATTGACCAGCATATGCATTCATATATTAAACTTTTTCATTTTTATTTCTTGCATTTTTAGATTAATGTTGATTTCTATTTGCAAACGTTCGTGATTTTCATATCGTTCTTGTATTGCTTGTTTGTTCATTACAACATCCTCCATAAATATTTCCCAACCATTGTCATTTCTAGCTTGTTTTCACTTTGAGATGATTATTTGATTTTCAATTTCCACAAGAAATTCTACCAAAAGAGTAGAGTAAATAATCAAAGAATTTTATGAATTATTAAAATATTACCAAAAAATAAAAAATGCAAGCATTTATAAAAGAAAATATTCACATTTCTCTCCTTTCACAATAATGCAAAACATGTAGAAAAAAAGTTCATGAAATGGGAATGTATAAAATGTTGAAAGAAAGTTTCTATGCAAAATATTAATAGTATATATATATTCAAAAAACCAATTTTTTTGAAAAGACAAAAGACAAGAAAATAAAAGACTTAGAAAATATATAAACAAGTGGGAAAACATTTACCTAGATGAAGGTTGTTGTTGACAAGCTTTGACCTCCGCATTTGTAATTCATGCACAAGGTGAACTGGGGGGGGGGGGGGTGTAAACACATACCAACAATGACATAACATTAACACAAAAGTACAATAATGAGAGACCAAGAAAATGCATGGGGTGGGCATGGTACTTGAAAGGTAATGACATGCCCTTCTAGGCAAACCTTCAAGCGAGGATTCACCTAATCAGGACCCAAGTCCAAACCACTACAAGGCAACCCTCATGGCGACTAAAATTTTGAATTAAAATGGTAGGCCAGGTTCAACTCCCGGTTTGATAACATTCATCAACCACATAGGTGCCGGTGAATGACGGTTTGAAGAAGGGGGTCAAGGAAATGTTTTTGACATGCCAAGGCCTTGGATAAACATGTCTGTGGTTAGGGTAGAAGATGAGAGATGGTAATCCCGAGTGACAAGGCTTTGGACCACTCAGGAAGTCCACAATGGATTGAATCCCATTCATCTAAAGGTCAGGGCTAGCCGTAGGTTATGAGAAAAAATTGAATGTTGAATTTCATGAATGTGTGGTTTGCCATTTACATGTAGTTAAATGTTTAGTGAAGTGCATGAATGAAGGCGTGGGCATGGGAATGCCAAGGTCAATCCACGTATGACAATTGGTATCAAAGCAGGTTCCTTGAGTCATTAAAAAAACCTTTGAAACATTGTAAGGCAATTCTCAAGGCAAATGGCCTTGAAATAACTAGTACCAAGCACAATGGCAATGGTGGATTTTAAAACAAAAAAGAAGTACAAGACTAAAAAGGAAAAGGAGAAGGACATAACCTTTGAGGAACTTGTCACTTTAGGTAAAAGCTTGGTGAAAGATGAGTTGTTTGGGGATGAAGTCCAAAATCTGAAGGACTTGGTGGAGGAGGAAGCAAGAAATGGTTATTCCTTATAAAAGTGAGAAGAAAAAGGGGAAGAATGGGGTTGGGCAAAACAAAGTTTTGGTCCAAAAAAAGACTCCTTCCCCCACTACCCAAAATAAAGGAAGAACTAAGGTGAACATGGACTCATTGATAAAGAAACCTCTTGTGTTTCTCGAGAAAAACAAGGAGAAGGAAAAGTTTCTTAAACCAAGCAATGAGCCATTGATACATGTGTACCTACATTATTCAAAGGAATCCAATGGGCCATGATTCTTTACCAATTCCTTTGAATCAACCCATAAAAGGTGGAGGGGGAAAATAGGCCTTGGAGCGTTTAGAAGTGGATAGGTCTACCAAGGCAAAACAAAAAGAAGTGAATTGAAAAGAGATGGACAAGATGTCCAAAGAATTTTTTGGCCCTCCTTGACACCTTCCAAGCCCTTGTGGTGCATCAAGGTGAAGCCATATCATAGAATAATGAAATCATGAAGTTCATGGGTTGAATTGCAAATGATCTAGATGTTATTGGCAATGCCCCAAGTGGGGGCTATGCTAAGGTGGCCATAAAAGCTAGATTTTTTGACTCCTTCACATGGAAGGAGACAAAAACAAAAAAAATGAGACCATGGTTGCACCAAGTTGAGGCATATCTAGAAGCCCAACATTTTGAATTGGACAAAGAGCAAATCCATTTTGCTTAAACTCTCCTCAAAGAACACAATTGGGACTGGTGGATGTTTCAAAAGTAGGAAACACCAAACCTTTTTTAATTCCCTTGGCAATGAAGAATTCAAACCATAGTTGAATGAAAGGTTTACACTACACCACTTGGTGCTCAAGGATGGGATGGAGCTCTTTGAGCTTGCCCAAAGGGATGGAATGGGCTCCTTGGCAAACTACGTCATGACTTTAGTCGAATGTTAATCCCCTTGAAATAATAGGTTGCTAAGAAGTTGATCTTCCTATGTGGGTTTAAGTCTTGGGTTTGAAAAATTATTTATCAAAGGATGACCATCTCAAACACTTGCTAGGGCTTAAAGAAAATGGTGGAGTGTAGGCCTTCCACACCCCAAGGGTGAAATTGGAAGCAAAGTCATCTAAAAGCAACAATGTCAACCCAAGTAGTAGAGGTGAAGGTTGGAACAAATGCAAATGGGGCCACAGTAAATCACGGTTTCGTGATAACAAAGAGAAGTCCTTAGGTAAGGACTTGATAACGAAAAAACGAAATGGGACCTAATGAAGGTCAAATGCTTCAATTGTGATAATCATGAACACTTGGTGAAGGATTACCCTAAGCCACTTTGGGTAAATGACTACATTTCCCAAGGTAAGTTGATCCTCCAAGGGGTTTCATAGCCAACATGGGGGCCCACAAAAGTGAAGCCTCCAATTTCTTAAAATTGAAATGTAAGATAAATAATGAGTTGATATGTTGTTTCTTGGATTCAGAAGCGACCAATTCATTCATGACTTCAGAAGCGGTGGAATGATTGGGAATCAATATCAAGTTAGTGGCAAATTCCATAATGGTGCATTTGGCATAAGGCATAATTAAACCTTTATTTGGTGTAGCATTAGATGTCAAGTTGTTTTGCAAGGGAGTTTAATTTTTTTGAAAACTTCACCTTATGCAACCTAAATAATTTTGGTGTAATTCTAAGGAATGCATTTTGGGATGCCTACAAAATAGACATCCTCCATAATGGAGGTAAAGAGAAAGTTTGGGCCAAAGTTGGCTCTAAATTAGTTAACTTAAATGCATAATATAATTTTGCATTGACAAATGTAAGAATTAATTTGGTTGTTTTGGCTAGTGAGTTAGAATTGCCCATTTTTTTTTGGTTGTTAATGTCTTTGAAAGTTTCCCAAGGGAAACCTAAGCCACAAAGGGCAAGGCAACCTCCTAATTATATTTTTGATTCATTCAATAAATTTTTTGGAGGTTCTAATGAATGGACTCCCTAATGCCTTTCCACCTTGTATAAAGGTTGACCACAAGATAGAAGTGGTACCTAGTTTGGCTTTGCCATCTGAGGCACCTTATACGTTAAACCAAAAAGGATTGGAAGAGTTCAAACTTTTTTAACAACCTTCTCAACTGGGGGTATATTTGGTTTAAAAAATCACCTTTTAAGACATGGATATTGTTTATTAATAAAGAGGATGGCAAGTTGACAATGTGTATTGGTTATTGTGCTTTGAACAAAGTAACCATAAAGAACAACTATCTTCTACCTCACATTGATGATTTGTTGGATTGACTCAATGAGGCCAAATACTTTAACCAAATTGATTTCAAATCAAGGTATTGCCAAATTCGCATTGCATATGAGGATGTTGAAAAGATGGCTATGAGAACTAGGTATAGCTCGTATGAGTTCTTGGTGATGCAATTTGGGTTGTGTAATATCCCATCAACATTCACAACCCTCATGAACTCAATTTTCCATGAAAAGTTGGATGAATTCGTGATCATCTATATTGATGATATCTCGGTGTATTTAAAGATTATAAAAGAGCATGCATAACACTTTGAATATGTTTTGAATAGACTTTGACAAAATAAACTATTTGCTAATAGGATGAAAAGTGAGTTTTCTCAAGAGGAGATGGACTTCCTAATACATATCTTATCAAAGGAAGGGGTGAGGCCCAACTTTAAGAAATTGCAACCCATTAGAAACTAGAAGAGACTAATCATGGTAAAAGGAATTTGATCCATGTTAAGCTTGGCTCACTTCTATTGGAAGTTTACAAAAGATTTTGTAGATGACGAAACCACTTATGGATTTCTTCAAATAAAAGTTGTCTTTTAAATGGAAACATGAACATAGGGCATTTGAGGATGTTTTTTTAAAAACTTTTGTTTGTCCTTGTGTTGAAGTTTTTAAACTTCATTAATGCAAGGGACTTTGTTACCAAAGGGGTCCTCATGCAAGAACGACATTTTAAAAGCTTTGTGGAACACAATTGCAATGACCAATTCATGAAAGGAATTGTACGCTATTGTATGTTACTTGAAAACTTAATAACATTATTTGGGGACACATAAGACCAAGGTCTTCATGGACGACATCTCCTTGAAATATTTTGAAACCCAATCGAAGGCCTCAATGAAGCAATTGAGATGGCACAATATTTTGGCATTGTTGGATGTGGAATTGATTCAAAAACCAAGATGGGACAACATAGTCCCTAATAGGAAAGAGGAATTTTATGTGGAAAAACCTTTAACCAAGACTCAAACATTAAAAACCATCTTCCAAAGGGAAAGTAGTTTCAAATAGAAAATAAGGGAAGCCTATATGCAAGACCTACTTGCACAAAGATATTTTAAAGAGTTGTGAGAGTGAAAAAAATGAAAGGCATCACTTTAAAGGAAGGATTGCTAATATGGAAGTAGTTCTAAATTTATGTGCTAACAAGAAAGCTACACATGAAGATCATGCAAGAGGAGCATGATGTGTCCATGGTGGGGAATTGTTGAGAGTGAATCACAAGAGTGGTTGCAGGGAAAAGGTTCTATTAGCTTAAGATGAAAGATGTCGTAGGACATTTTGTAGGCACATGTGTGAAATGCCAAAACACAAAGTCCATTTATTTTTAAAAATGGACTATAATGCTTTTATTGATCTTGAGTGAACCATGGAAAAGTGTCTCCATGAATTTCATGATGTAATTCTTCAAGTGGAACATGAATGCCATTTTAGTGGTAGTCGATCAATTATCCAAATTGGCAAAAATGGCTCCAACAAAGGGAATCGTAACAACTTTTGATTCAACAAAATTATTTTCTGACATTTGAATTAAGCACCATGGAGTGCCTCAATTCATTATAAGCGATAGAAATGCCAAATTTACAATGAATTTTTTGAAACATTTGTTTTGAAAGATGGGAAAGAAGTTGTTTTTTGGTACAATATTTCACCCACAAACTGATGGCCAAACATAAAAGGTCAATGCAGTGTTGACCCAATATTTTTGAAAATACGTGAATGTTTATCAAAGAGAATGGGGCAAACATATAGGCTTGGCATAATTTTGTTATAATTCCACGATGCATTTGGTGATAAAAATGTCTTTGTTCAAATTAACATTGGGAAAAAAAACCAAGAACCCAATGGATTTAACCATTCCCATGGGACAAAGAGACCACTCCAAGGAAGTTGTGGAGATGGTCAAAGGGCGTGGAAAATCATACACCTAATTTAAAAAGCTTTTGGAGCACATTCAAAAATGGTATGAGAAACATGTCAATAAAACACAAAGGCATGTGGAGTTTGAGGTTGGGCAACACATGTGGTTGAATATTCAAGATTTCTAAATGCATGATGGACTAGCCCCACATTTCATTGCCAAATATGTGGGGCTTTATGAAAATTTGCATAACTTGTACCTTGACATGTATATTTTAAAATTGTCGCTTAATTTTGTGGCACATTCGACCTTTCACATTTCAAAATTGACATTGTTTTTGCGTGATGAACATAAACAAAATTAGAAGCAAAAGGTGTGATTAGAAGTGGATGCCATTGAACATAGGTTGGTGGCCAAAATCGAAGGCATATTTCACACAAAGCCAACATGCCTTAGAAGTAAGGAATATCTAGTGAAATACAAGGATTGCCATCATAAGGAGGTAGTATGGATGAAGTTTGATCATTGGGAACACCTCCCAAAAATGGTGAACAAGTTTGAGTAGGAAAGGGGTCACAAACTTATAATGAAAAAAATTCAAAAGAAAAAGAAAAGCCCATTTGCAAATGGCCTAAGTGTTGATGAGGGTATCAACCTCTTTTAAAATGGGGGAGATTGCCCACAAAATAACAAAAATAATCATCCTTAGTAATCTAAAAAGGGTTAAAGGTTTTCACAAACATGGTTGGTTGCAAAAAACCTACTCGTTGAGAGCTTTGCAATGGTATCAAGAGCATGCCCCCGGTTTCCCTTAAAAGTTTTTAATTTTTGAGTTTATGAAATTTTCAATGAGAAAATTTATTAAAAATTTACTAACTCTTTGCACTAAAGGTTCAAAAATTACAAAAGACTACCTCCATGTGCTAGTACTCATTGAGGACTCTCCAAAGATACCAAGATCTTCCGCCAAGGATGCCCGGACTTGGGAAGTCTCAATGTACAAAATAAAGATGAGTGGGGGGAGGGGGGGGGGGGGGGGGGGTGTCCTCTCTTGTGTTTTGTTTTTGAAGAATTTTTGTTTTTAGCCAAAATGGCTACCATCCATAGGAAGATGCAAGAAAAGTGATAATCATTTCTGAAAATATTTAGCCAAATACGAATCACAAATCCTTAATCATCTTTCTATATTTTGCCTACACATTTGAAACCAAGTATACAAATCTAGTAGATTTTCTTATTTTTGTCTCACATTTGGTGATTGGAAAACTTCAAAATCACTTGATTTTTTTATTTTTAAATTTTGAATTTCGATTTTTGGAAAAAAACAAAATCTTATTTGGTAGAGTTATGAGTTTGGTGTGTATATGAGAAGAGTCAATCTTGAGATTGTAAGGGGAAGGGGGGGATTTAGGTACTAGGATTTTTAGAAGGGTCCAAAAAGAGGCCATTAAGTTTATTTGGGTGGTGGTAGGTTTTTAAAAAATCTGTTTGTTATGATTGTTGTTTATATTTTAAAATAATTCTGTCTTGGAAACTTCAAGACCATATGCAAATTGATTGTTTTCTAAGTTTTTTTTATGAATGGGGTTCTTTCCCAAAAAAAAAAACTTTTAAAAGTTGGAACCAATACCAAATTTTCACTTGAAAATGAAGAATTGAACAACATTGGTATAAAACCAAGCTTGGATTCATATTAAAATCTTGTTCAAAAATGTTTTATAGTTAAATCCCATTTTTTGGAAAAAGAAATATTGTAGTACCTTTATCATTTCGGCATAAATTAAATTATTATTTTTGTTTTGTCAAACTTTTGAAAAATTATTTACTATTTGTGTCGAAATGTTTTAAAAAAATAAAAATTCAATCATCAAGTTTGAATCACAGTACTTTTACCATTTTGGCATAAATTAGATTATTTATTATTTGTGTTGAAATTTTAATAAAATAAAAAATTCAATTATAAAGCTTTGAACCACATACCTTTCGTAACATTGCTTTTAAGAGTGAGGCAATTTAGACACACTAGACTATTCCATAACAATGCTAGAATTCTATTGATTATTTTGTATAAAAATTGTTCGTTGAAAATTTTGGAATTAAAAAACTCAATGTCAAAATTAATATTTCAATTTAATTAATTATTCAATAGTTTATTGTTGAAATGGTAAAAATATTACAATATACAAGTATCAATTGTTAAAAGACTAGGTGATTGACATAATTGACTAATTTTAAAATTGGGGTGCAAACATGATACAATGAGCCAACGGTATTACTATAAAAAAGGATTGCATGTTTTTTTTTTCAATTTTTTTTCCATATGAATGAATTTGAATTTTTTTTTTTGCAACTTGTTATAATAAATGCCTATAGTTGTCCAAGTACATGATATATATTTCTTCATCATTTTTTAATATATATGAATTTTTGGAAGTGTCATGATTCCTTATAATTTCAAGGTTTCATTTTTAAAAATGATAATAATTTCAAATCATAACCAGTTTTCTTTTTCTACATTTTTATGTTTTCTTGTATAACAATTTTTATTTATTTTTTAACACATCATGTACATTTTACCCCATTTATGTGTGGCAAAGGACTTTTAAAGTTCTAAAATTTTGGATCAATTTGGGAAAGTTTTTTGAATTTTTAAAATTTTACAATTCTACATATATTAGGGTATGAGTGTTTTTTTAATGTGGTTAATGGGTCATTATCTTCTTAGTTCTTTCCTCATCAAATGTGTTTTATTATATGAGTCCTTTTGTTAGTTTTTGCAAAATTGATTCTTGTCCAACGTGTCGATGTTGATTTATAGAGGTCATAAATCAAAACTTAAACTTAAATTTTCATCAAATGGATATTTGGTTTGAATTCCTTGACATTAATATGAATGGGAAAAAAAAAACTTGCCATGATTATCATGACGTTAAATGTGAAAACATAAATATTTATCCAACTTTGATTATTTTTCTTTGTGATCCAATGCCATTTTTGGCTCATTGGATTGTGACTACACCCATTGGAAAGAATTGGGTATGCCCAAAAAATACCATCAAAAGTTAAATTATGATTTTTAATTTGAAGAAAACATTTTTTGGATTTTGGGGAGGTGAATGGTAATAGTTGAACCTTGTTTTTTTAAAATGTCATTCTTCTCTAAGTTTCTAAAGTATGAATAATGGAAAATTTTGACAACAAAAGTATAAAATCATGTTTTAAATTAACTTTTTTTTTATCCTTATAAATTTTTCATACCCTCACTTTTCAAAGTGGCAAGATTTGATAGGTTAACATTAATGAAAAAAATGTATTTATAAAAATTAGTGTTGGTGGTTAAATATATTATTTGAATATATAATATGTAATTAAATGTTACTTAACATGGTTGGTAAATTCTTTTGGTTACCCTTTGGATTACCCTACATATGAGTGGGTCTATTTTAATTTGGCTACTTAGGTCATCACAAACTTACAATATCATGAAATTTCAATAGACTCCATGTGAAAACCAAAAAATATATGTTCATGCAAAATCTATGGGATTCAAAATGTAAAAATAATATGAAATATATATTATATATAGATGATGTCTCTTTTTTACTTATGATGTTTTGATGTGAAGTATGTTTAATTTACATTTTAACTAAATATGTGCAATTATTGTGATAAAATTTTGCATAAAATTAGGTGATATTTTGTATTAAATATCATTATTACAATTCATTGTCTTTTTTAATAAAACAATTACCAAAAAATGACAAGTGTAAAAAAAACCACCATGTCAATTTAAATAAATCAATTTGGACTATTTGAGTAATAAAGCGAGTGACTATTTGATTGGGTCAAATTTATAATTAAATTAAAATAATTTTTGGATTATTATTTTAAAATAAATAAATAGTTAATTAAATAATAAATAAGCCTAGTAGGTAAATGACACCTTACCTTACCTTCATTGAACTACCTGAATTTAACATGTTTACCTTAATCTTTGAAACATGCACATAGGTTGTAAGTATAAAGAATTGAACCCTACACTTTCATAATGATAAACCAAGTCTTTACCAATGGATTACACCATTAAAAGTGTTCAATTTTTATTATGATTATTATTTCACACATTTATTCCACATCACTAAACATAGTGGTTAAACTTAATTGATAAATTTAATGACTAAACTTGATTAAACATAGTGCCTAAATTTAAGTTAAATCTAATGGCTAACTTTAATGGTTAAACATAATAACTAAAAATTGATTATACATAATGGTTAAACTTAAATTAAATCTAGTGATTATACTTAGGATAAACCTAATGAATAAGTTTAGTGGTTCAACCGAGTCTATATTTAGTGATTATTTAGAACAAACATAATGATCAAATCTAATGACTCAGCTTACGTAAAATTGAATGTTAAATTTAGTGGTTAAACATAATGATTACATTTAATAAAAAACTTTAATGGTTTAAATTAAGTTAAACCGAATGGCTAAAATTTGGGTAAATAAAGTGATTAAATCTAATGGCTAAACATAGTGTTTAAACTTTAAACCTAATGTATACATTTAATGTGTAAATATGGTGGTTACACCTAGTGGGTAAGTAAGTGGGTGGATTAGTTTGTCATTAACACATGGACATTTACAATTATGATATATAGTCATAATTCAAGTTGAGCTAGATATATTTAGTTGTTTAATCATCTATGAATTATGTTATTAATTACAAAAACAAATAAATTTTTGTCTATAATTGGATGTCACAAAAGATAGTTAAAATGACAACTATAAAAATGATTGATTCAAACTAAGTTGCAAACACATGGAGTTTGTATGGTAGGATTCCTAGTAGTGCATTTTTGGAAACCTTTTAATTAGTTGTTTATGTTTAGGAAGAATATTTTTTTTGTTATAAATTTCTTTATCGAGGTTCAAATTAATCTTTTCAAACTTTCCATGTTGATGTTTTTAGTCATGGGTCTATAAAATCTTGTCAAATAATTTGTTTGGTAGCTATTGTGATATTTACAAGTAATGAAAGAACATATCGTAAATTTTTATTTGAATATCCTTTTCATTAAAGACATTACATTGCAAAAGGACCATTATTATATCTTCTTTTATAATAGTTCAAAAAGTTGATAAAACTATCTTCAACCTATACTTGCATTTCCTTGTTGTATCTTGAATTGCATCTACAAGTGATAAAACTTGATTAGTTTTCAAAAAACACTTACAATGATCAATAAAAATGTATATGTCATGATTCTCATCATCACCACACTTCAAGCAAGGCTAAAATTCAACATTGTCCATAACACAACTCACAAGCATTTGAGAAACACAATGTAAAAATTTACTGAAAAAAATATCAGTGTTAATTATTCCCGAATTCCTACCCAAAAAACTAAATGTTTAGGTTCATGATTGATTACCTTTGGCTTGAAAATGTTTCGGAATTACCATATCAAAAACCACTGATATGCAAGTAATCAATGAACTAGATGTGACCGTTTATTGAAAATTTAAACTACCACCCAACATGGTTTCAATCCACTAATGGTTTTTGCATTATTCTTTCAACTTAAATTTTTTTAAAATGACATCAATATCACATTATGCAATCATATTGCGAACAAGCTAAATTTTCAACATTTAGCTTCACCCTTAACTGGATTGATAATTTTGCGAAGCCTTTATATATCCTTAACCATTATCTGGTTTGGAACTATTTTGAAATCTATTTACGTATACTCAATTGATAATTTTTTTGAATTTAGTATTTTACCCTTATCCAGCTGATATATCAAAATGGATATACTTACCCATCTTGGTGGTGACATTTAAGTAGTCTTTCATTTTATTTTGTCCAACTTTGCATGTTTAGGGATGGATATGGAGAAAGAATGAACACTCTAGACCATCTGCAATCAACATTGATCAAAACCATTGTCGGGCAGGTATTGCAAAATGAGTGAGAATTGGCTTACTAAGGTTCAAGCTACCCTGACAACTCGTATTTGAAAGTTGAACATGCATATCATTTAAAAATAAAAATAAATATTTTTTTCCTCTCATACACAAAGGTCACAAATGTTAGCATGCTAACAACTGACAAAAGTTGATCAACTGATCAACTCTTGGACTAGTCTTAGGGATCAGATGCAGCTAATATTCATCTAGGTTTGTGATGCTCAATCTGCCCCATATGTGAATATTTGTTGAGTTTTGAGCATGGAAGTGCACACCTTGACAGCCAAAGGATGTATAATCATCTATGGTGTTCAGGTTTTGTAAGAAAAGACAAACAACAACACAAAGGAACCATTATTTTGCTTGGTATTATCACTGGCCCACATGTGATTGATTTATTAGCATAGAAAATTGGACACAAGGAAGTAAAGATCAGGTGGAAAGTTCCATAAGATGTTCCCAGGAATTTAATGGCAGCCATAAATTAGTGAAACTTGCAGTGAATGCTGAAAATTGGAAAATGGACAAAATTCACATAACTGTAACTCAACCTAGTTTTGTATTTGTTGTTAGAATTGTGCTGTGGGAATTAGGACTGGCCAAACATTTTCAAAAAGAGAATATGAGAAGAGTTTTTAGTGTCAAATTATTTGGGTCTGGGCTGGTATAGGGTTTAAGGTAGGGTTCTTTGAGCTTCAGATCCAGAGGAACAGTGTGTGAGGATTGACCTTGTTTGAGATTTGAAGTGTTTGCATACCGACCTATCCACCCTAGTAGGTAGTAATATGGCTTTTGAACCAAAGAAAAACATTTTGTCAAATTTGAGGATACTAAGCTACCATGTTCTTTTGAGCAGAGATTCTTGTTTCTTTACAACTAGAGCAACAAACTAATTGATGAGGGCATCTGGCCCACAATTACCTGTAGCAGTAAAAAAACCAGTTGTAAAGGACACAAGAAGAGCAAACACCAACATGGTCATAAATTAATGAATTCCAATAAGTGAATTTACTAACCTTGTCATGACATGACCAACCTTGTGACTTAATTAGTTCACAAGGGACTTTTTATGCTTTGTCAGTGTCTGAATCCCATTCACTACAAAAAATGTGACCTGCCATGTTTTGCAAAAACTGATTCTGGTAATAAATTGTTGTTGTAAATTAAGAGCTTCTTAATATCATGGACTCCTGATTGATGATTGGGTAGACCAGACAAGGAAGAGCAAACATACAATGATGCTAAACAACACCCAAAAAAAACATCCTTAAATCCTGCACTAGAAACAGCACTTAAAACCACACTAATTCATCACTTTATTATTGAGCTCTCTTTTAATACAGGCTCTTCAGGCAAACCTAGAAACCTTAGCTTTTAATCTGACAATAGTTTTAAAAAGTAATGTTCGTCATTCCCCAGTAACATGGTAAGGTTTCGGTAGGGTTTTGAAGAAGGGAGGGGGGTGACAATGAGTAAGGGATTCTACTTTTCATGTAGCGAACTTGACAATATGTTGTTTTAGTTCTAGATTACAAGAACCAAATTAGACATTTTCCAACAAAGAAACAAAGCTTGCTAAAAAACTGCATTTGGGTCATACCCAGTTTAGCCACCATAGTTTAGAACCCAAAGCTCAGATCAGGTAGTACCCATCCATTAATACATACAGCTTAGGAAAAGGGCTCTGACAGGATTGGATGCTCATGTAGCTTGAAATTTCATGCATATACATAATATGTAGATAAAGGAATTTCAATTGGTTACTTTAGCCTCCCATAACCTTGGCCAGTGCCAATGCCAGTGGAACCAATTTCCGACCATACAAAATCAAAATCACTCCCTAACTTCAGAAGTCTTCTAATCACGAAATTTATGCACATAAATCATTCTGGGTTCAGCTATCAGTAATCACTAAATAGAACAACCTTTTCAGTGGCATCTGGTCTTGCTAAGAGGTGACCAATTTAAGTGAAAGCTCAACTGGCCAATTGGAATCTGGCAGCTGGTATCATCACTAAGTAGGGATAGTGTTTCAAGAGATGCCTGCTGTGATTAAGTTAGGTTGTGATAATTAAACCATGTTTATATTAGCTGACAATAGGGTCTCTAATTATATTGCTTTCTAAATAGTTAAGTACCCCTAACAGCTGTCTACACAATTTTAACCTAAAAATTGAAAACAAACACAGAACAAGCATAAAATAAGTAAGAGCCATTAAATCCATTGTGAAAAGTAATTGTTTATCTAACAAGAGCCATTTGTTTTTCTTTTTTCCCCTTTTGTTAAGATTAGAGTCTCAATATGTCATTAATGTGATCTTGACAAACTTCATAACAAGATAACAAATTACTACCGAGAAGAAGTTGAAATAAAGAAAGGATGGAAATGTGTAGGGTAAAGCCCCAGGAGGTGAACGCTCTGGAAGTAAGTGGCCTCCTGAGGCAATGATACCCTTGTGAGGCACTGCCTCATGAGGCCGATTAGATGGGGAACCCCATGCTTCGAGGGTGTCACCCAGCATAAAAACCAATGAGAAATTATTATTATTATATCTTTCTCCCCAAATACCCATCTGGTATCACGGGTGAAAATGGAGAAAAACGAGAGGTGAGCATTTAGAAAAGTGAAATGCATGTAGGAAATGCCCACCTCTTGGCAGAGGTAAAATTGTATTCCAACAATATTCTGATAGGTTTTTAAGTATTCCAAAAATGGGAGCGGATCATACTTCATATCCTTTCCTTAGTATCTCACCCATTGAAACCCTCCCTCTTCACCTAGCTTCAATAGTCACTCTCCACTACACAATTGCAAACATGCACAACTTCCCTTTAGTTGCGGTGCTGTGTGCACCACTTTTAACTACCCTGACCCTGCATGCATTACTTGAACACCCAATGAGCACAACAACATATTTTTCTTCTGACTACCAGCATTGCCACTCTGAAGTCTAGCTTGCACTTCTAGTTCACACCTGATAACGAAACTTCACGAAACCACCCAGCAGAACACCCAGCAGAACGTAATGTAGAAGAAGATGTGATATACTACAATTACTTATGTACACAAAACTAGTCCTGGAAAGAGCATTCAGCCCAAAATTGTGTAGCCTAACTAAATCTAACAGAGTACATGGGTGAATCTTTTTTCAACAAAGAATTTGGGAAAATTTTGGATAAATGTATTTTTCTAGCATAAATTATTCAACTAAATTTGCTATGCTTTTTGGAAAGCTTTGCCAGGTTTTCTATATCACAAAATTTGGAAAGAAAAACCATGGAGTACACATCCATGGCCAAAGTCTCAGAACACATGTGATCAACAACAAAAGAACTAGGCTTTGAGCGCATGTTTACTCATCCATGTCAAAATTCACCTTTTCAGACACAAGGAATGTACCAACACAAGTTAAATGACGACGGTGCACCATGTAGCTAGAAAAGTATTTTTTACTAACTCCTCTTCCAGGAGCCCAAAGCCTAGCCTATAACACCTACATGGCAACCTAAACTTGAATCACACCACTTTGGTGTTATAGGAAGTGATAGTTTTTAATACCAAAAGGCCATTATTTTGGATCCTAATTCAATTACAAACATAAACTAACAAACTAGACGGGTGTGGGTCCATAACACATATGCCATGGTCGTTTTAAACCGGCCAAATCCACTCTTTTGACTCAACTTAAGATGGAGGCTGCTTGCATATTTTGAAATGGAATTGAGTTCCATAGTTTAAAGAAAGTGACCAAGATTAAAAGGGGTCCTTTCAACCAATAATCATATCCAAAGCTTTGTTAGCATAATTATGTAAAGAATCATATGTTTGTTTGTGCTACAATCAAATATATCTATAGCTAAAGGGGACTATATACTCCTTTTCTTTGTTTGTGTTGCCTCCAAGATCACAAAAGCTCATGTAAAGCATGAACAAGGAAGAAGATCTATGCATGTGGGATTAGCAATGTTGACATCCTTAAGTGTGAAGCCGATCTCTGAAAAGAACCATGTCAATGCACCATAGAAGATTGAAGTTTGGATGCTCATGTAATGTTCTAGACTTCTAAAGTTCTAAAGATCCATGTGAGAGTTGAACTTTAGAAAAATGGACAAAACAACACGCATCCATATATTCTCACTACTATGCGAACATTTTAGAGGTGGGTTACACATTTGATTGATAGTTGAGTACAAAGGCACAACAAAAGCAAGGCTGATTATTGAAGGATGGGGAATCAATCATCTGATTCAAACTGTAGTGGAAATAATTGTAGATGACAAATGAAACCATGTGGAGGATAAATTGAGCTCTAAACCTCATTCTTATTCAAGCATTAAATGATGTGAGTTTGATTAACATTTGACTTTTCATAAGTCTGAAAGAATGTTGAAAAAAAGTGTGATGATGCAAAAGTTTTGAGATGAAGTATTTGCCACATAATTACACAAAATGGGAAGATATCCATATATTCAAAATGGCAAGAAATCAGAAGATACTGTCAAATTTTGTTCACAAGAAAAAGAAAGAGTCTTGACATAAACTAAAACCTTTATAAGGAATGACTTTCATCAAGCTAAAACCTAAGCACAATGGTTGGAGCCAAAAAAGCTCAATCCCCTATCTGTGTTGTTGGTATAGTGTTGAAGCTGTCCCCTATACAAAAGAATGTTAATAATGAAAGAAAACTGATACAATTGTAGTAACTGCTTGTGCCCATGTCCAAGGGTGAAGACAAATTTGGGAAGCCTCCATTCGGGAAGAGATATCAAGATATGGATTATGTCTTCCCTTCTTACAAATGGACAATAAGTTGCAACATAATAACTCAGTATTGAAACTACACATGACTTTTGTGGCAAATACAAATGATTCTAAAAATGAAGACTTAATATTTACTAGGGGGACCCTATGCTCAAATGCTACTACCACTGCCAACTTTGCACAATGGAACAAATTGCAAGACTAATGTGGAGATTTGCCCAAGACTAACTAATCTTCACGATCTCCATGAGTTTTGAAATTGTTGATTTCTTTTGCACAATTGTGCATTGCTTTTCTAGGTCAAGGTGGAAATACCATCCAGAAATGGTGAGAATTATGAATAGGTGGAAGAGAGTTACAGCAAGCACCTAGAAAGTGAAAAAACAATGGGTTATTGAAAGAGATTTTGCTTCATCGGATGCTGTGTTGTAGCAACTCATGAAATCAGGCACAAATTGATTACCTGGTATCCACCAACCTTCATCATCCTTGATCGCAGCCCAGATTGCACTTTGTGTGCAACCACCCCTTCCAACTCCACCTTCAACTCAAGTTTGTTTGTGTTCATGATGTTACAGATTTTAGTTACTAGAGGATGAGAATGTTCTGCAAAACAAGTATCCAGAATTGATCATCACAAACCTCAGTAACATGCTTGAGTCCCCCAGAATAATCTTGAATCTCAGGTATGACCACAGTGAGCTAATCAAATGTACAACAAAGGAGTTTGAGGAACGTGCAAGCCAGAAATCCATGGCACTCATGTGAAGACTTCATAATTACCACAACACTGCATTTTTGTTTTAGGTGCAGCATCCATGGCTTGCTGGCACTCAGCTTCCGTGACAGGGCATTGCTATCATTCCCATGTTTGTGAAGATGATCCAGGTACATATTTTTGCACATTCTCTTGTGTGCTATGGTAAAAGGCTTGAGACTTGGTTTCTCTGGGCCCTTCTTGTGGTCATTTCCATCCCTCATATGATATCTTGACTCACTTTTTGGGGTAGACCCTTGTTGCTCTTCAAAGCATCTAACTCAGTTTCCAGTCTGCCACTGTTTGCCCCATCTTTGGATTCTGTATTCCAACAAAAGATTCTAACATCAGGCTGCACCTCACTTTGCAACTTCTTGCCACCACTTATTAGTTGACATCACACATTGGTTTCAGAGCCAGGAATTAACCATCACCCTCTCTCCTTCTGTGTTTACAGTTTGTAGTAATTGCATTCCCTCTGCTCTCCATACACAAAAATTCTAATCTAAACTCATCAGATAAAAGCACATTGAAACATGATCTGGGCAATGAGAGTGAAAAGCTGCTGATCACCCTTCTTCGAGCTATTTTTTGTTGCAAAAGCTCTCAAGTGAAGACAGAAGGCATCTGAATATCCTTGGCCAATGATCAACATTTTCACAAGCCAGACCTTACCATTTGGGATCTTCCAGGTTGATGCTTGCATTACATTCAACACCATAATGCTCAGCAAATGATTTTGGAAGGTGCTGAAGCCAATCAATGAGATTAACCAGTTCCCATCAGAATATGAGATTTCAATAATCAAGAAAATTGTAAGCAGTGTTATTACTGAACATTCGCATGCTTCACACCCTCTACAATTTGTCCACAAGTAGCTGCCCTAGGACCTCCATTTTGGACCCTCTAGCAACCGAAAACTTTTGTGTGAAATTTTGCGCCTACATGACACATTTTTGTTTTGATGGTCAAAAGATCCTTTTTAGATGTTGGACATGTGACAATGGAACTTGTCATATTTGGACACTGTGTTCTTGGAGGTCACCAAAACATAGCAGGATTCTAGAAAATGTCTACTGTCCTCTCTGACCTGTAGCCAAATTTGGCTCTTTCCTCTTGTGGATGATTGCCACTGTGGCTACATCACAAAGTTGGAGTGAAAAAAACCCAGCCCTCTAGGGACAAGCTATACTTTTTCAGAACATGTTGAACATCATATCATAGCCCAATATGTCTGTCAGGGGATTGTTCTTATACAATCAGACAATCTGCTGATCAGCTGTCATAATATTGTAACCTGCAGAACCTACACATGGTGGACATTCACAACCATTCCAACAGGTAAACCAAAATGCACAACCCCATTAGATCCTTGTATCTTCTGAAACTACATATTGTAATTTAGAGCTACAAAATGGCTGTCTCTTTTGACATCAATGGAGCCACTACTAACCCACACCTCCAAAGAAGGAAGCAGGCAGAGTATTGTCACAAGATGCATGGGTTTCCTTCAATCATGAAGGAAGTCCCTGCTGGCTTTGCTGCCCAAGACGGCCTTTCATGAAACCCTGGCACTAGCCTGTCAAGACTAGGTACTTCCTATTCAAGGACAGAGTTGCCTTCAATATGTTACAGGCATAAGAACAGAAGGAAGACAGACAGATCTTAACTAGTAATTGTAATGGACAAAAAGAGCAGTTGTTTAGGAATGGGTCATGAACAGCGATGCTAAAATTGCAAGCAGAATATCATTTAAAACATTGTCAATGCTGAAGACTGGAGATGGTGCCTTGGGTGGTGGAAAAGCTCTCAGCCCTTTACAAACAAAGGTTTCCAAGTACCCAATAGCAGAATCCAAAAACTAGGGTTTGATAAAAAATGCAGGAGAAAATCTCTTCCCCCTTGATAGCCTGTTCTGGAAGTACATCATAAAAATGACATGGTATAACACACACTGATAGATAGACTCGATGGATACACTGTCTAGGGTTTAGAGTAGAGCATGACAGACAGCAGTCTAGTAGCCCAAAACGGACTGGAAACGTTGCAGTCTCTTCATGCAACACAACAAAACCCTTTGTTCAATGAGAAACACTAGAACAGTAACCCTAAATTGTCCGTGCACATCTTCGAGAGTTGCAAAAAAGATCAGAATTGAACGTGAGGTTCATTTTATTTTTTCCCCCCTTCTCCCCCAAATTTCCAAAGAGAGAAAACTCACCATCCAATCGTTGAGACTGTTCTCTGTTACAGTCTGGAAAAATATAGAAACCTTTGAAACTGAACTGGGGGAGTGTCTTTGGGTGAGCTGCATTTCTCAAACTTGTAGCAACGCCGGCAGGCAGGCAGCTTGGAGACAACATTCACAGTTCCTTACAGGCATTATTTCTTCAAACATCAATCACAACATTATATTGTGGACATGGAGACGTTGCAGCCTTTGACGGAAAAAAAAGTGCACATAAAAAACCCTAAACCCTAAGAAAGCGAAGTTAAGAGAAAAGCTGGAGAGGCCTTGAGAACCTCGAGAGAGCAAATACTACTGAGGCGGACTCTTCATGGGATTCCAGTCTCGGCGATCGACGACGACAAGCGACAGCAAGCACGCGAGGCACAGACGTTGCTATGGGAAAGCTCCCCGCATTTAGCCCTCCGAGTTCCTCTGGGGGTTTAGGGTTTAGGGTTTGATCAGCGTTTTTATTCTTCTGGCTAATTTTTTCCTTCAAAATGGCTAAAAGAATGTATTTTTCCGGTTATCTAGTAGCCAGATTTCGAATTTGTTTTTGGGATAAATCGCCAGATTCCGCTATTGGGTTCAGCTTTTAGCCAAAAATTTGAAGGATTCTTGCGAAATTTTACTTTCATATCTGGTCTATAGCCAAATTTGGCTAAATCTTCTTGTGGATAATCGCCGGTTTGGCTACATCACAAAATTGACAAAAAAAGAAACCCAGGTCTTATCAATGGCCCACATCGATCCACTTTGAGACAAAAAGGTGGATCCATCTATGGCCTCAAAGTGGATCGATCTAGGCCATAGATCAGTCCTTGTATGGATGGTAGAGATTGGCAGTTTGTTCATGCTTTGGGGCGATGAGTTAAAATGGGGCCCAATTGAAAGACTGATCTGGACTGTTGGTCTATCCTTGGATGCACGGTAGAGATTGGTGGGTCACCCAAGGTTTGGGGGAAAGCACTAACCAAGAGAAACAAGTTAAGATGGCACCTATCGTTCGTTTGATCTAGACCGTTGATCAACACTTATAGGCATGGTACATATAAGTAAGACATCACCTATTGTTCGTTTGATCTAGACTGTTGATCAACACTTATATGCATGGTACATATTAGTAAGATGGCACCTATCGTTCTTTTGATCTAGACCGTTGATCGACACTTATGTGCATGGTACAGATAAGTAAGATGGCACCTATCGTTCGTTTGATCTAGACCATTGATCAACCCTTAGATGCAAGGTAGAGATTGGTAGTCACCTATGTTTCAAGGCTAGCACTAAGTAGGAGAAACGTGTAGGGTAAAAGCTTGAGGTCAAGGGCATTACCAAAAGGACATTACATTAATATTTAATGCTCAAAAATATTATTTATTAATTTATTTATTTATATACATACCTACCTATATAGCTCACCTAGCCTACCCAGTTAATAACCTAGAGCGTAGGTTAACTAAGATACATCACATGAAATTTAGGTAGGGAGGCAATTTAACCCAGGTAATAAGAAGGTAGGTAAGAAAATAAATAAAAAAGGAAGTAGTTAATCTCAATACATAGGTAATTGATCATACTAATTATATTTGTGATAATGTTTTAAAGAAAAATTTATGCCCAATGTGATATTTATTAGTTATTTATAATATCTACCCTACTTAATTAATTACCTTACCCTATTGTATATAGTCATTTACCTTATCTAATCACCTACCTACCATATTTAATTAGTTACATTACCTTACTTAATTACATAAATTTTTAAACTAATTACCTTATCCACCTACTTACTTACTTGCCTACCTACTTACTTACCTACCCACATAATAAAAAAAAGATCAATTTAGTCAATTAAATTAGTAAAAAATACATGTCATTTTACCAATCACGGGCCTCTAGCCAAATTGATCAAATTCCTAATAAAACAAACAAAGTAATTAAGTGAAACATTTTGAGAAACCATGAATTCTTATAATGTGAAACTTAATATAATTTTTGACACCAAAATCAAAATTTCAATGTTTTAAGAATTAAAACCAAAAATATGTTCCTGGTTCTATTTATATATGGAATTGGAATTGGATTAAAGACATATGATTTTGAAAAAAAAAAAAAACCTAAAATTGGGAGTTAACTAGCATTTAATTGGCAATTTTGATTTGAGTTAAAGCTTGCATTGGAATTAGGTTTAATTTTCAAAATTGAAACCATAAATTTTGAAAAACCTAACTTGAAACCAAATTTTCAATTCCATTTGCATGTGGAACTAAATTAGAACCAATACAAATCTAGTCTAATTTTTGGCATTGGAATTAGAAATCCTTCATAAAAATTAAAAACCATCCAACATTTGTATGCCCAAAAAACAATAAAACACAAACTATTAGGGGAACCAAAATACAAAAAGTGCATTAAACCTTGAAAGCAAGAAGAAGATAAACAAAACCTTAAACAATACAATGAGGAAAAAAAACGAAAGGAAGAAAAAGTTATAGCAAAAAGATATGGTGAAAAAAATGGAAAGAAAAAAAAACAAATGGAAGAACATCAAAAGAAGGCATCTAAAATGATTTTAAATGTACACATTTTTTTCCTTGTCGAAATTGATACACACACACATACACACAAACTCAACTTTTATCTTAAAATAAAGTATATAATGGGTTGGATAATTGAATCTCAATTGAGTTTTAAAACTTTTTTTTTGAAACTCAAACCTCACCTTAATTTTTTTTAATGATAAACAATATACCCACACAACATGCGTGTGGACTAAATTTCAAACATAAGGACAATAACTCAATGTATTAAAGATCATGGTTTGGACAAGTTGAAATAATGTTTAAGAATTTGATGATCACTCATATGTTGAAAGTTTGGTGTGATTCATGGTAGTTCATTGGTGTTAGTGTTATGTGATATTATAACAACTCCAATAGTTCAAATGGAAATCACATGTTATCATTAATATAACATCCATTTTTAACATGTGTCTACATCTTTGTCATCCATAAACATTATATTTTGACCTTTATTTTCTTTGATTAACAATAATATTGACACATGGATTAGAGAATTAACGACAATCAACTTGTTGGTGATGACTATGCCAATTACCCAAAGACATTAATTTCTCATTTCAAGTCTTGGAAAACCCACACCATCTAATAGGATTTTAGTAGGGGAATTTTTTTGTTAGTACCACAAGGAAGAAGGTGACATGCCCGTTCGCACAAATTCAATTCACATGAGCGAACCTTTTGCTAGGAATGTCACTATGGGGCATCATGACAATGTGAGTGGTTCAACCAAGTTGGCAAATTGGGGTTGTATTCCTTAATTCACCATGCAAACCAAGTCAAAGGGTTTTGGGATTAAGACTTAAGGCAAGTTAAACTTGTTTTAGGACAAACTTTGGTTTGTTATGGGGGCAACATAGTGTTGTTTTGAGGCAACACCCGAGACACTTGAAAATTTTTGTGTCACCTCAAATTACCTTTTGCAACATCTTTGTGATCTTGCATTTCCTTTTAAGACATCTTAAGTGTTGTTTAAAAAAAACTTAATTTTATCTTGGGACATCACTTGGTGTTGTCCTTAAGGAACTCAGATGATTGAGAGTCATTTCAAGTTTGCCTCCATGTGGAAGTTGCACTTAGAATAAGTCCTAGTGACTTTAATTTTAATTAGTGAGTTGGGTTTGGATTGAATTTAGGAAAACATCAACTAATCATGTGTGTTGTGGGATGCATAGATCTAATTAGAAGTTAGAAATAAGGAATTTTTTTATGAGATTGAGAATGTGGGAATGCAAAGGCCAAGTCAAAGATACGTTTCATTTAGTATTATAATAAGACATAATGTTTTGTGGCCAAGGTAATGGAAACCACCAACAAGGTGAAAAATTAAGCAAAACCCCAAAAGTGTAAAACCAAGGTAGAAATGGAAATGGACAAGGTGGCTAAACAAGCTACCAATAAATGGAACCAAGCTTGTCACTCTAAAAATCATTCTTTTAATAATGAACAAAAGGGATGATGTGGAACTAAAGGAAGGAACACAAGGTACCCCCATCAAATCAAGTTTGAATAACATGGAAAAGGTTTCATGTAGGACCAAAGGCAAAACCAAGAATAATGAGCCCATGCCCTTGTATTTTGGTACAAGATAGAATTGAAATTTGAATAATCAAAATAAATCAAATGGGTTGAATGAGGAAGTGGAAGATGAAGATGGGGTTTTGTGTGAATAATGTTACAAAACATAAAATGAAAGTGTTTAGAATGTGTTGTTTTATTAAAAAAAAAAAGCATGATAATAAAAAAAGAAGGTCCTTGAAAGGGAAGTGGTGGAAGAACCCATATCCTTGTTAAAAAAGGAGTCAACTTTCAAATCATGGCAAATTTGACAATCCCAATAGACATGTTGAAAAACATGAAAATTTTGCAAGCGATATTGTATCAAAGCCAAGTAAACCAAAGCTTGCTTGAGGCTATAACAAAGGCAAATAAGTTGTAGGCCCTTGAAACATTAAAAGCGGATGTTTTTACTAAAGCCATCAAAACACAAATGTTCAAATTTTTCATAAAAAAAGAAACAATCACAATGAAGGTGTGGCAATGGGCTTTCCATGTGGAGGCCTATTTTGAAAGACAAAACACTGTGAATGGTGCAAGTTAGCTTTGAATATTTCAATTTTTGCTCCACGACCAAACAATGGAATGGTGGATAATGCAAAAATTCATCAAACTATCTTGGAATGAATTTAAAATCAAATGGAATGACAAATTCACCTTGTTCAATCAAATATTAAAAGATGGGCAAGAATGATTGAGTTTGCACCAAAGCAAAGGACATGGCACATTGGTGTGCTATGTCCAAGCCTTTAGTACATTGTTGAACCTTGTCACAATGAAGGAAAAGTACGTCCACAAGGTGACTTTCCTTCACCACTTGCAACTTTGGGCTCACAAATCAAAATTTCAAAAAAATGAAATTTCAAAACATTTGTTAAGAAATGATGAAAGTGGAAGAATGTATGGAAGATGCTTTCATATTTCAAAAAATGGTGGTGGCCAAAGTGGCCAACCAATTAAGACTGAAAGGTTTTGGGCAAAACTAAATTTCACTTAAATGTAAAGTGGAAAGTAACATGGTTTTCTATTTATTGGATTGATGAACCACATATTCATTCATAAAACCAAGTGTGGTTGAATGGTTAAAGTGGATTGTCACAAAAGTGGTGAAACCCATCAAGGATGCATAAGACAATGTAAAATCGATATTTGAAATATTATTGAGGGTGAAATTGGAATGTGTTAGAGTCAAGTTCAAAAAAAATTTCACAACATGTGAATTGTGACGCGCTCCCAAGTCCCGGGTTGAACCCACTTGAGGGTCCAACTATGTAGAGTTGCGGAAAGTTGGGACTTGAGGGCTGCTCCCGACTTCCAGCACTATAGAGGGGTAGAGGGGCGTGTTAGAAGTTTTGGGATTAGACTAGGAAGAGGGACTAGATTATCAAGCTTGAATCTGCATCCAAAACCAACCACAAGAGGGTTAGTTCACATTTGGGAACACCTTTGTGTGTTGGGACAAGCCACGGGCACTTTGATTCACAAGACTCACCACAACCCGGACTAAGGGGAAGCCACCACCTTCCCCCATATATTATTCTCTGCAACGCTCCGCGGAGGCTACATCCAAATGGCTCTTTTTCCCGGGACTCCCAAGTTGGAGTCCCGAAATTGTCCCAAAACTGTCCCGGTTGGAATCCCGAGACTTTGGGAGCTCATAACTCTTGACTGCAGAGTTTAATCAAGGCGAGGTCCAAAGTTGTAGAACTCTTTGAGAGCTTTCCAACGCCATGTCGCACTCCCAATTCGGATGTCAAAAAAAGGTCGATTCCCAACTTTTAGTGGTCGGGAGTCAAACTCTCAGTTTGACTCCTGGCCCTTCTTTTGCTCATAACTTGGGCTGTAGATATCCAAATGACCAATGCGAGGGCATTTTGGACATCTACACTTCAAGACCTTTCTAATGACACCAAGAACACTCCAATGCAAGGTGTTTTAGCTTTTATTGTCGAACTCTAAATATTCGGGAGTCCCGGAGGACTCCAAATCCCCAACTTTGGGAGTGAGAGTTTCATCCTCCCACTTAGCCCAAAGTGGGGTTGCGACAAATTGGATAGCTTCAAGGCCATCTTAAGCAACACCTTTTTAGACTTTTACAAAATTGATAATTTGAAAGGTGGTTTTAAGTTGAGATTCATAGCTAGGATTATCAATCATAGTAATGACATACTCTCAATTCGATTCAAACATATGCGTATTTTACGTATTTTTGGGCTTTTAAAAAAATATTTTAAAATACTTTATACAAAGGCCAATTTTCAAGCCTTTGTATTTTTATAATGTTTTTTTTAAAATACTTGAAAATACTTCTTTTTGAGCACCTTCGAAAAATACTCGTATTTCGTATGTCACTACTATGTTATCAATAAATTGGTTAACTTAAGTCTTGAATAATAGTTTAACTTCAATACATCACAAAGTGGGGACCCCTTTGTATAAGTGCTATTTAAGTGCTTTCACAATACTTTTACAAGATGTCCAAGGTTTAGTGCTTTGTTCGTGTAAAATAGGCATTGAAACAATTTAGATTGTATTGATTTAATTTTGGTATTGTTTCAATGATAATTGATGTAGCATCAATTTGCATTGTATTTATGTTGTATTCATATTATGTCCATATTGTAATGATATTGCATTAGTATTATGATTGTATTGGATATGCATTTTTAGTTGTAAATGATACAATGTTGTTACAATATGGTTACAAACTCTATTATTGTATTGATTCCATATTCTATTTATGTTGTTTATATTTTGTATTTATGTTGTACTCATATTTTTTCAACATCGTATTTGCATTGCATGTGCATTGTTGAACATAGGGGATGCAATGTTGCAACAACATAGCTACAAACTAGATATTCAATATTGACTCAATGTTGTATTCTTGTTGTTTATGTTATTGCATCTATGTTATAATCATACTTTCCCAACATTGTATTTGTATTGTCTATGTGTTGTTGAAGGTAGGTGATGTAATGTTGCAACAACACATTTGCAAATTGGATATTCAATAGTGAATCAATATGGTATTCATGTTTATTATGATGTTGTAAATGGCTCATTTGTGCCAAACAAATGAGACGTTTATAGGCACACCACAACAAAAGCATTTAGAAATTGCATATGCGCCATTGGTTACAAGAATTGTGACAACTTCTTAAATTATCATAGTTTTGGATCACAAGATCGCAAAAGAAAGCAGTTACACAATACAAAGGAGATAATGAAATGTTGACCTTGAGATGATTGAGTAGAGCATCTAAGGCTATTGATGTTTTTCTTGAAGGAAGATCATAGTATCAGAAGTGGAAGAGAAGGTAGGCAATTCATGCCATGATAAATGATAGGTTCCAGGCCAGGGTCCTTCACAAACACTATAGCGGGTGCTGACTTCACTCCTACTCTGTCCACAATAACCCAGTCATCACCATATGTTGATTAGTTTCTCTGTGCATACCAAATAAATGTGTAACTGCACATGTTGAAGGTGATGCAGGACCTTATGAAGAAACAAAAGGAGAAGATTTTTGAGAGTTCTAGAAATCAGCTAAGTTCTGCAGTGTACAATAAAGAAAAGCAAAACATAATGTGCTAGTGCAAACAAACAACTTGGTCTCCCAAAATGTGTTGTTCTGCTCTTGCCAAAGCACCATAGCAAAGATTGCATAATCCCAGTACTGCTTAGTAGCTTGTCGAATGTATGGTGCTGCCTTTTCACCTGTGTTACAAAACACTATCACCTTCACCTGCTCACAAAAGAAATTGTCATTATTGATGTAAGCAAGTTCTAGCTTCTTCTTGCCTTCATTTTCATTCTTTATTAATTTTCCTTGTTCCTTTGGCCTTTGCAACTTTTCATGCACCAGTGGTACTATAAATTGAGCTCAGTGTGGAAAAGTAGGTAAACCAAAATGGATTGAGATTAAGCACTGCACCTTGTGAAGACCTGTTTTCTGGATGACATCTGTCATTTGCATGTATTTCACCCAACAAATGATCAGGTAATCAGCTTGGATTTGTGATTTGGGTTCACCATGGCAAGGCCATGATTCCCTTCCAGAAGCATTATGCAATCAATTGTTGTGTGCATTCTCTGAACTGAGGATCCCAAAATCTGACTAATCAAAACTTCACACAAGTATAAAGTGGGCTGTTGCAAATTCAAGACATAGGCAACAGAGGCAATAGAGGCAACCTTGCAGAACTTCAACCACAAAACTATTGCTCAGATAGTGGGTATTGTGGGTTACCAAGCCTTTAGCACCATAGTACAAGATGCGAGGCAACTTGAAAAGGGATGTTGCCGCCCATTCCACCAAAGCATCCACTATCTTCTCCCCACGAAACCTGTAATTCACAAACCCTCTCCATTAGTCTTTTTTAAACTGTAGGCTGCCAATTGTGATTTAGTCACCAAAAATTGAAACACTCTTCATCCCCACTGAGTGACTAATTGCATAGAATGGAAATAGGACAAGCCTTCTGATTTGATGGAATGAGAAGTAGATGAACTTCACATGTCACAGTGTACCTGGTGAGACAGCCTAAGTGCCTGCAAGCAGAAGTAAACGCAACAATCTCTGGAAGACCTGCACATTGAATGAAGCCCTCCTGATATTGTCTCCATGCCATCAGCAGTTCACAGTACCTTCTCATTTTCTTTCACACTAGGCCCTCAAATCTAGATACTTCTCCAAACACAGATGATTATTGCCAACTATTAAAAAAATTGTAATAAAAGTATAGTCCATGTTTCTGAAGCATCCAGACATTTCTGACATGGATGAGTAGGCAAACAATATGTTTCAAGGATACTAACCGTGTTGAAAGACTTGTTGTGTTGTTGCTTGAGTCCTCAAAACATATTCTTTTGGGGATCATCAGCTCCCACAAATCTCCTCACAACCCAAAATAGATTCCCTTGGGGATCATCATTAGCCTAGGATTTGTGACACACCCATGAAAAGTCCCTCTTCCTCCAACCCAAACCTCTACCACCAAAGCCAACTTGGTCATGGTTGTCACTTGGCAAGCTGCTACAGTCCCTAACAAACTCAACAACATAGTTGAATGGGGCAACACATATGATAGATAACACAACTGTAGAATTCTAGTCTAGCAGTTGAAAACAATGACTGGGTATACAACCCAAAATTTGACACATTCAAACATGAGGAAGATAGTTGATTTAGCAATAGATTAACTACACATAAGAGGGAAGGATGAATGATGGACTAGGATTATTAAACTAGATTATCCAACTCCAAGCCAATATATAGTTGCACAAGACAGCAAGTTGAACAAGTTCTTTGACTGGAATGAATAATAGGTAAATAGACTTAAGTGAGAAGCAACACAGCGAAGATAAAGCACCTCTCAATGGATGGAAATTACCAGAAGAACATGGCGAAGACCAAGGGTGGGCTTCCAATCTTTCTTGAGAGTGTTAACACAAATTTCACCATTTTTCGCAATGTTTGGGTGGACGATTGGGTCATGAAATAGCTTGCATTCCATCACATCACATCACCAAAGTTACCAAAATGAGGTTGCTAAACCTGGATCAATAGCATTTGCCCAAAACACATCAGCATGATTGCAGAGAAAAAGTCCAGAAAAATATTGTGTCTGTTCTGGCCAAACCAAAAGAAACACAACAAGAATGAGTGTGGTCATAACCTTGTGAATGTCAATCACAGACCATCACATGCATCATGAATGGCAGTGACTAGCTGCCATTATGCATTCATCAGATCCGGAGAATGGATGTACAAAGAATATAATAATCTGGTCAAAACTTAGGGCATATAGTTACAAAATTCTGCACCCCCAGTTTCTGTCGCATTTCTGCAAAGCAACAAGAGACTTAATCATGATGTTGGCAAGCAATAAAAAGGCAAGCCAAGAACCCTCTAATATCATTGACTTTGCTGAGATTACTACTAATACAACATCATCCAACAAAAGGGACAAAATTTTGCAACCTCATGTACAAAATTGCTAGATTGTAGAGAATAGAGAAAAAGAGATAGGTCTGCACCTTTGGGAGGGGTTTGGGGAAAGTCATGACTCAAAATCAGCCTCATTCTAAATACACCTCTTTCATATGGTGTCCCATCTGTTCCAAATACCAGTGCAATAGTCAGTTCACAGACCACAAGCATTAGATTCTCACACTCTCTTGATACTCATCTTCAGTAGCACTTACATAAATCCATATCCCCAATCTCCAATCTTTACTACCCATGTCACAAATGGTGAATTGAATCCGGAAGTTCAATCTCGTCATCACAAAGACAAAAAATGGGAAACATGAAAATAAGGAGGTAGAAGAATGTGTACATGGTCCCTCAATATCAGCAGTTATGTTGGAGAAGTTCTCCTCATTAACAAACAACGCAATACCTTCAGGTGGGCTCTCATCTAGGTTCTTCAATTCTCTCGCAAGCTCCTTGATGACTTTTGCAAGAAAAACTAAATTCTCGTTTGTTGCCTGTCAGAGATAGAGTGAACGCCAATGATCAGCACCTGCATATACCCATATCTTTACTCGCCTCTGTTCTCCAGAATATCATTCTATGGTTCACGAGATAGATAAGGAAAGCCCAGCGAATCTGTCTCTGTCATCATCTTTCTACATTTGGTGCTTTTCTCTCTCTCTCTCTCTCTCTCCGAAGTGAAAATTATGCATCATTGGAGTCTAGGTGACAAAAATGTGCTAAACCTAGAAAGATTTCAAACAAAGTACACATCACAGATGGATACCACACCAGGACTGTCCTTCTGTTGCTGAAGGTGCTACGGTTGGAATGCATATGATCCAAAGTGTTAAGCAACCTACCGAAGAGACATCCTTCTTTCCGCACTTCAACTATGATTCAAGCATAGAGATAGCTGCAATTGTAACAGGCCTTGGACCTCTGATCTGCAAAGATGTAAACTTTGACAGCAAGATTCGCACGATGCGTCGTGATGTTGAACTAACTTCCATGCACAGACAGGTGGGAATGGAAAACCTTGAGTTTCAACGGACATACCATCTTTGCACAACGAGTGTCTTGATCCTTTTAAGCGAAGCTGTTGAAGATCCTTTCAAAGCTCTTCACCACTTCGTATCTCTGGATTGGACTGCCAATTTCACTGGCACAACCGGTGAACCAAAGGTACACACCACGCTTACAAGCCTTCACGATCTGATGCACATTGTCAAATTACAAGGTGCAGCGACCTTTTCAGTTTCCCTCTCTAACCTTCCTTGCAATTCCTGCGACAGCATTGAGCAACAGGGGACTCTGAAAGATTCTGTTCGTTTGTGTTCCAGCAGGCCAACTGTTATGAGTGTACTAGAACAAGGATGGCTCCTTCCCTATTTTTGTGCAACCCGACGTCAGAATGAACTGCTCATTACGATGATGCTTCCGTTAGAAACAGCGATCGGCGTTGCTATCTAGACAAGGGCTGGAGATAGAGCCTTTCTCGATTCCTTCTCGCACGTGCGGCAAAGCCAAATAGTTATGACCCGAAAGAGAGACAATGCTAGAAACAGAGAAGCCACAATGCAAATAAAGCCCTAGCCTCCACACCCGAAGACTCAATGTTGAACGAAAAAGAAACAATCAAACGAGCAGAACCGGATACATATCACCCGGCGATTGCGTGTAAAGCTCGGAAGAGGCAATCGCACGGAAACCACGAACTAACAAGAAATCCAGAAATTACGAACTCCTGCCCCTAGCAAGAACCTTCAAATGATTTTCTTAAAATAAAAACAAACAAAAAGACAACGACGATCGGACCTGCTAGCCAATATGAAGAATCAGGAGGACGAAGCAAACTGCAATGAGACTAGAGGACTCGCTAGGCCGATGCGATATGAGAGCTCGACTCGGTCTCAGCGAACACGAAACATAACCAAAACGAAGCCGAAAAAAAACAAAGAAAAGGACGGAGGACTTCCTAGCACGTTTCAGAAGCGATGTGCGTGTGCAACAGACAGTAATGAGCACGAATTATTGGAGACGTGAAGAGACATTGGAGGACAGCCAGGAAAACACGCAATGTGCAGCAAAGCACGCAATTGTCAGAGGATGGAAGGGCGGGTGCAGGCAGAGAGAGAGAAAGACGAAGGTCAGATTTTAACAATGGTTAAATATTTTTTTCACCCATTTGTGACCGTGGTAACCGCATGACAGGACAGACCCATCATATCGTCTATCCACAGCTATATCCACCGGCTTTAGCCAGTCGGTGTCGGTTTCCCGACCAATGGCTTGTTCGTCCCTTTTGTGGATGGATGTGGCTTGCAATTCTTCATTCGACAGAAAGTTTTTTTTTTTTTTTTTTTCTCCTTCTTAAAAAAAAAGTTTGGTTGTGTTTTATTTGGGGGTAGGCTATGTGGTAAATCCTTTTGGGAATTTTTGTAGCATAAATTTGTTACTTAGGTTCATAATTTGTTGGATGAAGGTTTTCTCACAAATTTCATATAAGGCAAATATTTTGTTTGCAAAATGAGTGTTTTAGGGTTTAGAAGTTAATATTTCTCAAATTGATTTAACTTGTTAATTATTGATTATGATCATTTTATACATGACTTCTCTAGATTACTGTTTTAGTATGGGAACTTTTACACTTTTATTGAAAGAAGGACTATTGTTTGTCAAATTGTTTGTGAGGATGGAGAAAAAATATGGAGAATTAATTATAACATGCACTAACTTCATAACATAAGATGCTATCATCTTTCTTTGCTAAAATAAAAAATAATTGCCACTATAAATTTCATTAAAAAAAAAAGACTAACAATTTAAAATTTTAGTTACTAATCTTGATACAATTTTGAATTAGTTTTTATTTTCAAAGTAAACGGGGTTGTTGAATTACTAACTTATATATGACAATTAGACAAGTTACTAACTTATATTGTCTAGTTATATTGAATCAATGCTTGTTATTTGTCCATTTGATGTTGCAACATTTCACAGGATTGTATTAATGTTATGACAATGAGTACCATTGTTTCAACATTTTTAATGTGTTGAGTTTATGTGATATGCAACAACATTGAAAATTTACCTTTATGAAGGTTGTAACGATGACAATTCAATAGCTAATCAATTTGTGTTGTCTCAGCATTGATAACATTTTATTCATTGAATGTGTGTTGAAAAAATGTAAATTATGTCAAAACAATCCCAATGCTAACTCAATACATATTGTTATGATGCCATCAACATATTGTATCAATTACCATATCAGTATTGAATATTCAACATATAGTCATCAATTTGATGACTTATTAATGTATGTTGTGCCAATGTTGGTCATATTTTTTTCATTGGACTAATATTCATAAGATGTCAAATATTTTAGTATTATATTAATGTCATTTCAAGACATGTTGTTACAATGTCACTTTAACATCATATCAATGATTGTATCAACATTGAACGTTGAACATATTGTTAAGGTGTTGTAAAAGCACTCATACAAAGAGGGGGCAAGTTTGTGATGTAGTATTCTCTTATTCCCTTTGTAAAAATTACAAGAGTTTTTGAAAAAATTCTTGTGCATGTAAATGAATGGTGTTAAAGAAAAAATTGAAGGGGCTGACCAATTGCCCATTTCTATTTTAAACACATTCAATAAATTTTTTGATGTTTTAACAAATAAATTTCCCAAACAATGATTTTTTGGCCATGTGATGAATTGATCACAAAATTAAGCTTATGTTAGGGTCAACCTTACCTTTTACAATTCCTTATAGACATAGTTTTAAAAACTTGAATTTTTTAAACTAAATGAATGACTTAATGGAAAGGGTTGCATTAAGTGAAGTAAATTGGCTTATGGAGCCTTGGTTTTGTTTGTGGACAAAAAGGATGATAAATTGTGAATGTGCATTGACTATCTTACTTTGAACAAAATCACCATAAAGAACAATTATTCCTTGCCTTGAATTGATGACTTGTTTAATTGTCTAAATGGGGTTTGTTACTTCAATTAAATGGACTTGAAGTCAAAGCAAGCTACGATAAAAAAAACCAATAAAATTTGGAAACATTGAATTTGAAATTAGCAACTTTGTGTGGTTGAACATTCAAAACTTTAAGATGCCTAAAACTTTAATAAGTTGTTTCACATGGCAAAATATGCAAGGTTGTACAAGGTGCTTTATAAGTCACATTTTATTTAAATCATATTACATTTTGTTATTTCCAACAACATTTGTGGCACATCCCACTTTCCATGTGTTTAAATTGAAACTATTCTATGAAAACAAAAAAGGAAACACAAGAAGCAAGCCTATCACCCAAGCTTTGACATCATTGACCATAGGCTTGTGAGTGAAGTTCAATGCATCCTAGGTGTAAAACAAACTACATGTTTGGGCAAACAATATCTTATAAAGTGGAAGGGATCCCACCCAAAAGAGGCACAATGGGTGAAGTTGAACCATTTATACCATCTACCTAAAATGGTAGAAAAGTTTGAACTGAAAATGGGGCATAAAGTGGAGTGAAAGAAAAATTCACAACTAGTAAAAACCTATGACAAGGCCCAAATTCAACTAAATGTTGATAGGGACATCAACCTTCAAAAATGAAAGTGAGAACATGAAAACCTTCAAGCTTCAAATTGGAAATACAAGTGCATAAAGTTCACAAATGTTAAAAGGTCAAATTGTGCAAGGAGTTATTCCATGCAAGGATGAAGTGGATGATCGAAATGAGATGATATCAACAAACAAACAAAACCTTGTGAATTGAACTTTAAGGAAAACTCCTAAGGGCTTGATTGGGTGAAATCAAAGCAATGATGTGTGTGAATTAAGTGGCATGCCTTTGAATTAAGAACTAACCTTAAAGGGGTGAAGGTTTTAATGTATGGAGTTTAAGCCTAAGGTAAAAGGGCTTTAAATTATAAAAGTTAAATCAACAATATTTATCAGCTTGTTTAATTTTTTTTTCCCAACATGGTTGTTGGGGTCATCAAAATGACACTTGGACATTGATGGTTTATAAAACACTCACATTGGTTGAAGAACCTAAGAGGGGGAATGACACCAAGGGTGTGATAAGCCATCACAAATGACAATGCAAATTAACATAAATGATGTTTAATATTCCTCCCATGATGAGTCCAAAAGATACAATAAATAAAACCAAGGTAAGAAAAAAACCAATCCTAAAGTGACTTTGTGGTAGGCACATGATGAGTGGGGGCTTGTCATGAAAGGTGAAATGTCAATGAAAATTTTGACCTCCATGAAGTGGAAGTGAATGGCATGCCTTTTTACATGAATCCAATTTGCATGTGGTGAACCTTATGGACCACCATGGTGGGGCACTATGATAGCATGGGTGGTTAAACTAAGTTGGTGGACTAGGAATCTACTTCCTAGTTCATCATGTGGATTAGGTGGAAGGGTTTCAGGATTAAGATTTAAGACAAGCTAAACTTGTCCAAGGAAAAACATTGGTTTGTTATTGGGGCAACATAATGTTGCTTTCAATTACTTTTTGGGACATCTTGGACATCTTGCTGATGTATTAGGGCAACACTTTGGATGTCTTAGGGTTTCACATTTCCTTTCATAACATTTTAAATGTTGTCATGAAAACAATTTAATGTTATTCTAGGACATCATTTGGTGTTGTCCCTTGGGAACCCAAATGAATTAAAATCATCTTGGGAATGGTTTAGTGTGGAAGCTACACTTAAATTTATTTTTAATGAATTTAGATTTAGTTAATGGACTAAGTTTGGATTGAGTTCAAAAAAAGCTCAACTAACCCTTTGTATCATGGGATGCATATATCTAATTAATAGTTAGGAGCAACGAAACACTTAGGAGCTCAAAACCATGGGACTGCAAAGGTTAAATTGAAAAGACATTTTAACAAGGTTCATGCAAAAATGTCATTCATTGCCTTTTTCAAAAGTTGTTGAGATTATTCTTGGTTGCAAACACTGAATTGTAACCATTAAGACTTGTGGGCTCTTTGGGCTTATATAATATAACACCAAGTTTTGGAAAGAAACAAAGAGTAATGAAATTATCCTTTTTGTAATATCTCCAAGGAATCTAACAAACCACAAAAAAATGATATAAGCCCAAAGCAAGGGTAAAAAAATGATATTTGCAATTATAGACATTCATCCATTTCAAAACGTGTTATCTCATATGTAACCTAACAAATTGTTTCCTAGGGTGTGAGAATTGATACTATGTAACAATAATGTGTACAAGACCTCCCATTTTAATGTTCAAAGTTCTATTAGTCTAATGCCTTCTATGAAACAACCTCATATATGGAGTCTACAAAATTGAGATCAAAAGGTGAAGTGGCCACTATATACTTGCAAGAGCTTTGTAAGATTTCTATAATTTCAAACCATGTTATTTCATGAGCATGAGTTTTTCTTGACAAAAACCTAAGCTAGTTGTATTGTTGTTCAAGCCACCCACTAGAAATTCCAACATCATTTATATTGCAATCAAATAGTGGGAAAATAGTCTCACATGTCTATTAAACTTTCACAATTATTGTCACCTTGTATTGAAGGCACCACATAGGTATGAACATGATTAAGATAATCTTTTCTTTCTTGATTTGGTTTGATTGTTCATGTGGGGACTTGAGTTTGAAACAAGGTAATCATATGACAACACAAAGTCATATGTTATATAAACCCAAGTCAATATGCCCCTTTTGAAATGTTGATACTTGACAAATTGACCCAAAAAATTTGATTTAAATTTCCATTGATATTTGCCACAAGAAAAATCATCAAACATTTTTGGTAAATATGATTTTTCAAATACACTTGCAAGTAATTCATTTACTCACAAGATTATTAGTAGTTTAAAATAGGCACTTTTGACTTCTGCTCCTTAAGTTGGAACTTGGAACCTCCACCAAAATTTGGAATCCGAACAAACTCCAAGCTACACCCAAGACATAATTTTTTTAAAGAATTGAACTGGATTCAAAATTGAAAGTTTAAGAGTTTGAAGAACATGATCCAAAACTTCATTAAGGATCCATCATATTGAGAATTTGGTAAGAACCAAATCAAGATGTTATTTTCAAAACCCAGAGGACAACTAGGGTTTATTTTAAGAAATTTATTATAAAAAAAATTTGAACTAGGTGTTTAAGTGTAAAAGAAACAACTTTTAATGCAAGAGATGTGACAATTAAACAATAGTAATTACTCAGTTTTTGGGTATTGTTTGTTAGAGATTGCCATGACTGCTTCAAGGAGATTTGTGAGTTTGGGTAGGAAAGTTTGTTTGTTTGTTTGTATATTCTGTGGAATAGATCAATAGCAAGTAGTGGATGGCTAAGGAAGCGACAATATTCAATGAAGGGTGGAGAGTAGGACGGTGCATGACAACATAAGAAGGAGAAATCGAGGGCAATTCAAGGGGTCTGTCTGGTTTTTCTTAATTATGTTTCAGAAGAGTAGAGCTGGAGCTTGTTAAAATTTGTAGTTGCTGTGTTTTTTTTATTTCCACTGTGCCAATGACTACACTATGGTAGGCTATATGTTCTTGTTAGTATTAGACTCTATAAATTGTTGATGCTGAGGGTTGATGGCGAACAAAAGGAAGTCTGAGCTGTAGAGATAGGAGCATGTAGAGGGATACATTTGCATGGAACCTTGGTTGAACCTTTCCTAGATCCAATTAGTAGGGCAGATGTTTGAATGAGTGCCAAAAGTTTCAATGGGCGTCCTTGGGTTGGGCAGAATGCGGGTAAAGATGAACAAAAATGGGAGATTAATAAAAATTTATCCATAGACCTTTTTATCACAAAATTTTGTCTTTCCTGAGTGGTTTGCAAGTCAACTTGGTATACATTACTCATCCTTGACTCATACCTGGAAGTCAATATGTTTCTAAGATTATGCCAAATGTTCTTCTGCATTGTTACATATCGTAGAAGGAGGGTTAGCATCTCATGTGGACTGATTGAACACTGAGGGTTCTAACCTCAAGCCAAACCCCATCCATCATAATGTGTGGATTTGATCCTGGCAGCAAACTGAATGCTACAACTATAATAAGTTAGAATAGTTTGCTAGGTATGTGCCATTGGAGATTCACATAGGAATGGAGAACTTTGTTCTGATAGGACAGCAGCACCAAGGGGTTATAGTAATGCCGGATTGGCAACCCCAAGGACGTATGCTGCAGGAATTGTTTCACAGGATTTGTATATCTATTATGAGTAGTTTGTGACCATGAGATTTTCTTTTTACCCTTTTCTTTTGGTTACAATAGGTTTTATTCACCTCAAATTGACTTGTTCACCCTTGCATTGCACCCCAAATAGCAACCCTGTGAAGAAAAGAAGTGGAAAAGGAAGGAATTGCGACTTTAGAATAAAGTAAGAAGCACCAATCAAGTCTTATAAAAATGGTTATGCACATAAGAAATGGTATGAAACGATGGTGTTATTCAAAGGTTAAGTGGAAGGAAACTGGATTATTCAACAGCTGCAGTGGTTTGTCTGCAAGCAACAGGAGTGGCAGTTGCAAATGCTGAGAGATGGGCAAAAAGTGACAGAAATGATGATGGGTTGGAATGTCTTGGCGGAGGGAGGAAAGTAGGGGTTTTAGTCAATGGTTAAGAACTCCCAAAGTCTAAGGAAAATTGACTCTAGTTAAGGTACCCCACCACCCACCAAGAAGACCTTTTTCTCATCCGGTGTAGGGTTCTTAGTCAATAGAACAACTCCTAAAGTCGGAGGAAAATTGACTGTAAGGTACCCACCAATAACCTTCCTCATCTTTAGTTGCGGTCCAAGAAGGTGGGGGGTGTTGTTGCTGCTCTTTTGGAAGGACTGCTGATGGCCCTTGTTCTAACTCCACCTTGAACTCAAGTTCCCCATTCTCCGCCTTCCTGCGATCAATCAACCTGCTCACTCTGTAGTACATGCGAGGACGATTTTCAGCCGACTTGAGAATTCTGGAAGAAGCAACAACTATTTTGGGTTTCTCCTCAAAGCAGCTGCCAGTGTTGTTGTTGTTGTTGAACACATTGTGCTTGTTCCTCCTCAGATCATAAGGAGACGGGTTGAGCTCCTGAGCCTCGAATTGTAATTGTTCCACATTGGGCTTCATGTCTATGCCCGGAGTCACCATTTCTTTCTCTATCTTGACTGTTGCAAAAGGAATGCAGTAGTTATTGGTGGTGGATGTTGGGATCTTTGGGATTGCACCTGGTTCAAGCTTGTTGTTGACCTTGGGCTTGATATCAATTTCATCAAAGGCTGCTGCTGCCTTTGTAGGAGTCATCCCATCTGCATGGGTTGTTGTTGTTTTGCAGCTTAGTTCTTGGATTGGCACCTTAAGTACTCCTCTGCTTCTCTGTTGTTGTTTCCTTGTGACCTGATCCAGTCGAGGTGCTCTCCACATGTGTCTCTTGGTTGGGTTTTTGGTCCGGTTCAAGTTCTTCTTGCTTGCCAGTTGTGCTTTTGTTTTTGCTGTTTTTGTACTACTATGACAGCCATCTCCTCTCACCAATTTGTAATGCCCCTTTCCATCATCTCTTGACCCAGGAACAATTTTGACATCCACGATACGAAAGATGTGAACCAGGATGATCCAGTGTTGGGCATCTACAATTTCAAACACGCACATATCGCCTTCTTCTAAACAATGATCACGAGAGAAGTTAGCCCACCCACCACTTAGCCCTTGACGGTTTTCATTGCTGAGCCACCTTGCAGGCCAACCAAAGCCAGCTTCATCTTCTAGAATCACATCTGTGTCTTTCTTTGGTAACCAGATTCTTGCAAATTCAATTGGGAGACACTGCAAAGCAATCAAGCACTTTTCTTGGTTAATACTAACAGATTCATTCATTTCTCCACATGAAATGCAATGAAAGAGAGCACAACACTCGAAGAATCACACCAGTCACATTTGCTCTTGAATTTCAAGTATGGAATACATCATATGAAAAGCAAGCTGCTGATTTGGGCCCAACAACAACGACAAGATCAACAACAAGAGTTCAAGAAGAAGAAGAGAGTGGAGAGAAATTTACAAGCCAAAAGCCCCGGTATACTTGTGAAGGTCTCATCAACAGCACGACACTTGGATTTTGGGTTTGAAGTGCATGTGCAGCAATCATAGCTTGCTCTCGCTCAGTTTCTGTGACTGGCTGTCTTTGTGATATCCACGTCTTGGAGAAAAACCCAGGCCCAAACTTTTCCATCTGTTGTCCTCCACTGCTCCAATTTGAAGGCTTTGAAGAATTCAATTTCCGGACTTCTTTCTTAGTACCTGGAGCTGCTGCTGCTGCTGCTCCCCTACTACATGGTTCAGCTGCCCTTCTTCTTTTTGCTGCTGCTTGTTTTGTATCATGCAGTCTTGTCACTGGGGCCTTTGATCTGCGAGTGGATCTTGTTGCATCTGGACACTGAGTCAAAGATGGATTTGGCTCACCTCTCAACCGCTTTGCATCATTATCTGGCAACCCATCATCATCATCATCATCATCATCATCATCATGAGCTGGAAGTTTCACATCTTCTTTAGAATATGTAGCTGGGGTGTCATTGTCCCCAGTATTGTTGTCTCTCTCCTTTCGAACTTTGCAGTTGTGAAGACTTCTTCCTCCTCCTCCTCGATCGAACTGGGCTGTGTTGTTAGTTGCGAGCTTCGAGTCTGCTGCTGCCACGGCCTCTAAACCATTCTCATCAAACACACGAACAGTGAAGTGTGAAGTTGAAATGAGAGTGAATAGAAGGCGATGACCCTTCTTCAAGTGATTATCAGTGATGAAATTTTTCCATCCTTGGCGGAACCCATGAGGTCCTTTGCCCATCATGTACATGGCAATGAGCCATATGTCACCACTTGGACCTTCCAGCTTCACACGATGAGAACTACTTCCCTGAATTTCACTGCTGTGAAGCTGCATAAAAGCTTTGGGAATGTGCTGTGGCAAAGAGAGACAAAATAAAACAAATTGAATGAATTCACTACCTGCAGATTTCTCAAGCTCAACAAGATCCCAAATTGTTTTTTGAGGCAACAAAATCTTCAAAACCCAAAGAAAGAGTGGGAAGAAAGTCTTGAAACTCACTCACCATCCAGCTGTTGAGACTGTTCTCTGTCAGTGTCTTGAGAAAGGAAGGACGTTTTGTGCTACTGGAAACTTTGCCTGTCTCATTCAAGCGCTTGGCAGCTCCCCGGGTAACAGGCTCCTCTTTGACCACCTTCACATCATCTCCAGGCTCCATAGCTGCCGAGCATTGAGCCGGGCGTACAGCAGTCGTAGCAGCAGCAGTCTCCTGCACCTGGGCAACCGTGTCGCACTGGACTCCCTGCTGCTCCTTTGGCCATTTCTCAACTTCCGCTCTGATGTTTGGATTAGACACAATTGTTTCAAGCATCTCCGTCAACTGCAACGTCTGTTGTGGATGGTCAAACAGCTTCATACCTCCGTCCATCAGCACTGGTCACAAGTCTCTCATACACAATTGCTCACACGCTTGGGTCACTGAACTATACAATCTCTCTCTATCTCTCAGCGTCTCTCTCTCTCTCTCAAGCACCCAAACTGCTGAAGACACCTATTTCAACTTTCCGGCTCAAATCTCCTTCTCTCCCTCCCTCTCTCTAAAGTATCCAAACTACTGAAGACACCCATTTCAACTTTCCTGATCACAAAGACATCATCAATGTCTCTTTCTCATCAGAACCTGAACAAAACAACAACAACAAGAGAAGAGAACTTGAAGACACCCAATTCAACTTTCCTGCTCACAAAGACATCATCAATGTCTTTCTCTCATCAGAACCTGAATACAACAACAACAACAACAACAACAACAGCTCAAGTAACAAGTCAAAAACTTGAACACAACAAATTGTAGCAACAAGTCAAAAACTTGAACACAAAGTAGTAACAGCAAGCAACAGGAGCTCCTCCTCCTCAGCAGCAAAGCACATTGGAATGGAAAAGACCAAAAAAGAGAAATCCAAGAGTGTGTGGGTCCCCGTTTGATTGTGTGTGTGTGTGTGTGGGTGTGCGCACCAGCCTCCTTGCCTGCCTGCCTGCCTGCCTGCAGCAGCCTCCAGCACAGTTAGCCCAGGTAAAATCCCAGGCCCGGTTGTTCAACTGGTACCTACCAAAGGAGACGCTTGTACCAGCATTGGCATTGTTAGCAAGTGAGACCGTTGGTGTACAACACAGGGATTAAGACTAACTGATCCATTATTAGTAGTACTAGGCTAATAGGTAATTAATATTGTAGGTTAATCAGCTGATTTACCTATTTATGGGCCATTCATTAATATGCCTAGTAGGTAGGTCTATAGGGGATTAATATATTTTAGGAAAATATTTATTAATTCATATATATATATAATTAATATATATCACCTACTAGTAGGTTTATAGGGGATTAATATCATAATAGGTTTTATAGGAATGTGATGGATGATGGGATGTTCCTTTTACCATTCTCCTTCACTTATTATTGCAGATGTTGATGGGTTTATGACTAACTAACTACCTAACTGATGATGATGATGATGATGATGATGAATCACATCCCCATTTTGTCATCAGTATGACCATTAAGTGTATGGTAATGCCCCTTGATGCAATTGATGGATTTTTATTTAAATTTTACGAAAAGATTCTAGTGATACCCGGTGGGTATCATGAGGAAAATTAAATGATGGAGATTTTTTTTTTTGAAAAATGAAGTGATCACAGGAACATACATTTTGGTTTTTTTAAAAAATGCCTGCCTCTTGCACATGACATCATATTATGCTCTGGAATCATACCTCCAAATACAGTAGTAGAACAAAATTTCAGAGGTTTTGTTAGGGAAGGGATAAATCAATGAAGCAGATTTATGGTTTAGGGTTTAGGGCTTAGGGCTTTATGGGAGCAAGGGCTCTGCCTTGTATACGCCTGATTTTGGAAGAGCCCGTGGCCAAGGGCTTTGTTGTATGTACAACTTGTCTCTTTTTTTTCTTTTCTTTTCTTTTCATGATAATTGGGGAAAATATAAAACACTTCCTTTTCAAAATGCCCTCTGAAAAGTGAAGTGGAAAATCACATTTATTATAACACCAACATGCACATAGTACCTTGAAAAAAGGGTTTTTTTTTAACTTATAAGAGAACGAGGCCCTTAAGTTGTGTGTTCCCTAATCCAACACTCCATAAGCAGATTGCCATGTACAATGGAGCCTATTCCATCTTGAAATCACACCACAGGGGCCCTAAATAAGCCTCCCCTTTCCTTCAATGTAGCATAGGGAGCCAAGAAATGACTAAACCACAGCTGATTCTGTCACTTAAAACTGCCTGGAAACCTGTCAAATGGATCTTTACACCAACAACTCAACTGGAATGGAGACACTAGAAATGAGTTTGTCCAACAAATTTTCACAACCTAGAGTGGTGCAGATCATAGCTAGGAAGCTGCTAACTCCTCCTTCATGAACTGACCCAAGAGTTCTAACATTTGGATCAGCTTGCATTCCCTTTTAATTTGCTGCCCATTTTCAATGCTCTTTGCATTCACATCTCCAAATTGGAAGGTTACATTATTTTTTGCTTAAATATCTATAATTTCACTTGAATTTTTTTTAACGAGTAGGTAGATAATTTGGATATTGTAAGTGCCATATTACAACAATTCATGCATTAGTGTCATGTCATATGTCCTTTTAGAGTGGTGAAGCTTCATATCCAACCTTAGGCCACTTGTTGGTTCCCAAACAACCCTTTTTTTCAATTGATGAAATTTTACAAAAAAATTTCAAATTAAAAAAATGAATTGATTTTGAAGGTTCAATTGCTAGAAGTGAGAAAAAAAGTTAAAAGTTGGCAAATTTCTGTATTTGGTTTTCACTGTATTGCCAAAATATTAAAATTTTGCACTTCATATCTGCTAGATTTGGCTAAATATTCCTTGGGATGATTGCTAGTTTTTCTACACCTTCCAATGGAGGATGGTCACTTTGGCTACAGACAAAAATTCCTTCAAACATTGGTCCCACGTGACCTAAATCTAGCTTTCTTGTCTCATCATCCCTTCTTGATTTATTCAAATTTTATTTCAACGACTTTTGAGTGTGTAAAATTTTGGAATCCAATGGTTGGTTCTATAATCCCACGATGAGAAGATTGGTCCTAGATCCTAACTAAAGGTGTAAAAATGTGTGTAAAGAGGGCTCCTATAGGTTTAAGGACCAAGCTGGAGATGAAAGATGAATATTTGACCAAATGCATGCAAGGACCCAAAGTTTAAAATGACCAAGTTTACAAAACAAAGTTTGAATGAGATCAAAGAAAGAATGACAATTTGATTGAGTGGGAAGTCTCTAGAGTCTAAACCTATTATTGCACACGAATACAACTAGATAATGAGGGGTTGATGCTATTGTTTGAGATAATCCTAGGGTGGAGAAGGTGGAAAACATGTTATTGCACATCTATGAGTGCCTTATAGCAAGCTCACCTCAATTGCTTAGGGCAATCCTACCTAGTACATGAAGAGTGTTCCTATATTGCCACCACAATGGTAGATTAGTCATTAAACTTGATTTCCAATAATTGAGCTGTAAACAAGTCATGGGTGTATGTGTTAAGGAATGCTCCTCTACTAGTACATGGGACATACTGATCATACAAACAAGGCAACAATGTATATTTATCATGAAGGTTCTTTAGATTTGATGGTACCCATCAAAAGGGTGTATGAATGAGAAAGAAACTAATGATATTTTTGGTATATCAATTTAAATATACAACACTTGGGGGTACTTATTATTTACACCCAATGAGTTTACTTTTGTACAAGGGTATATATGGGAACTTCAATGCTGAGGCATTTGGTGACAAGGTACAATGTGCATAGGTGCCAAAGCAAGGCTCAAAAGATGATAGCATGGGCACATGAGCAAAACACTAACCAGCAAATGGAAGGTTCTTTGTTGGTGAATGTTCATGTTTCCCCCCCCCTCCCCCCTGTGACCAAACACTTAACAAGTCATGGGAAGTTGAATCTTCACACATTGTTTCTCTATTTCTAAAGCTCAAAAAATAATTATAGCTCTTCACTTAGCATTTCTAACATCACAAAAATTGCTCAATTTGGAATAGGAATGGGGAATATATGATGTGTTTGGTGTAAAGGGTTCAATGTTCGATGAGGGGTGAATTAAAACAGATTAAAAACTTGAGTTTAAATCTTGGATCATTGCATCTTTGCCTTTAGAATACGAAGAAGTTTCGTAAAGCCCTAGTTGACACACCCATCAAGTTTTAAATCTCTCAAAATAGACTAAAAATGAAGAAGAGATAATAGGGCTAGAAAAAGAGAGGGATCTAAAACTATTTTTCAATTTTTTTGAGGATCTAGTGACACAAAAATCACTCAATTTAGTTAAAGAAAGAGACAAATATTAAAAATTGTTCAATGAAAAGTGAGTGCTCAGTGATGGGCAATTTTATTTAGTAACTAGTTATACGATCCAAAACAAACCCACTACCAACCTCTCTAATATTTATTCTCTAGAAAGCAAGTGTGCTTTAATGCTAGGAGAGTGCAAAATGGGTGTGTAAGGTTTTTTTTTTCCACCCAGGCTCTTTACTTCTAATTTGTTTTTTCAATTGTTCAATTTTGTGTATCCATTTCAAAGTGCATTCAATATGTGTATTTAATTTAATTTGTGTATTAAATTTCACAATTCACAAAGTGACACACAATTTTGACAAAGAACATATCCAAAAATTTCAAACATTTGGCTTTTGCTACCATGGTCAAAAACATAAATTTTCATTAATACTTTTCATACCATGGTTAATTTGAGGGGATGTGTGAGTTACCTGATTTTTTTTCTAGCCTTATACTTGTCATTCTTCTTATTCCACTTGGCACACACTTGCTTTCAATTCCATTGCACATCTGAAAAAAATTCAATTAATTGTTCCATGAATTGTTTTCAATTTGCTTCCTTCAAAGCCTTATAACTTATGTTCCCAATATTTATCTTCACAAATGTTAATAAAAAATTAAAACTGGACATTGATCCACAACCTCTCTACATGGATTTATTTGAATTATATGGTGATTGATTTAGTATTTTTTTCCCTTTTTTCCTTTTTTTCCTTTTTTTTCCCACTAATTTACCCAAGCAAAGCTATGATTTTATACCCTTGAAACTTCTTCAAATTGTACTACAATTTGCCATTTACTTATCTCCAAGGTTATATCTGAATAACTACATATTTGTTCCAACCTCTTCAAAAGTTGTTGTTTATTGTTATTATAGTTCTTGTTGAAGTGCAATTCATGGGAGTGTCTTATTAAAGTTGTGGGAAGTGGGAGTGACTTCAATAATTTTTTGTATTTTTTCAAATTTTCAATCCCAAGTTTGAAAATTTGCCCTAACAGTTCCCACTTCTATTTATTTTCCAAAATTCAAAACTAAAAAAAAGAAGTGGTTTTAGGAGTTTTCCAGTCATCAGAAGTCAGAAAAAAGAAATGTAAAATCGGTTAGATTATATACTTGGTTTTCATTGTGTAGCCAAAAATATAACACGATGATCGAAGACTTTTTACTTTACTATATATATATATATATATAGCCAGATTTGGCTAAATCTTCACCAGGGATGATAGCCACTTCTTCTACATCTTCCTATGGTGGATCACCACTTTGGCTACAAACAGTAAGTCCACTAACTTGGAACAAATGCATTATGCATGGCTTAATACATGTCACTATTTTCACATGGAAAGAATCATGACACTTGCATTTGCACCTTACACAATGGCACAATAATTTCATGTATCACCTTGCAATCATGAAGGACCAAATAAATCATGGTGTATTTAGGCCTACATGCTTCATAAGTTGAAGTGTGATGTACAAATAACAAAGGATGTGAATGGGTTTATGAGGGTCTTGTTCAAGTAAGTACTTGCATGATGCATCTCATTTGTTAGATTTTAGGGTTATCCTTAAAGTCGTACTCAGTCCATCCACCCCTTTTTTGAGTATCCTTTTTATTTTGTCACCTCCTCTTTATTGTTATTCACAAAATTTTAAAATTTTGATCAAATAGCAAAACTCAAAATGCGATTGTTGAATTCTACTACGATTTGTATTTAATGGAAGTGTGTCGGTAATCATTCTTAGGTTTTCTATCTCAAGATTTATATTGAGAATCACATTTAGGATTAAACATTTTTTTAACATTTATGAAAATACAAAAAACAATTTAATCTCAAATGTTATACTCAATGCAAATAAATTAGACAATTTAATGGTCACTTATTATTTTAAGTTCTTTCAGAACTTTTCAGACTTTCAATGAACAATTTCATCAAAATGGGCCAAGGCTTTAACATTTTCAAGGTACAAAGTTTCTTTTGTTTGAAATCGGCTTGTTAACATGCAAGCATGATGAGTGGGATCACACCCAATGCTCTAACAATATGAATTTTGGAAAACTTATGGAGAACTTGTAAAAAGGTCAGGTTGAAAGATGATCCCAAGAAATTAGTGTTGAGAAATGTCCACAATTCACTCACATGGGTAAGGTTGAAATTTAAGGAAAATGGTCAAATGAAAATTGAGAAAGATATAACTCAAGAAAGTTGCCATTAGGAAAGACAAATGCAAGAAAAGAAAGGATTTGAAAAAATTGCAATTTATCAAAGACAATGGATGGGTGGATGGGTGGATGAAGGCTATGACAAATAAGACTTGATTGTAAGTTGAAGTTTAGCAAAGAAAAAAGATGCAACAAGTGTTGAAAAAACCTGGGAAGGTTTTACTTTATGGATGGCATCAATTGGTGGATTAAATACAAGTTGGAAAAAATAGCATCTAAGAGTTTGCTGATATCCAACGAATACTATGGCTAAGATGAAGGCTGAAAATAAAGGATTTGAGAAAGCTAAAATGCCAAAAGACTTTAGATGAAATGGAAGTTAGAGAAATGAGATTTAGGATAGTTGAAATTTGAAGAAAACAAATGGATCATAAAATGAAGGTTTAGAAAAATAGGATGTAAAAGCGTGTTGAAATTTGAAAAAAACCATGGATGAATGAGAGATGCAAAAGATGAAAACCACCAAGTTGTTTTTTAAAAAAAATTTACATAGATGAAAATGTAAACAATGAATGATGAAAAATGGATGAAACTTATGTCATATGCACAAATAAAAATGTCAAAGAAAGTTTAAACCAAAAATGAAGATTAAAGGAGTTGCTTTTCTGAAAACAAATAAGAGGCAATGAGCAAAATTAATGAATATGGCCAAACTTGTGTACAATATAGATTGAAGATAAAACTATATTTAAGTTGTAAATATTTGATGTTTGTTGATTGGAATATAATATGAAGAGTCTTAAGTTACACCGTTATGTTACCATCTTTATTATGCCCCTTTTTAATAAGAATGTCAATGTTAATCATCATTTCAAAAATTGGTATTTAGTCATCAAATGTGGTAAAGTTGTGATGTTGAATATTTACTTGAATAATGACAAACCATGACTACTTAGTTTTGGCAAGGGGTTCAAATATAGTTAGTTTTTGTTCTCACAAAAGCCATTGGAGTCTTGGTTCAATGATTTTGTTGTCATCCTTTGAATTTCACATGTTAAGGATTTTTTTGGGGGCCAAATGTGGCTATTGGTGAAAAAGGATTAAAGGCAACATGATAAGCAAATTAAGGATAGTGGAGAACATCAAGAAAGAATGTGAAAATGGTGAACAAATTTTGCATGCATAAAGTTGAACTTGATTTTAAAAGATTCAACATGATTGTGAGCATTTGTTTAGTTTTGGACATTGTATAATTTGAATTTCTTTGACCTTGGAATGTATAAAGTATGTGTGTGAATGTGTTTATTGCATAACTCAAATCTTGAAGTTTCTCTTGTGGTTTAGAATGAGTTATAAAGAAAGTGGCCATGTTTCTAGGCATGTGCAAGTATAATAACATGCCAATGCTACAAATGTAATTTTGCATGTTTTAGAGTCAAAAAGTAGACTAACATTGAAAGTTTTAAACAATGAAACACAAAGCTTGGTATATTATTGGAACATTTTGAATTATTTGAAATAAATCTAACAAATATATAATATTAAAAAATTATTGTTGCATAGTTGTATATTGGAAATATGAAAATAACCTATGATCCAATTTTTTTAATTCAACCTTTTTTTCTTTGAAATATGGAAACTTTTAGTGGAACCATTTTATTCAAAAAATCCTTTATACAAGTCATAGCCCCTTTTATTTTGTTGCCAAGTGGTGAAATTTTGCCACACAAAAAAACTTAATCCATCTTATACATGAATGTTTTAATCAATTTTTTTATTATCACATATGTTCATTGACAAATGTTTTTCTTGAAAACCATATTTTACACCAAAAAAACACATTTTCTCAAGTAACCTTGAAAATCAACTGGGGCATCATGGTGCTTCACATTACAAATGATAAACTCTTCATGTGTATTATAATAATTTTGGACATAAATTTGGATAGTTTTCATCTACAACCTATACAAGGTCTTTAATATCAACCATAAGTGTTAACATAATGTGTGAATGTTCACAGGTTATAGATTGTTGAGCCATCTAAAAAAGACACCATATATTTGGAATATTGAACTATTAATGTTGTTGAGGTTTACAAATGTTCAATACAAAACTCCATTCTCCTAACATATTCATTACCTTAAGAAAAAAATTAAGTTTCTTTGTGAAGTTATTTTCAACTCTTAGTCATGATAACTCCCCTATGACATCTAATCAAAGTCATCAATGCAAAGTTTTACAAGTTGCAATGTGCCATACTAAATTTATCTTCAAAAATCAAGATTACTTACAACCCACTCTAATTTATGAGTTTCTACCCAAGCTCCTAGGAAGGGATATTAGCTAGGGGGAAAGTAATGATGATTTTTTTAAAAAAACAATTTTCTCACATAGACAATGGATTGGATAAACATGCACCTAGGAAGGCCCCATTATTTCTTGTCTTGGGGAAAGGGCCAAGGGGGTTTCAGATTTTTGTGTTCCCACTCAATCCCACCAAGTTTCCAATGATGTTAAATATTAGTGTTGTCCCTAAGTCCGCACATGTTCCCCAAGCTATTCCAATAGCAGAATAATTCACCAATAATCATCACTTTAAATGTGGCACTAGGTTTGACACATTTACAATACAATGCCAAATAAGAAAAAATTCAGATTTTTTTTACTATATTCACATAATGATTAATGCTATAAGTATCTTTCTTACACAACAATTCCAAAGTAAAAACATGTGATGTAGTGGTATAATCCTTTCTCCAACTGAAAGGTCTATAGTTCAATCTTTTACCAATTGTTTTTATCAACAAACAAAATGGATGAAAAAATACATAAAACATTTAAATAAAAATTTTAAAGTTCCCCAAGGAGAAGGGCATTTTCCTCGGGGAGCAATTTACTTTCTTCAAGGAAGGGCCTAAGGTCCTTGAAGAGAAGGGCAACTTCCCTAGAAAGCAATGTACTTTCCCCAAAGAAATACCCAAGTTACTTAGGGAACAGTCATGTTCCAAATTGTTTTGTAATCACAACCATGTCATATTAGTATTTATATAGGCTTGTAACATGTTATTGGAAAGGTCTTGAAGAGGGCTACAATTTTGTAGCTAGGAGAACTTTAATCAAAATTTGTATGAAAAGTTAAAGTCACACAAAGTTTCAAACAAATTTGTTCCCTAGGCACATGGTTGGCCCCCAGGAACAACCATTGCCCCTAGGGAGAAATGGTTTAAAATTGCATTGGGGAGACATCATGTCCTGCGGGGAACAATCATGTCCTGCAGGGGAAAAAGGTTTTAAGTTGCCCTGAGGAATAACCATATTCCTTAGGGAACAAATTTGTTTGAAATTTTGTGTGACCTTAAATCTTTCGTATGAATTTGGAACATCATTTTGAAATTGTTGTGTAAGAAAGATATTTATAACAATAATCATTACGTGGGTATAGAAAAAAAATCAGATTTTTTTTCATGTTGGGCGTTGTATTGTAAATGCATTGAACCCAATGTTACATTTAATTCATTATCATTGTTTAGTGTTTGCTTCTTTCATAGTTTTTTTTTTTGGTTATGCCTGTAAAATGCAAATGAAACACCAAAAAATGACAAGAATTTTCATTTGATCTAGCATTTTGACAAATATTTACCAAATGTTACACTTAATTCTAAAATCAGTAATTTGGGAACTTTAGGAGGCATTTCCTATTTGAATTGTTCTTGTTCATTGAACCATTTGGGGATGAAATGTTTATTCCATTCCATTTGACATATTTGCCTTTCCTTACAATAATCACCTTGGAACAAGAAACACTTATTACACTACTACCATGGTTAGAACATTAAAATACAGACTTTTTTTAATATTACATCTAAACATTTTAAGTATCATGTTCCAACATTAAATTTGGGTCTACAAATCCAAAACTTAATATTTCCAAAAAAAAAATTCACATTAAAAGGTTTTAGTCGAGAAAATATTAATGTACCAAATGTGGGTGGACATGCTCTAAAATGCCTCAATAAAGAAGGTGGAATAATCAATATAATATTTGCAAAGCATCAACACTAATTCTTTGTTCATTACACAATCACCCATTTATTTAGTTGCCACATGTCCACCATTTCCTCAAATTTGTAAAGAAATCTCTATGATAACAATTTGAAGGGAACACAACTCTAGGGTCTCCACATAGAATCATTACCACATTGTAATTTTAGACTCTATTTGTTCTTGGCCATCATTTTTTATATGCAAAAACTAAACGGGATATACATGTCCCTTTAGAAAGACAAAAAAATGTCTTTTCCAAGTTTATAGAGCTAAAGGAGAAACGTATAGATCCTTTTAGTACCCTTTTATCATCATAGTTTTTTTTTTCTTTGTAGAAAATGGATAACAATTCACTGTAACTACAACCTGACTACATCCTATTTACAGGATGAAAATATTGCCTACAAAAAGATAGTACAACAAAATAACCAAACAATGTCCATGATGGAAATAAATTAGTTGGAATATGTTTATCCCATCCATATCCCAAAATGTTTTTTAGTTTTCCAAGTTGACAAGTTTTCTATTCTTTGCACCTTCCCTAAGAAAGTCCTACAAAAGATTCATCCATTCTTTAACTAGATTTCTCTTGAGAAGATAAATTTTCATAGGACATGACTTCTTGCTTGAATTTCAATTCTAAAATACTAACCCATTGAAAAAGTAAATCACATTTCAAAGTTTTACTTTAATCCCCAAATTTATTTCATGAATTTTTCTTCAATTATAATAAACAAGCAAAGGCTTTGAATCAATGCACCACTCATGAAACAAATCAGACTAGCAACAAGGTTCATTCAGACATATACATGTGGAAAGGGATTAGGGTTTTAAGGTTGATGCAAGAATACACGTTAGGGGTGTTATAAACACCAATATGCTTGAGGTCTTATGTTTTGTAAACAACTTTGATGAAATTGACGAAACAAACGATTTGTTCAAGTTGTAGTAAAATCAATTTTGAAATAAGGTCAAATGCAAAGATGTTGACATGCACATGCTTGCACACCACGTTTAGAAGAAAAGCACTCATGCTAGTTATTGTTCTAGCAAATGAACCAATCAACAATGTCTGGATGTTCCTAATTGTGTCTATTTTATTGCATCTCTTGTAAAGAAAATGCAATCAATCATGCTCAAAATAGATGACACTAGCATACAAGATCACCCAAATGACACTTGAACAAGGCTTTGATAAACTCTAAAACACCTCATACCAAGGATAGAAACTCAATTACAAAGATACTAGATGCCTTTGATATCCATAGGTTGCCAAATCCCTCACACATGGTGACCCAAAGTATTGTCTCTTTGTTGACTTGCTAGTTCCCTCAATGCCACAATAGAAACCTGTTCCTCACCTCCTCACAAAACCATCATAATTGCTTCAATTGCCAGATTTCAACTAGAATCGTCTATGAAATTGTTTATGGATGACCAGACAAAACATTGTGCAAAATCTTCTAGATATCACTTCCTCAAAATTCCTCATCACTGGAATTTGCAAAATAGTTCAAATTCATCACAAAAGAAAAAATCAATGTTCAGACATAAATTCAGCCACACCTAGTGCATGCTTCTCCACGTTGAATTGGCCTTTTGAAAGGGAACCCTCCTGTTAAGGGACGTGATCTTTAACATCAACGAACCTGCTATATATCACAAGGATTGGGCTGTTGGTGGCCGATTTTGGCAAGCATGCAAACACCAGGGTTGGCTTACCGGGCTTTCCAGAAGAACCTGCAGCTCAAGGAGTTTGCTTGATCCTTAGCATCAACGAGGCAACGAGGGACCTCTGTTGTTCAAGGACTTCACTTAAGGAACCTGCTATTTTCGCTGCGGAACAGACGCTTGGTGGCCGATTCTGCCGGCTCTCGGCCACCAGGTGTGCCTTGCGACTGCTTGCCTGGCAGAATCGGCCACCAAGGTCCTGTTCCGTAGCGCGAAATCTGATATGATCCGGTCGTCGTCAATGACCTCAGATCAACAAACCCTAATCTGCAGGAAACTTGCTCCGGGCCGTACTCAATCATTTCCATTTGGCATCATTCCGTTGTTTGTTGTGTCAGAGGCAGAGGTTGTGATAAGAGTAGTCATTGGATGTTTGGGTTGTCTTGGGGTTGGGGATTTTGGTCACCAAAGTGTGCGCATTCTGAAGTCCTCAATATCTGTTTATAAGAATTGCAAGTGTCAAGTCTGGTGCAAAGAAGAAGCAGAGCAGAAGAGGGCAGGCAGGAAGGCAGGCGCTGAAAAGAAAAAGCTGCAATGGGTAACTATAGCCAGGATCTGCAGCTGGCTGCTCGCGCCGTCCGACTTGCTTCTCGCCTGTGTCAGGTTTGATCCTCACCCATGTTCGTTGTTGTTGTTGTTGTTGTTTGAATTTTAATTCTATGATTGTAGTAGTTAGAGCATCCCCAGCGGTGCTCAGAATGTGACCCTGCACATTAAAATTGCTCGAAGAAAAGTCCAAAAATGCCGGTTTGGCTCAGCAAAATGGTTTTGGCCCAGCATATTTGCACAATTTGCTGAGGCTGGTAAAATGCACATCAAAGCTGTGCACCTGCCAGAGAAGAGTGTAAATGAATATGATCTGACTGCTGCTCCCTGTTTCTGATTGGTCCAGCTGGTTTGGTAGTCTTTCACCTATTTCCAGTCTCTGTTTCAGTCTTAGGGGTGGGGTTGCAAAAAAGTAAATAACTAAACTTGGATGTTAGAAGTATTTGTGCAGGGTCACATACTGAGCACCACTAGGGATGCTCTTACAGGTGATTGACACACATACAAGATTCTGATTTTTTTATACCTACCTTCCTTTTGTTGATGCAGTCAGTGCAGAGGGGATTGTTGGCAAAAGAGACACAATCCAAATCTGATGACTCGCCTGTCACAGTTGCTGACTATGGTACACTTTCAATACACAAGTTTATCTGACATTAGGTTGTGTTACATTGTGTATGTGTGCTCACAATACCCTAACCCTGAAACTGAACCCGAAACTGGAACTCATGTATTTTTGAGAAGATTGCTTCATTCACTGTATGAAACAAAATGTGGCACCCCCTGTTTTCTGTTGAAGGCTCACAAGCGCTTGTCAGCTGGGCTCTGGAGCGGGAACTACCGGCTGGCTCATTTTCATTGGTTGCTGAAGAGGTATGAATGAATCATTGAGGTCTTTTTTGTTCCCCTAGATGCAATTGCCAGCGTGACATGTTGAGTAGGTAATGTCATGATAACATTTTTCCTCTTTTTACATCTTTACTGGCAGGATTCAGAGGATCTTGGAACAGAGACAGGAGCAGCAATGCTCACTCGCATCACTCAACTTGTAAATGACACCATTGCAGCAGATTCTACCCTAGATGCAGCACCGTTGACCACTAAGGATGTACTGCTCGCCATTGATCAGGGCAGGTCCAAGGGTGGTGCAACAGGTCGCCATTGGGTCCTGGACCCAATTGATGGAACACGAGGGTAAGACTAAATGTTTTGTCAGTATATCTTACTGGACACTGATTGACTCTGAAGATACACTTCCTTGATGTTGTTAGGAAAAGGGGAATTTCACAAAGTGCATACTGAGTTCATGAAGTACTGTTATGCTGCTAGGGACTTCTGTGTAGCCAAGTTGACAATCTGATAACTGGTACGGATGTAAAATTTTGTTCCTCCCAATGTTCTGCCAAGGCAGTAGTAAAGTGGCACAACTCATGAGACTGATGGCTGTTGCTTTGCCAAAATAACCTACAGACAACTTCCAGCACCAAATCTTTGAGGCAATGGAAAATTTAGTGACCTTTCTGTCGACCTATATTGAAGGTTTTTTTTGTTCTTTCTTCTAAAGAGGGTTCCAAACTCAAATGATCCAGGTTTGTGAGAGGGGATCAATATGCAGTTGCTTTGGGACTCTTGGAAAATGGAGAAATAGTAGTAGGGGTGCTTGGGTGTCCCAATTTACCGATGACATCAATTGCTCATGGTGTACCCAAGGATTCAAATGAACCAGTTGGGTGCCTTTTCACTGCAAGCAAAGGTGCAGGCACTTTTGTGCAGTCACTTGATGGGAAACTGCAGCCACAACAGGTATGTCGTCAAGTAGTTTTCTATTTTTTTGCAAAGTTGAAGTGGCAGTCACAGAGTAGAAGACTTTGTGAGAGGACTCCATCTGGAGAAAGTACTGGATGACTTTATTGCTTTGACTTTTTTGTAAGGAATTTTCTTAAGCATCAATTACACCATATATTTTGAAGTACCTTTTGATTTTATAAATGGTGCAGTGGGATGACATGGGATGTGGCAGGTGTATGTGAGTAATGTGGAGGATCCAGCATGGGCTACATTTTGTGAGTCTTATGAAAGTGCACATTCTAATCAGAGCCTTACAGCCAATATTGCGCGAGTAAGCCTCCTCCCCCTTGTTTAATTACACATTTAGTGCTTGGTTACCAGGTTCATCACAGTTACTGGTTACTCTCACCTGAAGAAGTGAAGTCTGACTCAAGAGGTTTCCCTCTTGTCCAGATGCTTGGAATCATGACTGAGCAAAATGGACAGCATAGGTGGTCACACTCACAAGGACATATAATGTCTGGATTCACAGACGGTCCACTTTTCTGGGCACTGCAAACTCCAAACCATAAGTGAGCAAGTCTGGACAGTCATGGGCGGTAGTCCCTTTTACTGTGACAGCTAAAGGGTGGCCCTCTTATCTGGGCAATCTTATCTTTTCAACAGCCAGTTATTGCTGCCAAATGTGAGGTTGGAAGTTTTGTCATTCATTGTGTAGGTATTGGGAGTGACTGCCCCCCCAGTGAGGATTGATAGCCAGGCCAAGTATGGGGCTATGGCCAGAGGAGATGCAGTTATCTACCTCCGATTCCCTCATCCTGGATATCGTGAGAAAATATGGGATCATGCAGCTGGGTCAATTGTTATCACAGGTATGCACTCTCAAGAAAATTGATAGTGAATGATATTGTGGCATCAGTTTTGTGAAATGGAAGAAATAATGCCCTATCCTGTACTTGATTGTTTATTGGATGTTCACTATGTTTACTTGATGTGTTGATTTGTAGAGGCAGGAGGTGCAGTTTTTGATGCAGCAGGGAAATCTTTGGACTTCTCAACAGGAAGGTTTTTGGATTTGGAGAGGGGCATAATTGCAACCAACAAGAAACTGAAACCGGTGGTTCTTGCAGCAGTTCAGACAGTTTTGAATGGAGAACAACCATCACAGAAGTTGTAAGCCAGGATCAAAATAAAGAGGAAATTGTAATCAAGGATTAAATTGAAGGGGCTATCCTTCTGCAATACACTTGTGATTACCCCAGTCATGATAGCCATGGCTACAAGGTGAAAGTTGGAGAATAAGATGGTTATTCTGCAAGAGAACATCCTGAGTAGAATAAGATGATTATTCTGCAATAGAACATCCTGATTAGAATAAGATGGTATTGTTCAAGAGAATATCCTCAGTAACCATGCCTAACATGCTTTGGCACTTTGCGATGATGCCGATAAACCCTAGCTAATGGATCCTTAACTGTAAACTCTAGCTCATTCCTGGATTGCAGCAGTCATTGTTTCATGTGCAATTTCAAACTGAATATATCCCTTGGATGCACTATGTTGCCAATGTCAGTCCCAAAACCAGTTCAAAATACATCAAACATGCCAATTCCTGTGCGATTTATCCATCCTTAGAGGAATTCTAGAGCTCTGTGGGGGGTTTGGATAAGTGTAACCTTATTGAGGATATGTTCAGGATAGTGTGAAACTAAACAAATTTTTGCACTTAAAGAGACAGGTTATGCTATCCAATGTAATTAAGAATAGGCAATGCTACATATTGAACACACAAATTCCCTTGAACTTCTTTGGCTTTTAGAAATATTTCACAAAAACTTCACATTAGGGCTAGGCTACAACAATGTATGAGATTTAAGTTGTGTTTTGTTATCAATGACCAAAATTTTGTACTTGAACACATTCAAAGGCTTCAGAACACAGTAACAACAATGCCACAATCAATAGAGTTCTGAACACTAAGCATTAACACATGCAAACTTGCAACCATTATTGCTACACCAATTGTGTCAAAATGAACCAATAACCACCAAGGCATCACAATGGATGAATGCTGGGTGAATAGGAAACACCTTTCTATTGGGCTGTAGTTCCCTAACTAACCACAATGATTATTTCAATTTTTGCTTTGTCTATATGCTACCTATTAACAATGCTCTAGCTTGTACCTATGTTTGAACTATTTGCATGCATCTACTTACATGGTAACCATCTATTATCCTACTTAGTCACCTATTTACAAGAACTGACCTTTAGAGGATAGGCTACCAAGGTGAAATTGGAAATCAATTCAATTTGGAATTGTGCACAACGGAGTTATAACATGCTTCCAATGGATGATTGTTGCTTCATTGTGGCCCAATGAGGATCATCTATCGGTTTGTGTTTAACTGCGATAAAGGCAAACAAAAGGAGGGTGTTAAATGAGGAATGAACTCTTGGGTTGACATCTTGGAAATAATTGGAGATCTTGAGAAGAAGGTCCCTTTTAGTTTGTTTATTGAACTACAAAATCCTTAGGTGAGATGTGATAGTTGGGATGAAGGTCCCTTTCAGCTTGTTTGCTGAACCACAAAATCCTTAGGTGAGATGTGATAATTGTTGGGATGAAGGTCCTTTTTACCTTCCTTATTGAACTACAAAATCTTTAGATGAGGTGTGATAGTCTTCCTGTGTTCAAGTAAGGAGGTTTAATCTTAACTAGTTAGTTAGTTAATGGTAGAGTATGGGAGAAATCTACAAATAATGTCCTAAAAGGTTGAAGTCCAAAGGAGTTTTCTTGTATTATATCAGATTACAAGTGATGTAATTGGTTGGTATTGGTGAATTAGATTACTTAAAGGTTGCAATTTATCTATGCAGGAGGGTAGTTTGTTTTGTTTTGTAGTTATGAGATCCACTGGACTGGGATGCTTCAGATTGTGTTCTTGGTGTCTTTGGAAAGCTCTCGATGAGGAGGGGTGCATGGGCTTGGTTCCATGACGTTTGGACTTGCAGTGAAAAAGTTCTTGAATATTGAATGATTTTTTCACTGAAAATTGAATTAAATTAGAGCTGAAATTTTTGGAGGAATTGGAATATGCCTTTGGTGCTCTTGGAAAGATCTTGATGAGCAGGATTTAATAAGATTTATTTGGTAAGATTTGAATTTAAAACATGGGAGATATCGATTTTGAAGTGATTTCTACCGCTGGAAATTCAATTAAATTCCAAAAAACCAGGTTTTTGGAAGGAAAAGTCAGTTGAGGACGTGGTAACACAATAGTTATTATAACATAAACATTTAGTCATACATAAACTAAAAGTGAATATGAACCAAATTTATTCCAAAATGCCCAATCGTAACGAGCAACCAAATGTCACTTACCATTAGCACAACCTATAAGTTTTGACCCTTAATTCAAGTCATCTTTAGCACATAGTGCATAATGGAGGACCATGAAAGTGGTGTAGCTTGAAACTATTATTATAGTAGAAAAATAGGGATTGAAAACATGTCTCAAAGGATGATAACCCAAAAATAATGAAATTTATCTTTCAATAATTATTTGGTGTTTGAATGTTGCCTTCACATTTAGACCATGAGACACTGTAAGAATATGACTTTTTTTTGTTAACTTAACATTAAATAAAACTTGTTATGGTGGAAAGATATTTGCAATAACATGTTGAATTTATTGTAATTCTCGAAGAAGGGTTATTAATTGTTGGAACCTAAACAATTGTTTAAATGCATGCAATATCATCATTATTCACATATGTACAAGGCTTAATACATCATCTATCTCATACAAGTTAAATTTTTCATCATACATCCATTTTTTTTCTTCACAATAATGAATGTCAATTGACCACATGTAGTGGTAGCCTCCTTTATCACATGTCCATTTGGTGTAGGGTGTTTAATTTTTTTGATGTTTTTGATGTTTTTGCAAATGTTTTTGTGTGCATTTGTCCTTGGGCAAATTACTTGTAGACTTGACTTGTGTGTTGTGTGCTCCTAGTGAATTTGAGCTTCAAATTGTCTATTCTATGTGTGTTGTGTGTTCCTATCATATTTGAGCTCAAAGCTTTCATGCTCTTGCTATTGTTGTGATTATGTTTTTTCCACCAAGGTGATTATTTTTGTTGTGACCCTAACATTGGGAGAGTGGGTCAAGAGAGTGTCTTGGGAAATTATTTGCATAAATGTGAAAGAGTGAATCCCAACATTCTCAAATGGTTTTCCCACTTTGGGAGTTGGAAGCTTGCAAAGTCTTAAATCTTTGAAACAAAAGTGAAAATAACAAATGACATTTAAATTGGGCCCTCTTTGAATTGTTAAATTCTATTTGAAGTATAAATAAATAAAAATATGCTTTCATTCTCCATATGAAAATTTGAAGTTCGTTTCATGAACAATATAAATGTTCAAGAAGGCCATTTTTCATATTTTTTAATCTAATGCTTGAGGTAAAAGAGTATTTTTTGGTATGTTATGAAATAATGAAATAATTCAAAATATTTCAAGTAGATTTTAGATATATTCTTATAAGGAATTGTATACACCCTATTTACATTTAAGTGAATTATATCTTATATTTTTTAATGAATGAGTTGCACTTTATACTTTTTTGTGCGTTGTTTGGAAGAAAATGGAAGGGACATTCCCATGAAGAAGGGTTAGGAATCAAACCAAGAATTTGATTTTCGACTATTAAAACCCAAGAAAAAAAGGTCAAATGACCTTCAAATTCATCATGTGATATCAAGTTGAAAAGTTTCTTCAAGAGCTACAACTTTGTTATCAAGATCTATCTGATCATGGTTCATATGCATGAGTTATGAACATAATGAAAGTTGTAGTAAAATGCAAATTTAAGGCAATTATGAAAGGGAATCAATTGGTTTTTAACCCTTGATATATAGCACTTGACAAATCCAAAGGTACACCAATGTTGGTATTGTTGCAAATTATTGGTTTTGAAGCAATGGTGTTGTGACTTTCTAATAGATTTGATCTTGAGACACATCAAAAGGTCAACATTTGTATTTTCACTTACAAATTTGTATTTTGCACTAGGTGGGCATAATTCTTTTATTTTTCATTTATTATTTATTTATTTATTGGTCTTGGATTAGTAAGGAGAGGTGAACTTGCGTCATTGTTGTGGTTAGTTTTCTTGTGGCTTGTGTGATGGCTAAAGGAGAAGTCTCATTGTCAAAAGTGTGGGTGGACTCAATGACAATTTCCTTGATGTGATCATAAGCATTGTTGGTAGATTTTCAAACTTTGAAAGTTACATCTTGAGCCTAACAATGCAATAATAGTAAAAACAATGCAACTTGTACATCTTTATGAAAATTCAATCTACATTTAATTTAGAAGTTGCACAATTATGGGTCTATTTAATGGGTTTTTTTGTGTTGCTGTTAATAACAACCTCGTTCATCACAAACTTATGAAGCTTCTACAAATTCATTATTCATAGGTCATACAAATTTCATGCGAAATTCAATTTTCATAAGTTCAAACAAAAATTGCACAAATTTTATGTTATGGTTAATATGAATGATAGTTGTACATATTCAATATCTTAAATATTCAAACACGTGAGATTTTTTTGAATGACATACATGAATGTTCATGTTTAATACACAAAAATTGCATTGTTTTATCCAAAATCACATTATGATAATTGCATGGATTTAGTTAAAATGTAAATCGTACATACTTCATATCAATACATCATAAATATAAAAGACATATAATTTATACAAAGTAATATGTACACTTTTTGTGCCATATTTACATTTTGAAGCTTGTGGATTTTGTATGAATATATTGTTTTACGATTTTTGCACGTATTTTATTGGAATTTCATGACATTGTAAGTTTGTGATGTTGTTTAACTTTGCAAACTTATAGATGTTATGGTGTATTATTTGTAAATTGAACAAACAATTGGTAATGTGTTTAATTACAAATTTATTATTACGAAAAAACTTATTAAATAACACAAAACAAAATGGGGATACTCTTAAAAGGATGCATGTTGAATGTGCACACCTCAAGATGTTTGTTGCTAGGAAGTTGCATCTTACTAAGAAGGTGGTTGAGGCAAATCACACTTAGCAAGTAGGGAAGAAAAAAGTTGGGATATTTGGTAATGATGTCACAATTATTTTTGGGGCCACAAATCGTTTTTTAAATGTGATGAGGCAAAAAAGGGTTTTTTGAAGAATTAATGTTGGTTATATTTGCAACAGTTTCATTTGTGAAAATAAATTTTTTGTTACAAAGGTTATTCTAGACCTTGATGCCTTTGTGTTTCCAAAATTTGTTTCATAGTATGGTCACAAAATGGACTTGCATGTCTTATTACATGTTGCAAATGCAACAATTGTTTTTGCAAGTTTTTTTAATGGATGTCTAGGCCCATGGCATGGACACATTTCCTTTGGAAATCAATTGTTTAAATGAAAGTTAAGAGCCTATGCATGTTGCTATTGGGTTTTGAGGTGAATGGAACAATTGGGCTTTTGCATGGTATTACAATTGTAGTCCTTGCTAGAGAAATTGGATCAAGATTCATGTTGTGTGATTATGGTTGTAAAAGATGAGGGCCCAACAACTTGACATCCATAATGACAATTACATTGTGTTGCATTAATGTTATGAGCTTTTGAACAATGAGTTTACAAAGGTATTTGCTTTGGTCATGTGTTGATTAAAACATGTTAATATGTTATGAGCGCTATCAAGGTTTTTATGGGATGTGGTTGGGACAAGGAGCTCGTGTTGCATTGGGCAATTTTTTTAAAGAATCAAAGTCGAATTCTCTTGCAAGTTATTTCATTTTTTCAACGTTCATGTCTTATTTTTTGCATTTTGAGGCTAATGTGTAGTTGTAAAAACTAGAATTTGAAACTTGAATATGCACAACCTTTAGGGTGAATGCATAAATGAGTTGATTAAAAATGATAGATGATTACATGCGCATAAGTCAATTTCCTAATTTGCATTTTTTGCAAGCCTAAGAATGATTAAATAGTTAAACAATAAGATACCATTAATTCTAGTTTCATTTAATCCATGTAGGTTTGGGTCTAATTAGTGACATTATATTCTGCATGTGTGCACAAATCCAATATAAAGATGAAAATTCTTTTCAAAATGAAATGAGCTTTGAAAATATGCATCAAATTTGACCATCACAAAGTCCATAGCTAGCAATATTTGACCAAATGAAAAATTTCACAATTTTTTAAATTGTTACCATATTAGTCCATGTGTTACAATTGCAAAATCCATCCACTTTACTTAAGGACATTTATAATTTACAATATGATCACATAAATGTTTTCATATTTAAGTTAATAATTTAAAACCAAAATCCCTTAAATAAAACATTGATTTTAGTATTATTCAAAAGGGTTTTGATTGAAATGACCTTATGGAAAGTTGCATCGTGACACCATTATTGGTCCAGCCATTCATGCATTTACTTTATATATATCTATATTTTCTTGGGGGATTGACAATAAACTCATTCAAAATTTCCAAAGAAAATAAATGAAAAATTGAATGTATAACATCTTGGCAGTTAAAATAACACTGAAATTATTGGATACATAACCTTCCAAAATAAGGGTTTTAAATTAATGAAAGATATGTACATTGATATTCAAAGTTCAAATCTAGAACTAGATAATTGAACAACATTGGCCTTAATTCCTTAATTGGTATTTAATGTTCATGTTATTGTTAGGTTGAACTACATACATATATGTGAGTTAAAGGTACTCATACAATGGGTCTTTAATTATCATTTGTGGCAAAATAACATGCTAGATATATATTTATTGATCAAAAATCATGACCACCTAATTTTGGTGAGGGCAAGTTAATTAGATCTTGGCATCAAAAAATAAGTACAATTTTGATATAATAGTTTTGTTGACATCCCATGAAGGTCAAATGTCAAGGATATGATTTTTTTGGGTAGATGCTCAATGAAATTACTAAAAACAAATTAGGTTCAATAGGGAGTTTATAGTAGAGTAATAAAATGATATTTTTGATGATTATACATTTTTCATTAGAGCAATTGCAAACTTGGTGATATCTAGCAATGGTCCACCACCAATGCATTCTAAATTTCTACATTTTTTATTAAGTTGTTGCAACATGCATTTTGGAGATTCATATCAATATTACAATTGGAATTAATGGCACACCATCATGTGCTACCCATGTGAAAGGTCTTTGAATTTTACATTAACTCGAAATTGAAGCAAGATGTTTTCATTGCAAAATATTTGAATTTGACAATTGTTTATATTGAACTCATTAGTGATTTGAAAGTTATTGTACTTTTCAATTGAGTCTAGTTTTGGGGGGCTTGTTGGTTACAATGAAGATTTCCAAATTCAAGAGGTTTTATTTGTTTTCCATTTGAAAGTGATTCTAACCATTTCTTATTGAAGGTTTAACATTTTGCCTTTGTTATAATCCTTTTAATGAAGTATATACCAGAATTTGTATAATGTTTGCATATCTAGAAGTTTTTCTTGTGTAAATTTTAAGAGCAAACCTTCACATATGGTCATAAAATTATAAATGTTTGTATTTTTTCTTTTAAGTTTTACCAAAACATCTATTAACACACATTTACATTATCTACAAACATCCCTTTATACTTCCATACCTTCGTATTTTCATAGTTTTCATTTCTATGTTTATAATTTCATTCATTTTGTCAACTTGCCACTTCATCAACTTTTCAATTCTATAATTTTCCATTTTAGAATTTTATTTTATATCCTTGCAATTATTGACTTTTAGGAGTTCCCAATTCCTTAGTTTTTGGCTTGTTTTAAACTAACACAATTCAATGATGTTTTCATTAGATGATAATACATCTATCTATGCAATGCAATTTTTTTCCATCATTGAACAATTGGACTATGGCATGTACATTGAAGAAGCCAACACAATCCATTAGTCATAAGTCATAACCTCCATAGCACATTATGTTTAATCAAAGACATTGAATTTAACCTTAAACATTAAAATCCTTTAAACTTGTGACAAAGCCATAGGCTAAGTTTCATGTATGATTGTTTACGCATAATACCTACATTGTATGAAAGGCATAAACATGCAAAAGGAAAATGTGTTAACATTAGGCAAACCACCACCACACAATGTGATGAATGACTTAATCAAGAGGGTGATAACATTAAATGCACAAACAATGATTAGGCACTAAAAATTTAAGGACACCAAGACCCTTGAATTATTGGTTAAAGTTCACACCCACCATGTGGATGAATTATGCATACTATTAACTAATGTGTAATATGGGGTCAATTATTGTAATTTTGGGGTCAAATAAGTTAGAGCATCTCCAATAGGGAAAGGGTAAGTTGATACTATATCAACAAAGTATAGTGTCGAATGAAAATCCTTGTAACCTAATTAACATAGGAACATTATAAAGAATCATGTTCATACGAACCCATGTGTTTGCGACTTGTTTACAAACCACCCTTTTTTTTATACTACCAATGTGATTGTCCTACATGGCACCATAGTCAAAATTATTTGTATTCACATATGTAATTGCAAAATAATTTTAAGTCACATATGCAATTATAACTTATAACTATGACTAGTGATTATTATTGGTTTTGATGAAAATGAATATGAAAAGTACATTCATATCATCCATGACTAGTGATGTCCAACATTAAATGGAAATTTAGTTGTTTTTGTAACTAGTAATGTAATTCATAGGTGATTGGACAACACATGGCATTTTATTAAACTTGAATTACAACTATATATCATAGTTGCAAATGTACATGCCTAGTTAATGTATGCAATATGTCATGTTAACTTAAGTAGTTTAAGCATGGGTAGCCTCTAAATACCATAAGTAATTTGGGCAACCTTTAGGAAACAACTTTAACTAGTTTAAACACAATATTCCAAAAATGTTGTTCCATGATTAGACATTTTTGCTATGGTTAAATAATTTAAATAAAATAACAATATAATAACCAAAAATAATTTAGAATAACTTAGGGTAGAAGAGCTGATAATAACTTATAATAAATTAAGGTAGAATAATTTGTAATAGCTTAAGGTAAACTATCCTAAACTATCCAATAATAAATTGAAATAACTTGGGATAAAATAGATTAGGGGTAGAATAATTGATAATAATTTAAAATAGCTTAAGGTAGAAGAACTCATAATGATTTAAAGTAGACTATCAAAAAATGCCTGAAAATAACTTAAAATAAACTAAAATAAAATAGCCTATAATATAGTTTGAAAGAGAATAAACTAAAATAATTTAAAATAACTAATGATAACTTAAGGTAAAATAACCAAGAATGACCAAGAATAATTAAGAATAATTATGATAAAATAACCAAAGGCAGAATAACCTATAATAGCTTAAAGTAAAATTTAAAAAAAAAACCAAATGTAGAATAACCTAGAGTAGCCCGAGGTAGAAAAGTCTAAAATAATTTCATTTAAGATAACCTCGAATAACCTAAGATAGAATAGCCTAAAATAGCTTAAAATAATAATGCTAACTTATGGTAGAAAAATTAAGAATAACCACAAATAGCTTAAGAAAAAATATCTATAATAGCCTAAGGTTAATTAATTTATAAAAAATAAAAACAATAAATATAACTTGAGGGAAAATAAATTTAAATAACTATAAATAACAGAAAATTAATATAAAAAACCAAAAATAAAACAGTTTGGAATAATTAAGGGTTTTAAAAAAAAAACATAGGGTAACCTAGCTTATAATAACCTAGGGTAGTTTAGGGTAAATAGGTTAGGTTAGATAGGTAGGATATGAGGAAATGTCCATAGTGATGTGATTATAAAAATTATCATTTGTTTTAAAAAATGGTGCAATGGTCAAGGGCTTGAATTTGTTAAGCAAAATATTACATCCTAAGTTTTGAAGTATACTTATTTGCTTAAGTTTTAGTGGGTTTGTTTTCTCTTCCTTTAGCATTTCTATGAAGGTCTATTACGTTTGTGAGTTCAAGTTCTAGACCCTTTAACTGTCACTACCAATTCCAAACCCTATTTGCCCTACAACCTCATCCTCACATCTAGTTTTATTATGTAGTTATTACTATCCTCTTTTTTCCTCCTTTTTTGGCTCCCATCAAGGTTAACTAAAACTAAGTTATAACATGATTAAGCTGACACAAGCATAAAATGACTCCTTCCTATTGTGCATAACATTCCCACAACCTCCCTCCCAATGTTTTATTTATACATCACCTTGGTACAAAGGAAAATAAATGATCCCTTTCTTTTGTAGGGGTTTCCTCCTTTCTCCCCTTCACCCTCCTCCCTACTTGTCCATGTTGTCCCTTCATAACCGTCACAATGTTGTCTCCTTTCCTCTCCTTGATAACAATACGTTGTTCCAAGACTTTTTTTTCATTCTTTCATGATCTTTGCCCTTTTTCTTTTAGTCATTATCCACTCAACAAGGAGACACCCATAAACAACATCCCTTCTACATATAAACCCACTTAAAGTTGAGAAAGGTTTAAGTTTGAATTAACCTTAAAAATGATGAAGTTTGCCTTTCCATCCCTAATTACTAATGATTATTTACCTTTGTACATCTAGCCTATACCCCAAAATTCTTCCCTAAATACTTCTCATAACTTTACAAATGTCAAAATGTTAGGGTTCAAATCCCTTAACTATCTAAAATTCTATGGTTTGCATTTCTTATTTGGAATGTCTAATTAGGCTAAAGTCTTACTAATTGTTCATTCTACTTGAAATTTATTTAAAAACTAGGTTTATTTGGCTTTGGTTAACAGTTTGAACTAAATTGTATAGGCCCTATATTACTTAGGTGACCTAGGTGGTCTAACATAGATAAACAATATGGTGCCATTTTTTCAATTTGGAGCTTGTCACGTGTCAACATTTTAGTGGTAAAAAAACATTAAAACATGATCTCCACATTTTAGGACCAGAAAATTAATCACAAATGATTATGTCATGTGAACATATTTGATTACAAATTTTAGTTGTAAATACCATGCCATGTTGACTAGATGACAAATTGGTGTTAATTGCACCTTGATATAATTTTGATTTGGTGTGATGTCATGTATTTTGTAAATATAATTTCATGTGAATTATGTAAGGTGATTAAACTTGTAGTAATTGCACATGGAATTTATGACTAAAAAATAGTCATTTATGACTAAGAAAACTAGTCATTCATCATGGTGTTCAAAAAATTTCAAAAAAGTAATTTGATGATGATTAATGATTTTCCCATAGACATTTACATACATAAGAGTAATAACATTTTTCTCAAGACACTTGCATTCATAGAGTGGCAACACCACATTGATAAACATTTGTACATAAATGAGATTAGTAAACCCAAACAAGTTTGTCCAAATGGCACAAATGTGGAGGTGGCAATTGTTGCAACAATTGTAAGAATACTTGGATGACAAAAAAGGTAAGGAATTGCTTATTGTTGGAATTTTGGGGACATTTGCATTCAACATTACAAAAGTGTTTCAACAACCTGATGGGTTTACACATTGGCAGTCAAAGAACTTGCCAAGAGATTAGTAATAATTAAATGCCATGAGGAAATTTACCATGTCTACTTTGCGCTTTCATTGGTGTTTGGTGAAGGTTTTGTTAAAAACATAAAGATCCACGAGAACAAAGGCTAAAGGAATTGTCTAAATCTAATTTTCAAACAAGGAACAAGATAAGATTATGTGATTTAAAAAAAAAAACACAATAACTAATAACAAGAACATGAGATCTATAAAAGAAATGTGAAAGGAAAATTTTATTATGCTAACATATGCAAACATGAAAAAACACATGACAAGGCTATGGTGCAAGATCATGCCTAAGACTAATGTTGAACACACTAAAGGAAATGAGGGGTCTTACTTTTATTTATACCCTTTTGGAGACTTAGCTTAAGGAAATTTCCAAGGAAGTTTCTATGTGTGCATGGAATAATGAAACTTTTTAAGAACCTTCCTAATTGAGGGTCAGCTATGAGTTAATTGAAACTTAATTAAAAGTTAACTAGGATTTAATTATAAGTCAATTGGGAGTTAATTAAAAGTTAATTAGGATTTAATTATAAGTCAATTGGGAGTTAATTAAAAGTTAACTAGGAATTAACTTGAAGTTAATTGGAAATTAACTAAAACTTAATTAAAACTTAACTAGAAATTAATTAAGACTTAACTAGAGTGAACTAAAAGTCAATTAGAAGTTAATTATGAGTTAAGTGAAAGTGAACTAAAACTTAACTGGAAGTTAATTAAAAGTGAACTAAGATTAAATTAAAAGTTAGGTACATGGATGAACATTCAAATGAATGAACTTCGTAAAATTGACATCTGTTACAAGTTTATTTAGATGGCAATATAAGGTGATTCAAAACTTATTGTGGCATTGTGGTTAATGTTTGTGAATACAATGTTTTTTTGGTGCAATGGCCAAATTGTACAAGGAAATTTGGATTGTCTTCAATCCAAAAATACACAACAATGTTTCAACAACTTGCATATGGCATAGGCGTAGATTCTATAGATGAATAATACTAATTTATAAAGAGCACCATAATGGAATGATTCAAACATTTTGTGTAAATGGTAGTAGCAAATTTCCAACCAACATGCTTAAGATAATTGATTCAAGGAGACATAAAACAACAATTCCAGATTAATGCAAGAGATGATTCATTAAATGTTTACAAGCTTCAATTGCATGCATTATAGGTGGAAGAATTGCTTCATCAATTGGTGGGGCCAATTTCAAAATAAAAATGGGGAAGTTCATAATTTTGGAAATGATCGTAGACCAATTGTTTTGCATTATGCATGATTTTTTTAGGTGTTTTAGGGGCAACAAAAACAGCAATGTTTTGAATTGATCACCCACCATTCATTATTTGTTAAATGAAACATTTAGTGATTTCAATTTTGTGCTCAATGGAATAATCTATTCACAATATTATCTTTTAACAAATGACATTTACCTCCAATGGTTTTACTTTGTTCAAACCATACACAAACATCAAGATGTGAAAAAATAACATTTTGCAAAGATGCAAGAAGAAGTGAAGAAGGATGTGGAAAGATGTTTGGGTGTCTTGTAATCTCATTTTCACATCATTCAAAACCTGTCTAGATTATGGCAAATGGATATGGTTTATGAAATCATGATTGCTTGTTATTCACGACGTGATACTTGAGGATGAGAGGGACCAAAATTTTGAACCATTGTTTGATTAAGAAAATGTAAGAAATTAAGGTGCAGATTGAATTTTCAAACATATATGGAAGGCATCCAAGGGATAGAAAATTCTCAAGCACATTTCAATTTGATATTAGTTTTGGTCGACACTGCTAGGGACGACCTGGGGTCGGTCCATCCTGGCCAACTCCCTCGGCGGACGAATGAAAAATGTCAGCGACTGTAGGTGGCTGTGAATTTCCCACATTGCATTCTGTCTGACGGATGTCGTGAGCTGGTTAGTGAAATAGTCCAGTAGTTTCCGAAGGGAGTATCACTCATGGGTACCTTACTCACTTACTTATTATTTTAGGTCAATTGCTACAATAATGCAGGTGAGTACCTAGCCTAGTCTGTGTACAAAACACACGCACAATAAAATCATCAAGAAGACACAAAAAGAAGGTCCGACCGTTAATGAAGTCCAGTGACCGTAATTTGTGGCATTGATTTCGAGAGAAGGTGAGAGAAATTTGTGGCTTCTCTAATTTAGGCTAGTTCGAATTTTAAGACTGCACTTACTCTCATGACACATGACATCATGGACATCACCTTCTCCATTTCACAGTCCCACTTAGACACTCGCCCCTCTCCCTAATTGCCACTTATCAGAGAGCCCCTGGCTAGCGAATTTGGCGATGGCACATAACTCAAGTTTTTCTACAATGGTGGAGTACCTAGATAGAAAATTGTTAGGATTTCCGGATTTTAGGAGCGCGGGGGGGCGGGGGCTGGAGGAGGGGAGAGGGGAGAGAGAATACAGTTATGTTGTGCTAGGTAAAGCCCTAGGCTTCTGGCTTTACCAGAATAAGGGCTCACGTGACGTTCTAGCCGATTATGGGCCTAATTCTAGTAAAGGCTGTGGCTGAGGGCATTTCCATGTGTAAAGATCGCGAGCTGCATAGCGGTGTGACAAGGTGCAGGGGTTATGTGGACAGCTATAACAGCATTCATCCCAGACATCCAACCAGTTAAAAAACTGACCGCTCCCGTGGCTCGTTTTTTTCCGGTACCTGGGTTCTTGAGCCACTTACATAGTTCATAATACCCACACAGTAAATGGATGACAATTATCGTCCAATTTCCTTTTGATAGATGAAGTAATGGAGCACAATCCAATATTAAAAAAATATCGCCATGGTGTCAGAATCCACAAAATAAAAAGCTAGGTCTTTCCATTTGTAGAGGCCCCACCAAAATTGTTAGGATTGTGTGACCAGGCACCTCAAACAGTGCACCATCCATTGGAAACAATGTAACTATGTAGGTAGGTGAGCTTAGCCTTAGGTAAGCTAGTTACAAGATAGGTAGATACTTTGGATGTTTAGTAGTTAGTATATAGTTAACAACCATGGTTAGCTCTGGGACAGTAATAGAATGAAAATTATGTTTCCCATCCCCCACACCATCCAATCCTGCATGGTGTGCTGATGGGAGCTGGTTCACTCTGTGACTCAGGCCACAAAATAGTCATCTCCACATGGAAGGAAGTACAACGAAAGTACAAATCAAATCTGTATGGAGATGTAAAGCTTACAGATGATGTTACGTGGAGACTGGAGCCCCTATGGATGAAGGAAAAGATCTCTGTCCATCCGCAGCTGCTAGGGTTTGGCAGTACTGATTCGTGATCCTTGTCTTCGCTGGGCAAAGCTGTAACGTCAACATTAAGAAGCTGGCAGGGAGTATGGCCACGCCCGATCACGACAGGACCTGTGGTTTCTTTGATCATGTATATTGTCTACATTACAAAGTGGGCTGTGCAAAGTGGGTGTGAGCTGTATGCACTCATGATAGAACATCTTGTCTTGGGGTCATGGTTAAGTGAAACTCCCTTTGCACTTGTGGAATTCTGTGATTTGAGATTTGTGCCTGAGGCAGAAGATCCTCCTTGCTGAAAACAGGTTTCTTCAGGCAGGTAATGGAGCTGAAAGTACAAAGGAAAAATCAAGGCAGTGCTTTATGATCGTGGTTAGGGCTTTACTGCTGGGGCATATATATATTTCACTTTTTTTCGTGATATGGAGTGAAGGTATCTGCCAGATACACTCTCTGTATCATGGAAAAAAGTGGAAAAAAATTGCTGATGTTTCAAAAAGCATAATGTGGCATAATTTTCTTTTTCGACTTTTTCTTGTGATACTTGGTGGGTATCTGTCAGATACCCTTTATGTATCATGGAAAAAAGTGAAAAGAAGGGCAGGTGTTTCAAAAAAATAATGTGGCATTATATTTTTCAAAACACCTGCCCTTTGTGGCTGCAAAATTATGCTCTGGAAGGCTTACCTCTAAAACCACTATGAATTTTCTTGTAGTCTTTACATGTAGTTGAGGGCATGTCATTACTTTCGCAAGACAATTGGAGATAATCCCACCCTATCCATGAACCCAGGCAGTGCCCAGAGCTAAGATCCAGGACAATATTTTGGAATGTGGCAAGATTAGGTCTGGATGTTTGAGTCCGACTAAATCCTATGCACATGAAATTCTCTTCCCGTTGGTCATTATGGAATGGAAGTGCTCCTTTTTGGAAATGAATTCTCTGAAGGCAAAATTTGTTGGGTGTGATAAGTAATCATGAATGGTGATTCCTTGCATCTTTTTCTTACCTCCAAAATAATCTTCAATGATGCGAAGATCCCATGTGTAAATTTCCATCATTAGAAAAAAGCCCCCTCTCCCCAAACAATGTGCAGAAGAAGGAAAATAAAATGATTGCAAAGCCATTAACATAAGTTATGGAAGGCCAACAATGCTTCTAACATGGCATCCATCCTTATTTTTCCAACTGCAAAAGGGGATGCAAATCAAACAAAGACAACTGTTTCATGTAAAGGTGGAGCCCCAAGGTGGGGACTCCCAAAGTAGGCGCCTATGAAGAGGCCATAGGTAAGTCATGCCTTGCATTTTAGCAATGTCCCCAACTTCTGGGCCTTAGTACTCACAATAAAGCATGAGGTGGATCTTATCATAAGCTTTAATGTATATAGAAAACTAGGTAACAGGAATTGGAGGGATTTGAAGCCTACTATTATTAAATGACACCTTACACCTTTTTATTTGCTTTGTGCTTTTTCATCCTTTTTGAGCTTTTAGTGTTAGTTTGTGTTTTTTGACTCGATCCTCATGCAAGTTTTCAACAGGTTTTTAGGTTCAGATGTTCTTGATTGTCTAAAGGCCCTTTTGGTGTGTTAGTTCCCCATTTCTAGTGAAGGTATAAGTCTCATTTCAGCAGAGACCATTGCATGGACGGTTTTTTTGGGGAGTTGAGCATTAGTAGTGCTTGTCATTGTTTTTAGATTCTTGTTGGATTTGCATCCATTCTTATTAGAGGCTATTGAGGTGAACAAGTTGAGTTCATTCGCCCTTTAGACACACTTTAGGTTGCCTTGGGAGCTTCTTCCCCTTAGTTGTAGTAACATGTCTACCCTCATTCTAACAACTTGCTGAGAGGGGAACATATCAAATTCAAAAGACTTTCAAAATGATTGCACGACCATTCCTTTTTCGACATTATTTTTGACATGTCTTTTTACTCACATCAAGTGCATTTAAGGTCTTGTGCAAGGTTGGGTGCAAGAGCTTGGTTATCTACTTGCCTTATCATCCTATGCTTTCATTTGCCTTTAGATGTTTTCTCTTTTGTGTTGCAAATTATATTAGGTCTCCCCCATCCTTTGGTTCTTGGTTTGATACATTGCATTTGTGGTCAGTTGTTAAACCCCATGGGGATCCATTTTCTTCATTATGCCCATTGTGGGGAAAGGGTTGCATCCCCTGATGCCATTTGGAATTTTTTCGCATTGCATCCATTGTGACAGATGCAAGGTTTCATATGTTGTAGGAGCTAACCCATGTTTTTTTTATCGCCTTTTGTTTAATCTTCTCATCAATGGGTTGACATTGTTTTGTCGATTGATAACATTCACACATTAGTTGATGTCATCATTGTTGATCCCACTCAAGTAGACTTGGTATCACGAGTGATTTTTTATATGAGGTGATTACAACATTGATGATTCAAGGGAAGGAAGGATTTTATTGAAATTGCTATTGTAGGTGTTTCTTCCACCACCACAACCACTTTGTAAAGCTTTGTGTACAACATGATGCAAGCTATGTGTGCAAGTTTGCAGGAAGAAATGGTGATGAAAAAGAACATCAAATCCTTCACATCGAATTCTTATCAAGTTTTGTTTTGTATAACAATTCATTATTAGGGTTCAAAATCAATCCTATGTTAGTGAGAATACAAGAGCAATCAAACGAGTCATTATTTTTAGGGTTGTAATGCTTCTTTCTAGCGTATCATTGTTAGAGATGTTCTAAAATAGATAATATAAGGTGCCCTTAAATTTATCATGCTTATTAAGTATGGTTAGACAACAAACAAGAAGACGACAAACAAGAAAACCTTGAGGAGGAAGAAGGTGTTATGTGCCATCACCTTTCTTGGCCATTGAATGTTCCACAAATCATCATCCATCCAACTCATGGACTAGATTTTAAAAAAAACAATTCAAGTTGACTTGGGGTCAAAATGATACAAAACAATTTCCAAACCACCCATTCTGTTGTACAAACTTAATATTGTACATATGACCAATGGTTGGCACTAATTAATGATCAAGGGGGCTTAACCAAAAATAAAAATAAAATCTTAAGCCAAAATTTTCAAAATTGTAGAGAATTAGACTCAAGACCTTCCTCATATAAATTGCATAGAGACAATTCAAACCATTGGGATATCTCAATAACTTTGTTAATAATAAGAATACTTATTAGCTATTGTTGAAAATTTGGAACAATCAAATTGGGGATATTGAATTATTTTCTCAAAAAAAATTAATTTGGCACACATATGTCAATTACTAGTTATGGTTATGAGTACCTAAAAATTGGATCACATCAATTTGAACTGAAAAATTTGTCCACACCTTAAGCAAGGCAAAATTATACAAATGTAAAAACCTCCACAACTTTTTCTAGTGTATTTGGAGGTATGCTTCAAAAGTGTAATAGGGCAAGTGCAAGAGGCGGCCATTTAAAAAAATGAAATGCTCAAAGGAAAAAGCAATTTATTTTTCAAAAAAATGTCCATTGTAATTTTTTGATTTCTGCCTTTGATACCTTTGGGGCTAAACCCTTGGGCTTTTCCTACCACATTCATCCCAAACCTTTTTCCATTACTCCAGCTGTGACAAGCGGATGAGAAGCAGGCAGGCCTTGGCACTAACTCCCAACCCCTTTTGTGATAGTGCCTGGCAGGGCAGCACCAAAAACCATGCTTGTTCACGGACGGTTCATAGGGTGCTTGAAAGGTAGTTAATAGGCGATTCATAGGCAACTTTCCCCTCGCCTTGACATTGCCATACAAAAAGGGGCACAGCCATGGTTTTTGCTGCTGCCCTGCCCGGAACTATCCCAAAGGTGTTTAGTTCGTGGCGAAGGCGGGCAGGGGTGGAAGAAAGAGGGGAAATGGAGGGGAACGCATGAACGAACGAACGAACGAACGATCGGTAAATGATTAATTCTAAACTTCACAATGTCACTGTCTCTGCGCGTCTGGCTCATAGCTGGTTCACACGTGCGAACCTCGGGTTGGAGAACGTAAATGAACGCGCTATTGAGCCCAACTCCTGCCCTTCTGCGATCTTCATAAATAAGCCAAACGCGAACTCGGTTTTGATCTGCAATCGGATTCCCTTCTCCACAACCTCGGTTGCAATCGAAGTCTTTGGATTCTTTTATTCTAGTTAGTTCAAGCGTAATTCTATTTAGCTCAAAGTTTTCCATTGGTTTTGTGTGGTTTCCATTGGGGTCTTCCCTGCAAGCTTTCTTTCGAGTCCAGTTCTCGACTGCACAAGAACAAATAATATTACGCCCGCTTTGCTTTGCTTTGATTTGATTTGTTTTGTTTTGTTTTCCTAGACGGTGCTTTGTTTTCCTGGACGGACTATTGTCGGGTTTGAATAGTTGCCCAGTTTAGTGTCCACTTTGGAGGAGACTTTTTGGGAGAATGGGATGTGCTTGTGAGGAGGGTGGTAGGAAGGTGGTTCTGATGCGGCGGTGCAAGCCGGTGCTTGTACTAGTCTTTTGTGTTGTAGTTTTGATCAGTTCCGAGGGGGGTTTGATCCTCTTCGACGGAGCTTCTGCAGCCAATGTTTTTAGTGACGGTTTTCAACCATTCGCAGACAATAACCACGTGAGAGTTGTGGAAAATGGTCAGCAGGTGGATCTTATTCTCGACCAGCAAGCAGGTGAACGTCGCTAGCTCGCTTGCGCGTCACTAGTAGTCTGGTTGTTGTTGTGTAATTGCAAACCTGCACCAGCTTCCTGCAAAATTTATCTTGTTTTCTGATGCAAAGTTTCGTTCAACAATAGGACTATCATCCTCGTTCTAGTGCAGTGGGGCTTAACAAGTTTTCAGTCGGTGGAAAGATCGCTTCTCTTTTGCAGTAACTGTTGTCAAATAAGTCCTGTAGTCGTGGCGCAGGGGGGAGGATTGCGATCACCAGGAACTGTGTTTTGTGTGTGTGTCTGCAATTTAATTTTGACGTTCTGCTTTTCTATTACAGCTTCAGGATTCGGAAGCAAGTACAAGTATCTGTTCGGGCACATTACTATGCAAATCAAGCTTGTGGCCGGAAACTCTGCCGGCACCGTCACGGCCTATTACGTAAGCAATATGCCTCGTGCACAACTTTCGTTCTGCCATTGTGTTTTTATCTTGATTTCATGACGTTGAATATGGTTTATCAGAGCTGGAAATGCTCCCAGCACATGCTAACAATGAAATGGTTGATGTTTCTGGCCAACACTATCTCTTGGAAGATTATTTCGACGCTACGGAACAGATCTGTGATCGTATGTCGGACTATTCAGTAAATTTTATCTTCTTGTTGTTTTTATTGTTTGTGCACAGCTTTCGTCTGACAATCCGGACCATGATGAGCTAGATTTCGAGTTTCTAGGGAACGTATCAGGGCAGCCCTACATTCTTCAAACCAACGTTTATGCCCACGGCGTTGGCAATAGAGAGCAGCGCATCAACCTCTGGTTTGATCCCACTGCTGACTTCCACACATATGGCTTTTTGTGGAACACTAACCAGATAATGTGAGTCCATCCTCTCTTCCCTGTTTAAGCACTCTTCATCTATAACATGCATCCTTAAACCCTTGTTTTAGGCTTTGAAGTGTTCGGAACAGTACTGCAATGCCGCCACTGCTGCTCTGGTAAAATGGATCATCACACCTGCCCTAGTTGGCGAAGCTGTGATAATCCTTCTTTTTTCTCCCTGCTATTTCTTGACTGGGTTTCTGATTTTATGAAGCTCTCATGTGTGCATGCAGATTCCAAGTGGATGACAAACCAATTAGGGTGTACAAAAACAATGCTGATTTGGGTGTGCCATATCCCAATAGCAAGCCAATGGCACTGTACTCAAGCCTTTGGGATGGCTCCCAGTGGGCAACACAAGGAGGGCTCATCAAGTTGGACTGGACCAGTGCACCTTTTGTTGCATCCTACCGTAACTTTGATGGTCTAGATGCTTGCACTGTATACAACAATGACATCTCGTCATGCGTTGCTACAACCAGCCACTGGTGGGAAGCTTCTGCATTCCAAACTTTGGACAATACTCAACTTGATGAGTTGAACTGGGTGCGACAGAACTATCAGCTGTATGATTACTGCACTGATACCAAGCGCTATCCAACCCCACCACCTGAGTGCAGCACAAACTCAGTGTAGCTGTTCCCTCCCAAGATTCTGACAGAACTGTACAGATTCTTCACCATTCTATAAGAACATTTTTGACGTTTCCTTAGATGTCTCAATTTTTGTCCAAAATTGGTCTAGATGTTCTTGAGGCTATTTGTCAATGCGGAGACGATTTGTTGGGAGGCTTCAATTAGCCATCTCCTGGATTTTTCACAAAGTGGCAATCAGGGATTGGATTTGGGGATTGAATCACTCTGAAGTATGGCAGGCAAGTATATGAATGTGGGATCATTTTCTAGTCCAGTGCATAACCAACATGCATTCTGGGGTTTCAAATGCCTGTCAAGTTCTGTGTGGCCATAAGAAAACTGATAACATTTCATTTGTTTGGGAGTGTTCTTTGATATTCATTCACATGCATTTTCCCATTTTTGTGTATGCACATTCAATTATCCACAATCCGCTTTATCTCATAGCCAACTCTGTAGGTGACACACCTCATACATTTTGAAATCTGGTTTTGTCTGATTGTAGATGGTGAGAGGTTATGGTGAATGCAAAATCGGAAAATGCATCTCTGAAATGATGGGATAATGAAGACAGAAGCTTGTTGTACATGATGGGATCTAATGCACACCTTCTGTGTTCAAAGATGCCTATACACTCTTCAATCTATACTGAAATTCTTGTAAACAATGCAAAAAATACATTCAATGAATGACACCGCAGGAAAAGATGGGAGGGCATGAAATGGTAATCAAATAAAATTCACATACGTCTCCACTAAATCCCCAACAGGCTATTGGCTTCATTTATAGGCCAATGCAGATAAGGATCATGACATGCAAAACCGTGATGAAGAGACAAATGACTTATACATACATACCCTGATTTCTGTTGGTCAGTAACAGAAGAGCAAAGTGCAAAAGCTACCTTCATAACTCAATGAGCCAAAACAGGAAGAATTTGTAAATGTACAAGTGTAAGCTCTGATTTCTTTCAGTTGGCAACAGATAAACAAAGTAAAACAAGCTTATGTCTACATCTGTTATCATCACATATACATTTGAAACTGCACCTCTTTCTTAGTCCCCACCACATTTGTTTGCATCACACAATTGTGAATTTTGTAGCAGGCATCAAAGCATTATGCAAGCATTTAAGTCTGCAGCACACATCCAGTCAAGCAATTGTTCACCACTGTTTCCTACAAACAGCCACAAGACATGAGTTCTTGTTTTGGAGGGTCCACACACATTTAAACAGACTACCATAACTCAGGAATTTGACTTTCTGCAACAGAGGCCTGAACCATACAACAAAGACACACACACACACCAATTTTCTTTCCAAGAATCACTTCTCTCACAGCTGTAGATTCCTTCTTCCCATGCTGTTCACCTCAAAAGCAAAGTTTCCAGCGTGTTCAAAAAGAGTGGAGCACTCTTAACATCCATGTCCCACAGAGATACCCAATCCTCACATGTGCACACTTCAGGATTATTTTAAGAGAAAGCATTGCATTGTAAATTAGAGTAAGACAAATGAAAATCAAGCTTGCATTCACTTCTGTGCTCAAGTGAAAGTGATTTTCATGATTTCAGCTTCTCTACTAACAAATGTGCAATTGTGACATGAAGCATAAATGCATGATTAAATAAATTACATGCTTCAGCAGGCAAAATAACATTGTACAGCACTCAAAAGTGCTCTCAACATAGTCATGAAATAGTGACAGAAAACAATGCCATGTCATATGGATAAGGTGGCAACTCAATAGATGTATCAGTTATCCAATCATGTCATTAACCCATTATGACACTACTATACTTTAGGTAGATTCAACGTTTCAATGTCAGACATCTCCAAATTCTGTATAAAGGCCAGGTATGTTGTAATGGTTACTATGGTTTCCTGTATGATGTATGATCTAAGATGTTTTCAATTTGCTTACATGTTACACATGGTTCTTGCATGTTTTGTTTGGTTCTCTGCTTGCCTTAGTGCCTTAATTTGGTCATTGTTCAAAGTTGTATATGCCAAGTGATACAAAAAGAGTGTTGTGGTAGCTAGGCACAAGTGCATGGATGGACCTCAACTTCTGGGTGATCAAAGTTCATGATATCTTGTAGCTCCCATACCCAGTTCAGAATTTGTTTAGTCTAGTAGGTGCAGGGGAGGTGGATCTACAAAAGCAAAGTAGCCCAGGTTGATCAAGGTTTGCAAGTCAGAAAACAAGGGCGTTGAATTTTAATCTCAAACTTTTGTTCAGGGATGCCATAATTTTTTTTTTTAATCTTTACCACCTCTTTAGGTATTACCATTGTGCCAACAAACTTATATTATATTTCAATTCTTTGCTGTGATAGCACAATATTATTCACAAATACATTTTAGACTACCAAACTACAAGAATCTATCATTCTTCCTTGTGTTTAGTGCCATAAAGTGTAAACATCATTTAAACTCTTTTGAACAAGAATCAGTCTTTACCCACTTGCCTGGTGTTAGATATGATAATTTCTGTAATAAATTGGTTCAACAAGTCCATTTGGAGTTCCCCCCTCAAATTTTCAAAGCAATTGAGAAATTACGAGGAAGCAAATGACATTTTGAGTGCAAAGATGAGATTGTAAGGCGATGTTGAACTTTTATGCTTGAGTAGTGAGCATGCACAATCTTGCCCTGACCCATGAGATTCCACTTGCCTCACACAACTGAGCCTTTGAATTGGATGATGAAGGTGATTGATTTCTGTGTAAGGGGAGGAGAAAATCTGAATTTTGAATTTTATTTGCAGTACTTCTGCGGTTACAGGCACCATGGCCAACTAGTGGGGCAAGCAGAGCAGAGGAGGGCAAATGATGAATTACAATGAAGGAAACTTGCAAACAGAAGCAACATCAATTGTTTGTCTTTGGTGAATCTGCTGAAGAGGTGTGCTCTAGCATGGAAAATGTCTGTCCACATAGTAGAAGCCACTCACCTTGATCAGAATAATGACACAACAGTGCAGCAAATCTCAAATTAGAAACCTTCATTGGAGCAGAAGGCAACATCCCACTATTCCATTATGTACAAGCAAAATTCAGTGTGAACCCTGTCATGACCACTTCTCTGAACTTTGTTGCTGAAGGTGGTAAGCTTTAAGCTTTGTCCATTATGAGAAGTTAGCCTTTCTTTGCAGTCATACCTTGGACCACATCAGAGTGATTGTTGTCACTGCTTACTGGCTGTCTGTCTCCATCTTCATCCTGTGAAACGCCCCCCGCCAAAAGCAAATTTAAGTTCTTCTGATGACCTGTAGCTGAAGAAACTTGTTCTCAACCACAATTATCTTAGATCCGGCCAAATTAAGCATATGCTCATAAGCCCATGGAAACTCTACAATTTTGTGTCCAGAAGTGGAATTTTAGTGGTGGTGGTATGCTCTTGAATGCAGTAACCAAACCAAGATTAGGTTACACACCAAGATTAGGTACCTAATGCAACATACAGAAGATCAACATAGAGAATGGGTGAGGAATTGGGTACCTCATCTGGGTGGCTAGCTTGAATCTGTGATCGCTGAGGCTGTGAATTGAGGTCAAACATTTGTGATGCTGGCTGCTTGTCAGCCATTGACTGGGGGACATCAATACCCACTGCGATTGCAACAGCTGGTCCAATGCTGTTGTCTGAGTTAGCTCCCAACTTAGTTATAACTCTCTCATTTTTGTTCTCTTGTCCATGATGGTGATGGTGGTGGTGGTGGTGGTGGTGATGTACATGGTTTTGGCCATTGTTGGCCTGTCCACTCTGTTTATGTGTTCCATCATTGTTTCCTGGTTGCTTGTCAGCAGGATCATCTCGTGTTGGCTTTTGTACAGGGAGCTGCAGTTGCCAAAGCATGCAGATAAAATTTCTTGAGTATCAATGCCTAAAGAAGGACAACACACAAGCTTCCTTATCTCACTGTACTTCAGCATGTTTACACTGATCCTTGTGATAGTGTTTTGGTGGTGCTGTCTAGATCAACTTAAGAGTATGAGAGCTCTAATGACCACAATCCGTCCCCCTGCAAAAAAAACACAACAATAATCTAGTGTTTCATCAAGATCACAGGGAGCAAAACCTGCATAACCAAATGAGTCAAGAAGCAACATTGCCAATCATTTGGTGCCCTTATCCATTTCAAAACTACCACAAATCTCAAGTCTTCACAGTGCCTTTGAGACATTTGTCAAAGGCTATGTCTGATCCCCTTTTATGAAACTGCAAGGAATCATTTAGGTATGGTAGTCAACTTGCCTCAACTCTCTGTGCCATCAATAGGTAACGTTCATGTGCCTTTTTACCACCAGTATGCACATCCATATCACACTGCAGGCATAGTGATGTTCCGTCAATCCCGCAGAAGAAAAATGCTGGTACACAAAAGACATGAAATGAGCATCTCTTAATTTGCACACACATGCAACCACAAGTTGATCTAAAGAACGACCTTCCTGTACATCACCATGTCCCTCTTTAACTTCACTGCAGAGACATGGTTTACAAAGTTAGGGTAAAGAGAAGAGACAAGGGACTGCACCTGATGCCTTCTCACATATATCACATAAAGGTATAGCTCGAGCCTCAGCGAGCTGTAATCGGACATGCCTACTTGCCAGCTTGTTACAGGCATGGACCTTCATTCCCACGACAGTGTATGGTTTTGTTAGGTTTTCCTCTCCAGGATATGTCTCTCTGCTCTTTGCAATCTCAATGCAGAGCTCACAGAAGCCAACATACTCTACAAAGTCTATCTGTTTGCATTTCAAAACACACAACGCTAACTGGTTTTCCAAAACCCTCATAAACTTGAAATATTTCTGAACTCAAAGAATACAGGTCCTCATGGAAGTCTTGCGCATCATCTTTTGTCAGGAGAACACTCTGTGATTCGATTTAACTAAGGAATTCTGGTTATGTTTCAATTCAGAGTTTCTGGAAACCTGTGAATGTGGCCACAAGAGCAATTCAGAAAACTTGAGGAAATCTGGTAAGGATGCATACTACTGGATCCAGTTTTCTCACAAAGGGGCTAGGACACAGTTGTATCATCATGTGCGATGTATAGTCTGCTCATTCCTCATGTTAATGCAAGCCAAAAGTGGCAGAGGATTACATACCTTCTCATCACATTTGGGACAAAGAGCTGCCTCATCTGCTGCACAGAACAGGTGCGCTGGTGCAGCTTCACATACATCACACACGCTCCTCATGTCTCTATCTAGGCTCCAGGCTAGTTAAACACCGTGATTTGCTCCCTTGGAAAAACTCTTTCAATATCAATCCCTAATCTCTTGCATTATCTGTCACTAGGAAGAAAAAAGCTGCATCCTACGCCACAGAACACTCACATGACACGGACAACAAAGAGAATGTCACCCTGTCTGTCCAAAGGCTTGACTGTGTGTTTCTCCTCATCACTCTATAAAGCAGTTGTTACCTTGTTGAATGTGGACAGTTTCTAAAGACCATGACCGGGAAAGCTATTGTTTCCTTGTAGGAAATGGGCACAGGTCCTTCACAGTCATTTAACAGAGGAGGGGAAACCAACCCCGTGATGCCCAATCTTGTTCTTCCCCCAACAGGCTCCTAGCCCCAAGCATCTACACTCTCCCACCACACTTTTGAGGCTTTAATCTTGTTCACATACAACAAAACTCACGCCTCTCCTTCCTTGCTCTTCTTCTTCACACTATTATTACAAGCAACTCATGTTCCTTCAGTTTCTGAATCTAGAACAACCCGCATTTCAGTTGCGGTCTCGGGACTCAAACCCTCGATCGCTGACGATGCCCTGTAGGAGCCATAACTTCTCCAATGACCCCAAAATGCCTCTTTCATGCAATTGGGTGCCGCTCTCTGTAGACTACTACTAGCGATCAAGCTAACTCCGACAACCAAAAAGCATGACATGGAAAGGTCTAAGCTCCCACATACTAGCAGATTGCGATGACAAAAACCTGTCAGTCACTTCATACTACCTACGCCACAAGTATTGACAGTAATTTTCATGTGATTCTGACAAAGAAGAAGAAGAAGAAAGTCTCAAGTCTCTTCACCATAAATCTTGTGGAAGGAAGGAAGGAAGAAAGAAAGAAATTTCCTTTTGAAAATTGAATGGCTTGCATTCATCTTTGGAAGTCTATCGTCCCCCTCCCCTGCCCCACCACCCCCCCTTTTATGCGATGGGTCCAATGTTAATCTCTCTAGAGGTCTCCATAATCAAACTTGTAAGCAATCTAGTGATCATAATAAGTATTAAACTGAACAAGATGTTAACCCCAGCCCACAAGGACGGGAAAATAAAATAAAATACAAGTGTTGGGTTTGTGACAAAAAGACGAGGAGGATGAGGAGGAGGACAACAGTAGCTCAGCGCACAACACAGAGCTAATCGAGAGAAAGAGCAGCTGTTACTAGAAGCAGCAACTAAATAACTATACCCCAATCCCCCAATGATAATGACAATTTTATCAATCCTTATGAGTGAATGATTCCGATCAAGTCGAGTCATCAAATCCAATGAGGTACAAAGCAAGCTATTCTTTTGTTACGCTCCATTGGTTACGTACCTTGTCGTAGATTCGGTGCAAAATACACGACCAAATGCTCGTTGTTGTTACTACTTAAACCTCTGTGGGGGCCGCATCCCCAAATCGGTTTTGTGGCTATGGATCGCAGTGGGAAGAACAACGGCCACCAGCCAGAATGTGAGGCCAATGGGTAAGCACCAGCCAGACTTTCCGAGCATCCCGCGTCCTTCGGGGTTGGTGATCGAATCATCAGCAAACAAGTGGAAGCTCTGCCTACCATGAAATTGGCTAAAATTCAATCCGGTTGTGGGTAAAGGATTGCCCAAATCATCAATTTTGTTTGTTCTGTGGGTAAAGGAGAGACTAACTTATGTAATGATGTAGTTTGGTAAATTCTGTAGTACCTAGACTTGTTTGGGACTAGTTAATTATTTTTGAGATTGCTGATTTTCTTGAAAAATACCTTGATGTCATGCCCCAAAAATCTGAAAGAAACTCTGAAGCATACTAGCTTCATTATTTAGTGTAAGTGTCTATTTGTAAAATATTATTATTCTTACTGTCAAAAGTAAATGATGAAAAAATAATTATTATTACACACCTTGTATTTTTTTTATTTTGATATTTAAAAATCATAAGTAAAAATAAAAATAAAACTTCAATGGCTCCAATAGAAACCTCTACAAAAATCATAGTATAGAAATCAAAAGTTCAAAACATTACATTCCAATATCACCAATGAAATTCAGTTCAACCTATCTAACATAGGTATATTGTATATGTTGAAGTGATATGGAGTTGGACTGATTTGGATATCAAGCAATTTATTTATGTCACGAAATTTATTATGTTTGTGATTTCTAATCTTACTTTACTAGTGGGTGGCCGTGGCCAAAGGCCACTGTGAAGTCCCCCGTGGGTGCCCATGACCTTCGGCCACTCTGAAGTTTTATAAGTTTTATTTTTTCTTATCTTTTACTCTTTATTTGGCCCCTGCCCTGCCCCTTGCCCTGCCCCCTGCTCTGCCATGATGTGTGAAACGGGATCCCAATGTCAAAACCCGTCGTATTGTGTGAAACGGACCCGGATGTGCAAAGTGCAAACCGGCCATGTCATATCAAAAAAGTCCTAGAGATCAGAACTCGGTCGTGTTGTGTGAAACCGCACCCCGATATCAAAACGGGCCCGTGTTGTGTAAAACGGGTTTCAGTGATAAAAACGTCGCTGTGTTGTGTGACAACAGACAGGGGCCATTTTGGAGGACCATGAGCGGAATTATAATATAGATAGTCTTTGTTAATTTTGGTACTCCCAGGCCCCAGCCACTCCCACTCTCCCAGGCCCCTGTCCACAAAGTTACTGAGTGGAGGACCATTCAGTAAGGACTGAGCAGAATTATAATATAGATTAACAGCCATGATTGGGGGTATAGTACTTACTATACATAAATTTACTTAAGTCAAAAGACAAAATGTTTTCCAACAAAATTCTATGACTTGTTTAATTACTATGTTAAAAAAGATATCTTAAGCCTTTGAGAACTATGAGTTCAGGTTTGTAAAACTTCATAGAACATTTTTAATATTTTAACTAAGATATTGCTGCTCAATTGAACTCGATATAAGAGGCAGTAGGGATCAATACTTTGGTGTGAAAAATGGCTTTTTCTTTTTTCTTTGTTTTCTAGTAGCCAACAAGGAACTGTAGTCCAAGACTTGTACCTTTTAAAAAATCATAGTAACTTGTTTTGAGTGTAGTATATTCAGTTATATGGTTGTTTTATAAATAAATAAAGGAAAAACACCCGGCAAGGGATCAAGAGAAGAAAAAAGAAAGGATTGAAGTCCAAACAAAAGACCACACCCAAAAGTGCATAAGGCACAATGGGGAGCCCTAAGAGGAAAAAACACAAAACCTAGGACCTAAATCCATCACCCACAGCACACGAAGCAAGGAGTGCAAGGAGATAGTGCAAGTTGTTTTTGTTTTGTAAGTGGGAAAGGTGGTCGACAGATAGTCATCTGCTGCTTCCACTTCAGGTTCTGCCAGTTCCACTTGTGATGCGAATCAAACTGCAAGGAACACTGTACATAATCATGTGGATCAGCAGCGAGGAAAGCTGGTTAGCCTCTCTAGAACAGACCCTGGTGAAACCTGTTACCACCTCAGGGATTGGTGTCTTGCCCCACCAGGCTCAAGGCATCCGATAAGTACGGACATATACAATGTAGAGCTGACCTTTTCTTGGTCCTTTTGTTCCTGGGCCAGGGCCCAGGAGGCAGCGACCAGTAACAGTTTAATCTTAGCCTGTTCTACCACCTTGCTGACTCCACAAATGCCTGGAAAGCATTTGGCACAAATTATTAAAGGTTTGTGTTGGTCGAGACAAATTGTTTTGCAAAATGAGCAACAACAAATGTTTCATTGCCTTGAAAGAGAAAGTAGATGCAGAAAACAGAGAAAGTTGCCCAATCATGGGCTAGTCCAGGGCTCAAAGTTCAAATCCCACCACCGGGAAAAAAAACACACTGTCAACTTTGCAATGGGGATTTTGCAAAGGGTGTGTGTGCTTGTACTGAAAGCATCAGTGTCCATGTGCACAAAAGGAAAGGATGCATGCATGTAAATCAAATGCGCAATGAATTGTTGGAAAATGGATATGTACATGCATGAAATTTCACATGGGCAAGCAAATGGGACAGAGAAGGTGTGGTCATTGGGCAGCTGGATAAGGCTCAAGGAATGTCAGTGCATTTTAGAGGTCTATTAGGACCTGTATAGCTACTAAAACTCATCCCCTATGAAATCCACTTTTTAAGAACAATTAAATTTGGTGCTAAGGTAATTATTGGTGTATTTTTTAGGATTAATGTACAAATTCTCGAAAGAACCAACAAGGAACACATTTGATGTGAGATCCAATAGAAATGAAAATTTATTTATTTGGTGTTTGGCTACAGTAAGTAATTCCTGTGAGGGGAGTTTAGTGGTGCTCTTAAACAGGGCCTCACTTAAATGCGTCTAAAAACTTCATTCATTTTAGGGACTAACAATCAGATTATTGAGGGGGTCATATACATGATCAACTTATCTTAAGAAGGGATTTTTTTGGATCATAAATGCTATATTTCACAATCAGAAAGTTTACTTAGCAATCAATTTTATGAGACTTGAAACATGGCAGTAAACCCTTACATCCTAAGTCTTTTTACCCTAAACCTAAGCTATCGTTGGCAGGTTAACTTCTTCCTTTGTTAAATTGGATTTTCTGTTATGGGGGTGTTTTTCCTTCATCTTTCTTTACTCCATATCAAATCACCTCCTTTCAATTTGTTCTCCAAATACCACCTCATACAATCACATAACTTCCTACTCCATTCAAATAAAATCAACATCAGCATATCAACTTGAACAACCATGGACACAAACCGTCATTATATTTTAATTTTAAGCCTAATTAATTCCTTCCTTCAACATAATACAATTTGATATACTATTCAAGCACCACCAACATCAATTCAACGATCATTATCATAAACACACATACTACTTTTAGTCTTCAGTATACTTCTTGAAGTTTGCGAGGGTGTTATCATCTTGATTGTTTATGTGTAATCTGTTCCCTAAACATACCAACTCCAGTCTCCAACTTCACCTAGGTGCTAAGCTTTCAAGAAGAGCAATTGCACTTTTGTTCTAGGTACCCAACATACTCAAAACTTACTGGCCTCCTTTTATTTTTATTTTCATGAAATACTCACAAATTAAGATAATCAAAACTCCTAATACAACTTCCATTGAAAACATTTGTGTATTGGAATTTTAACCTACATCCTAAGTAGCCATAAGATAATTGGATACCTCCAAGCCCACCATGGTTTTCCTTAAAGCTTCCATGATGTCAAAATTGATTTTTTTTTGGGTCATTACATTTCAAGACATTGTAAAATGTTAATTTGATTTTCCAACACGTAGTGCAATGTAACTTATAAAATATGACCAACTCTTTCATGGCTTTGTAAAAGTGCCAAGTTTCCGATCTCCATGCCTCACTGACTTCAAATGCATGCACATCAATTCACTCTTTTTCTTTGTATCTGTTGTCCCAATGTCTAGTCTTGAAAATCTATGGTGTGTTTGACACATTTTTAGGTTTGATCTCCACATGTTTGAGCTATAGGTATTGTGACATCAAAATATATCTACATGCGACCTGAATTAATTTATAATATAATGTAATAGTCACAATATTAAGTGAGTACTAAGTTAATGTTAAGAGAAACAAGTATTTTATTACATTTAAACCAATAAAGTTAACTAATATCAAATCTTATATCTAGTCCTATATGGCACACAATGTTAAGTTGATGATAAGTAGGCGTTAGCTTAATGTTAAATTTTAAAATGTTAACTTAATATAAAAAAAAACATAAATCTTGGAATAAAAGCCTAATGCTAGGTAGCAACTTGGAAAGGGGGATTTAAGCCCATGTTAAGTAAATTGAATATTTTTTCCTTGTCCCTGTAGGTTTTCTTCTTGTTCTCCTTATTCACCTCCATGTTCCTCTCCACTTTCATCTTCCCTCTTCTTGTCACTATCTTTAGGCTTTTTTTTGTTACACCTATCTTTTTGCCAATCAATGTTTAAACTTAAAATTAATGACAATCAAATTTAAATGTCATGAAGTTAAGTTGTTGCATAAACCATTTAAATGCTCCTAATTCTTTTACATTGCTCTAGTTGCTTGCTCTCAACTCAATGTCTTCACGAATAGGAAATAGCAACTAAAATGCAAGCTCAATTTGATGGCATCATAACCAAAGAATTTGCTAATGTGACAACTTTTGATCAAATGACCCACATTGAGCTTGGACCATCCCTTGAAGTGCTCCATGAGCTTGTTGTGCATTTTCCTATGGAACATTGACCCTCCATAAGTTATACACACCCACCAACATCTTTTCCAATTCACAAGCCACCCCACATGCACTCTCTAAACCATTGCCAAAACTTGACTCTTGAACACAAAAATTCATTGCTCTAGGTTACTTCAGAAGCCTATAAGATTGATTACTATGAATTACAATTTTTTTCATCTTAAAACACATGTTTTCACTCACAACCTGTAGCTAGTGAAAATAGTGCAATTATTCTGAGTTCATAGGAGTACATTCCCACCAATGTTAAGAGCTTTTGGGATTTAAGCAAGTTCAAGTCCAAGTTATAGGTTAGGTTCTCTAAGTATATGCATACAACAATATATTAAAAAACATGGGCATGTGCATATATTTAAATCAATCTATTACATTTGATTAGTTGTATTTAATTTATATTACATATTAATCTTTATTTTGAATTATATGCACTAGTTGAACAAACTAATAATATTACACCAATGTTTTTTTTTAGTTTGTAATGGAAATGGAATTGAACGTAACTTTAAGCACTAGCTTAAATTTTTGTGCGAAAATGTCTTAACCAAAGGTTTTAGACATCCAAAAATCTAGTTTCAAGACTAAACCAAAGGTCTTTTCAAAAAGATTTAAAAGTTCAAAACTAGGACCAAAAGTTCATTTTGAAACCAAGAAAAGGACAACACTAATTCCCACATCCCTATGAAGGAAACAAACACACACTTTGGCTCACAACATTGAAAGTGAGAACACCAAGAAGCAACACAACTAAGTACTAATGCTCATCAATATAATACATATTCATCATAACAAAGGTAATATACTTTTCTTTTTGAAACCTTATTTTAGGTTTAAATTAACATTAGTGTGAATGAATAGCCAATTTTCAAAAAAATATTTAGGTTAGTGCTAACTAACATTGATGATTTTTAAAAATATATAGTATTTAAATGTTAGGCTATTTAACACTATGAACCTTAACATTAGGTATAATTGCAACATAAGCAAAGTTTCTTCAATTTAGTACCATTGAAGGCCAATGTTCCTTCGATTGTTAAGACAACAAAAAGGACATATGTTGGTGCAAGAATATTTCATGGTTATTTTTGTGTTCACCCCCCTTTCCCCCTTCCCGCCACTGATTTGTCATATGAATGGTGAATAAATGTAGTTTTAAATGTTCAATGTGTCCTATTAAATAATATATATTAGCCTCGTTTGACTATTAGATTTTTCATTTTGTTTGCATGAAGAGCCATCAAATCATCTCCAATTTGAAGGTTCAAACCAATCTTCTATTAATTTACAAATTTGTGATGTAGAAGAACATTTGCATACTTCTTTGTTGGCAAGGTGATCCATTTTTCCATCCTTTGAAATTCTTGATATCCTCAATTTGCATATTCAATGCATTGTTAAAACATAATTTAGGACATTATGGACCTACATATGGATTCATAAAAAAATGCACTAGAGGCACTACTTCATCCAAAGATTGTGGATTCTTTGGTACCAAAATCAAAGTTAGTTTATTTAAAACATTTTCATGAATCTTTGTCTTACCTTGAACTGTGTTGGGATTGGTTCAATACCTCACTAGATGTGTGAATTATTATTGTGAATAAACATTCATGTTCAAAACATGCATTCACAATCTCATAGTTCACTTTTAATATTATGAACAACTTTGTTCTGTATATACTACAGTGTTTACATGTGGCACATGACTTTTTAATTTCAGACATACTTTCATTTTTCGTAATATTAAAATCCCTTGTCTTCGCCTTGTGTAGTGCATTTTTTAATGTGATTAGTGGATTCTCATCACCCAATTTATTTTGAGCAATAAATACAATCTAAAGGTTCCTTTGCAAAATTGAAACTCTTCACATAAGTGTACAAAATTAGGATACATTCAGTCGAGCACTCACCATCACATGATAGTTTCATGGTACATTTCACACCCAAGTGAATTCTAAAAAGTTCCCACATTCCAAGGTGACTTCAAATTTCAATAAATGCACAACAAATAGATCACATCACTTATCTAAAAATGACAGAAAAAGAAAAAATGTCTTTTAAAAACAAGAGATTATTAAATCTCATAGACTGATTGATAATGTGGATATCATAATCATAATCATGCCCCAAACTACATGACTAAATAATAACACATGTTAGCTTTAAATTGATAATCAAGAGTGACAATTATATCACCCCTCAGAAAAACTACTGCTGTGTTGGGTAACACATTGGAATTCAATCTGATAATTTATTTAATCTTTTTAAAAACCAATTAGCTAGCATCCACTTGGCATGGTAGCAAGACAATTCTAATTTGCATATATAAGAAAGTGATATCCAAGTGCTCCACTGTGAAAATGTCATCTGTATGAAATTGCTATCAGTTCCCGATTCCACATATCCAGCAAGCATTACACAATGTGTACTAGAAAGATTTCATCATTCTTGTTTTGTATTTAATGTTATTGGTCTTAACATCAGCCACCCCAAAGCAATAGTGGACAATGTCTGAAAAACAAGCATCAATGATGGTGACAAGAGCATGCAATGACACTGAAAATGACTTTGAATCAGTGTTGAAGGCATATCTACATTATGACTATTCCACAGAAATTGGCACACTAGGCTTTCTTGTACTAATTCCAACAGCAAACATTACCAACCCTCTTTTTATTGCACCTGAAACTCTGGAGGTCAGATTCAAATCAGGGACCATAATCATCCTTTTGCAAGCCTCCAAATCTGTCCTTACAATTTGATTCACTTTTTACAAGCTGCATGATGTGATAGGTCAGTAAGGCAGTATTTCTTAAGACACAAAAGATTTGCAGTTTAATTAATCCATGATGCACTAACCCTGTTGACCTTTAAACAGGTTGTTGTCAAAACATACATTCTCATAACCGTGACCCTGCGCGGCTCTGCCCTACAATCTGTGCCTGCAATGTCCCCAATGCCCCAAACAAGGAGCACAATTTGAAAATGTTGGTGAATGGAAAAGGTCATATGATAGGACTAAAGTAGTATGAATGGAAACACAGGATATCAAGGAGTAGCAGGGAGATTGTGCCATGCCTGACTAAAGATGAATCTACTTCCTTAAGCTTCAAGTTGAAAGAATGAAGGGCAAGACTTAATTAAGACACCAAACACCTTTCAAATGGATGAAGGGACAAGAGTAATACAGCAATTGAGTTTCACATACCAGCTGGTATTTTCCATGAACAGCTCTCTGCAGAGGACCAGAAGGCTTGAAGAAGGGGCCATACTGGCTGGACCACTGATTAAGCTTTGAGTAGATGTGCTCTAGTCCAACAGAGTCGCCCCAGAAAACTACCCCACCCCTGAACAAGAGCCATATCACACAAAAAACAGCTTATGCATCTGTGAAGGCTCAGCTCATTTCATTTTCCATCCTGTGGACAAATTGCTTGCAACATTTCACATGTTACACATATCCACCTTGAACACTCCAGGACAAAATTGGGAAATGTCAACAAGTTCAGTGGCAGTTGATCAGTTTACTCCCTACCAATTGATAAGAAAGAATGGCTCACTATTCTAGTCTTCATGAAACAGAATTTTCAACTATAGAAAACCAGAAACGGGAATGTCTCAGTACCTATAAGCAGGGAACCCCATTCCCAAGACTGAGGCAATATCTAGGTCTGAGGAGCGCACAACAACATTTTCTTCCAGTGCTCGAGATGCCTCATTGACAACAGGATAGAAAATCATTTCCACTATCTCTTCATCCGTCAAGGTGATTGCCTGATAAAATCAGCACAGAGAATTCATAAGCAGCTTCAGACCATCTTTGGTGCATGAAAATCCTGCTCCTGGTCCAATAAAAAAAACTGCTGATGCTAGCCAGAGCTGGAATGATACTCCTGACCACATATGGCCAATTCATGGCATAAGGGGAGTTTCAGACAACAATAAGCATATGATGCTGGCCAGCTGCCAAGGTTGACATATTCACATAATACATCTATTTGTTTACCTTTCCATCAGGGATAAAGCCTGCAATCCTTCTTGATTCTGCTAAGTAGCCCTCTAGCTCTGGAGCAGGCTGCTCTTTCCGGGAGCCTTTGTAAATGTAGTACCCCTTCTGGGTCTTCTCACCTGCATAGATCCAACATTTGCAGTGACTCCTAACATGCTAGCCCAAGCTCACTAGCTTATCATCTCTTTATCTAAACGTGACAATGGCACAAGGCTAAAGCAACAAGCCTTGTGGAGTTTGGTATATCTTGCTGTTTAGCATCTCTCACAGGCAATATTTTTGACATCTTACTGGACAACCAGACCCAATTCCTTAGTAAGTCATAATCTGGAGTTCTGATCTCAAATGAAACATGTGGTAGAGAGAGTTGCAAAAACTCCAAAATTTCATGCTTTTGTTTCAATTTTCAGTTTATCCACAATTATTCTGACATGAGATGGCAAAAACAGAATCCTAGATTCAGTAATCTCATTGGAAAGCCACCTACTTACCTAGTCGATTATCTTTTAGGAGTAGGTCACTCAGTGCTGATAGGTACACTCGTTCAGGGTAGGCTTCCTTGTACATCTTGCTGGTTGCTGAAGCAATCTGGATACCTGAAAGATCTGCTAACCTGATAACACATGAAAAAACTCAGGAACTTGTTGCTGCTATGAAGACCCAAGAACTCCACATTTCTCTTCAATTCCATGTCTTTGATTGCTCCAGTGACTCTCTTAGCTAGAAGATGCCAAATATCAGTTGGAGAAGACTCAAAAATCCTGACAAAATGTCAATCACTGAATCTTCACACTAGGTATCCAAAAACATTTAACAAGGTTTCACAAGAATTGCCTGAAAGGGCCCATGGGCATGCCAAAATCCTTGATGATTGCATCAATGCGGTATGGATGAAGGCCAAGATCCACTAATAGTCCTGCTGCTTGGAAGTATGGGAAGAATATGCGATTGACAGCAAACCCAACACAACTTTGCACAACAATAGGCACCTTCCTGATGACCTTAGCCAACCCAATGAGATCTTGGATTGCTTGACTTGAAGTCTGCTCTGCCCGGACTATTTCCAACAATGGCATCACATGTGCAGGGCTGTTCGAGAACACACCAAGAATTGTGGGTATTCTTCTCAAACAAGTATTCATGACATCAGATTTTCAGTAATACATTCTAGCAATACATACAGAATGGAGAAATGTGTTCTTGATCAAACTTTAAATAAGATCTTACACTCACTAGACACCAAACAAGATGAAGACTGAACCCTCTGAAAAATCAGTGATTGAGCACCTCACATTATATGAGGATGGTCCACCAGATAGGATGGCATTCATCCTGAAAGGTCCCACAATTGACAAAACTACAGGAAAACATCACATTGACTGCCAATTCTGGGATAATGCACCTGAAAAAATGGGCCCCAATGATGCGGTCTTGAGACTTTGTGTTGGCCCCAATTACTCCAATGTCAATGGTGGAGGTATTTGAGGCCAGCAGGCATGTGGGCTTGCAATACTTCTCTAGGTCTGCAAATATGCGTTGCTTCAACGAAATGTCCTCAACTGCTGCCTGTCATGCAACACAAGTAACAATCAGCTTCCCTACTTGTGTACACAAATTCCTCTCAGGTATCAAACAGAAAGGACAACAAGAATGCAGTACATTTTCTCGTTGAAGAAGAATAAAAAAAGCATAAGCATGAGAGCAAACCTCTATGACTATGTCAACATCATTGCAATCCTCATAGTCCAAAATACCCTTCACAAGGCCAAGAGTTTTCTGCAGCTTTGCTTGAGTCATTCCTCCCTTCGCCACCCGGCCCTTCAAATTTTCTGTGAGTTAAAAAACAAGTGCACACAGTTAACTGTCAAAAACACTGCACTCCCAGAGATAAGGAAGTCAACATTCAGTTCACATCCATGAGAACCCATTTTACGTATCCAAAGAATGCTGACTTTAAAAGCCCCTCAGTAAAGTATAGAATCTACCCAATAGTTCATCCCAAGACCATCTAAACCATAGGCTTGCTCATGCAGAGGTACTTAGGACAATGGCTTGCTTCAAACCAAATTGTTGGATCAAATATAAGAAACTCAAAGACACAACTGTGCAGCAATCCAAGTTTTAGCTGGATTCTGAAGATTCTAGCATTGAAAGCTAGCTCATTGGATATAATGTAGGTGCTTCAACGGTGTTATTGGCACATGTCAGTAGTCCTTTGCAAGGTTCTTGGTGTAGTACCCTCAATTCGTTGAATGCCAGCTTGCAGGAACTCTGAATTGATTTCTTTCAAATACACCTTGACTCCACTGAGAATTAGGGCTGTTGCAATGCCAGAGCCCATCAGTCCCCCTCCTATAACTGCAACCTTCTTTACAGTATGTGCCTTTGATCCCTTATCTGTCACACCTGGAATCTGTCATCAACCCATAATTGTAGACACCCAACCTATTTGTGAAATTCTATAAATGAATTACAAGCCAACTGTAAAATCCAGGATACAGCATGACTGGTCTTGGTTGAAAAGCAATAAGTCTATCTATCAAGGAGAATCCCAGAATGCTAAAAGACCAATGAGTAGCATCTCTGAAGACTTCATCACTGAGCATGTACCTTGAAAGCACTCCTTTGTGCAAAGAAAATATGCATTAGCCCCTTTGCTGTGGGGCTCACAACTAGAAGTGGTGATATCGACTCTTCCTGTCAAAAATAAAGTGAACTCATATGTTCAGACAGTAACTCTCCTAATGGGTTAAAATCACAAGAATGCTCATCCTTAAGCATCCTAGTTTCAGAACTCCTAAGATTGAACTTGTATTTGATGGGGCACAAATGAAATGCAAATAAAAATTTGTTTAGCATGGAACTATCACAATTCAGCTCCTCAACATATCATAATGCTTAACCTGGACTCTAGGTCTTGCAACTCCTTTTCTTGTTAATGCAGAATTCAAAACCCTTTCAGCTAACTCAGCCAGACCTTCAATGTGCCAGCATGTCCCCCATTAGTGATGCCTTCCTCCACTGCATCCAGCATTGAGAAAGGATGTGGCACATTCCGGTAGCTCTTCTTTGCCATTGCTCTTGCTTGGTTGATCAATCCCACGGACTCCTCCTTGGAGCCCAATCGGTCTGTAAGAGCAAGTGACCTTCGCCATGGGTGTTTTCCTGAGACTATATCTAATGCCCATCTCCGTGCAACCGGTACAAGTTCCTCCGGAGATGCAACTGCGTCAATCAGGCCTGCCTCCTTTGCATCCTCTGATGATATCGGTTTCGAACTCTGTTCTCAGAACCCAGATTTTCATCAATGATCTCCACAAGGTCCTCAGAAAAGATGTGAGATTTCACACAATGTTGCACTCTCTCTTAACACACAAAACATCTCTGCTGTAAATTTGGAAGCAGGAGAAAAAGAAGAGTACCAGCATCATATCTATGGCCATTTTAAGCCCCACAAGCCGAGGAAGTCGTGCAGTACCTTCACAGTGAAGATAGCCAAGTGATGCAACATCAGGCATCAACTTTAGACCATCAAGACCGTCAAGTTCATAAATCAAGGTCATCAAATCATGGATGGTGTTGCATCACTTAGTGTTCTCAATATCAAGTGATGACCTTTTTCATGAGAGACTGGGAAATGTTACATTGGTAAAAAATGTTTGCTGACATCAAGTTTAGAATTCAGTGCAATTCCAAAGCTCCTTCCTATCTCAAGACTATAAGGAATGCACTCACCACCAAGGCCGGGAATTATTCCAAGTGTTAACTCTGGAAGACCCAGCTGAGCCTTTGGAACAGCGACACGTGCATTGGAAGCCTGCAGGACAAAAAGTAAAGTGATTTCAAGTTCCAACATACTGGGAACCTTAGAGAAGCCTGATGGACACATAGATCAGAGATAACTATGGATAACAGAGAAAGCCCACAGCATACTTACCGATAAAAGACATGCAAATACAATTAAGGCTGTCTACTTGTGAATTAGCACCCTCAAACTACATATGACTAGACAGGAAACCAAAACAGACAGGAGGGTCAACAAAATTGTACTTTGTAACCAACAAAGTTATGGGTTGCTAGTGACGATATTCAATCTGTCTGCAACACACTATGGCAACTTACTCTGAAGAACACTAAAGTTAAGATGCACTTAGAAAGAGGGAGAAACGAGTGTCTAGCTTACCATTGCCAACTCCAACCCACCACCAAGTGCAAATCCATCAATTGCAGCCACTACTGGCTTTGGCCCCTCTGTTTCACACAAAACAGCAAAACTTTAGACTGCAAATGAAACCAGCCTTTATGGGTGTGGACCAGTGATGAAGGTACATGGAAAAGGCAAAATGGTCCCAGAAGAAAAGTTCCCTCTCCAAAGTGTAGCCAGCAGCAACATGCAAGATGGAGAATTGTGTGGTACCAACATTTCATCAGCAAAAGGATGAGCCACCATTCACATAACCATATTATCTCCCAGGACTGTTGAGTTAGGCAATACCTTCAATAATGTGATTGAAAAAGCTTGAACCCCGTATGTAATGTGGATAAGTAGTGCTTTGCCCCTCTGCCAGGTTACAACTTCCATTGCCCATCAGCAAGGGGCATACAAGTTGCCAAGCAACCTTTAATCTAGGTTCCTAAGTTTCTAGACTACATTCATAGGCATGAAAACATGTTAGAAAATTCTTTTCATGTTTTGACAGCTGACCTTTCTTCACACTTTGCAGTGATCCAATGTCAGCTCCACCACTGAATTTACCATTGGCCCCTGCAAACACAACCCACAATGCTCTTAATAACACAGCAACAAACAAACACATCAGCCTACAATCTTATGGGTACAGTTTTTATGTTCAGCCGCTGTACACACTACATGAGAACTCAACAAGAAGACAGCAGAAGATAGCTACATCTCAACCTGAACTAAACTGAATATGCAGTAGTAGTGAGCCAAAATAGAAGGCAAAAAGTTGCACCTTGAATGACAATGGCCTTCACATCTGGACGGGAGTGGGCCTCAGTAATCATCTCCTTCAGCTGTGCCATCACTGTTATCCCACAAAACAACCAATGAGAATGTGCTTGAATAACATATTTCTGGATCATGAAACAAAAATCCTAAGAAGACACAGTTTATGTGACCTCCATACCAGCTGTGTCCCCAAAAGGTATAGGCACAGCAAAAGAATAATATGGAAACACAAAGATGAGCAAAGGACAGTTACTGAAAAAGAAAAGAAACAGTATGACAAAAGAAAAGAGGGGGAGAATAGACATTTGCAAAATTTAAGAGCATGATCTCACAAAATTATGGTCAATAGCAGATTTGAGAACACTTTCAACATTCAATGCAATACAATCATTATTCAAAGCTAGCACACAAATAACATACAGCCAGATAGAAAAACACCATAATCAAAACTGAAGCTGCCTCAGCCCTCTAAATCTGTGCAGGTAAACAAATTACAGATAAAGAAATAGAAAGCCACATACAAGAATTTGGACTACTGTTGTCAAGAGAGTTGACAGGTGGCTTATTGAGAGTCACGAGAGCCACACCATCATCCCCCACCTCCATAGTCACTACCCTTTCCATGGTGCTGGCCTAACACTACCTGTGTAGCACAAACCTGCAATGATAATATCAATCAAACCAAACCCTTGAATTTCTTTAGCTGCACAGAATGTAAATGACTGTCAAGTGGAAATCAATTGTAATCAACTGAAATGACATGAATGAAGTATCTTGTTCCCCCTGGATAGGATTCCAACATTTTGCATCAGCTTCTAATAAACACTAGTTCCAAATGAAACTCACTAAACATGCACACCTCTTCAGACATGGAATGGTATATATATACACATCAAGCTCAGAATCCCAATTGCTCAAGTACCTATCTTGGTTTCTCCCCATGTGTAACCATGTCAAATTCATTCACAGAAAAATCTCTAAGGTAGAAATGAGCTAAAAAAGATGATCCTCTGCTCTCTCCCTCCCTCCATTACCAAAAAAAAAAAAAAAACCTAAAAAAATTATTCGAAAATTAAAACTGAAATAAATTAAATAAGACTAAACTACGACGCTTCTGAAAAACGAAAACACAATTTTCTTCCAAAATAGAAACAAAAAAAAGCTGCGGAAAACAGCCCAGAAAATGTCACTGCATCGACGACATGAACGTGCTTCACCTGCAAAACATGAGGTAGTCTCTACTTCAACAAAACACTGCCCAAAAAGTCAACAAAACAAACGAGAAAGGGATCGAAAGAACGCTTACAAAGCAGCGCAACAGAATTACGTCGTTGTAACCTTGCAGGCCTTCGTCGAAAGACAAAAAAACCGCGCAATTGCGACAACAGAACCTCAGTCGATCTAACAGAAACACTGCAATTGAAGATTGTGAGAGGGAGGGAGTGAAGGGGAAGCCCGCCGTTCTCTTTTACTTACGTGAGCGCGCTTCTTCTAGGTCGCCGTAGCATGGTCTTGCAGGAGCGGTGCCGCAGCTAAAAGAGCGCTAAAAGAAGCGCTAAAATAGTGGTCTGTGCTTATCCCCTCTAAATTAGCGATCTTCAATTGATATAATAATTTTAAAGATTAGTCCAATCAAATATTAGAGTTAAAGAGTTGCTTTATTTGGCAGATTAAAAAGTGTCCCTTTTTTTAATTCATTATTTTTTCGTTTTGCTTCACGATTATATTAAACCAAAGGTTAATTTCTCGTTGACCATGTGTTATATGATATACTTAGGAAGGTGCACATTTAGTGATAACTAAATGTTGGAAATATGATAATTTAATGTGCATTCCCAAGTGGTGTTAAGCTTGATGATGTGGAATTTGATGTGTCATTTAAATGTCAATTAAAATGATAAGATTCTTTTAAAATGTTGTCCATGTGCATGAAATTACAAAATAAATACATTGTTAAATTGGGACCCCCAAACTTGATGTGATGTGTGCACACACGTTGAGGGATGCCTACAATTAAGAGATGGGGTAATCTAAGTTGCATATAAAATGATGTGGATAAAACTAGGGAAAATAGTTGAAACGTTGGGAAGATTAATCAAGCCATAAATTAAGCAACAACCCTTGGGGCAAAACATGATAAAATTTGGGCACGATTGGTTTCAAATATCTCATTGGAGAGCATGTTAGAAAGGGTATGATGGTGTAGACATTCCAAGATAGAATCTTGAAGTTGAATCATTTATTGCTTGATGAGTTACTCCAATGGAAAAGGACATGCACAGACTAGGGGTCATTAAAGATCACATGTCGTTTTAAGGTGTTGGTGGAAAGGAAATGTGTTGTTGTTGACTCGTGTTAATGCTTCAAGAAGGAAAGGACGTTGATCAACCGTAAACCTAACAATTATGACTAAAAGAAAAAGGACCTAATTCCCTAAATAAGCCTTTAGGGCAATGGTCGATGTTGATATGAGCTTGACACCATTGAAAGTTATTAGAAGGGAAATTTGTTTGCGAACTAAAGGTCCTTTTGGGCTATCAAGGGATCCTAGACCCAAAAGGTGCCTAAACATTTGAAGGAAGGAAGAGTAAAAAAAAAAAAGCTACTTTGTGAAGGTGGAAGATGGAGGTGTACATCATAAAAATACGATGGGCGTTGCATGAAACAATGAATTAAAATTCCAAAAGCTACTTGAACATCACCCATTCTAATGAGAAGGTCCACATGTCGAGCATCCTCTTGCAAGGAATCTTTTATGAAGGATGATGTGAAAGTTAAGGTGTCCAACAAAATCCCCAAGACTTTCATTCCTTCGAATGGGGTGGTAAATTAAGATGGGGTGTTAAAGTTTGGTGGTAAGGTAGAAGGTGACCATGTTATGCATTTCTAAAGTTGGATTGAAAGACTTATCGCATGGAATTCAGTCTAAAAATGTTCATATGTAAATGATATAATTTAAAGGGGACCTATAATGTGATTGTCATTTATAATGGATGGAAATAAACAAAAGGGGAAATGACTAGTTGTAGAACATAAAATGGATTAAAGCAAATAATGCCGTTCCCAAATGGTCACCTTGACAAGTTCCCATGGTAGATGGGATGATTTTGACATCACCTTCATGATTACAATGATCACAAAATAGGGGAGACTTAAATGTATCGAATGCATGAACAAAAGGGATGAGTTATGTGATGTCCCCACCTATTGCACAAAGTTTGACGCACTCCCAACTCCTTGAAGGATTCAAAAGTGAATCTAAGTACAAGAGAATGGAAGGGGGAGGAGTCGGGGCACACTCCCTAACTTGCAACATGTTGAGGGGTAAAGGGGCATGTTGGAGCTTTGGGATGGGACTAGGAAGAGTTGACAAGCTTCACTCACTCACACAGGCCTACACACAACCCACACAAAGTGCTTAATGCATAGTTGGAGCACCATTGGTGCTACGACGAGCACGGGCAACACAGACACACAAGACTCATCACGGCCCGGACTTGAAGGAAACCACCATCTTCCCCTTTATAGTATACTCTACACCTATCCACGAGGCCTACATCTAAATGGCTTTTCTCTCCCGGGACTCCTGAAATCGCGCCAGCTAAGATTACCATAACTTTGGAGCCCCATAACTTTGCGAGCAGACTTTGGATCGAGGTGCGGTCTAAAGCAAAGTTATAACTCTCGTCAAGAGCTTTCCAATAGTATGTTGCACGTTGTCTACCACTAAATAAATCGGGTCGATTCCTGACTTTTGACCATAATTTGTGTTTTAGATATCCAAATGAATAATGCGAGCCCATTTTAAACGTCTACGTTCCAAGATCTTTGTAATGATATAAAAAAACGCCACAAGCCATTGAGTTTTGACCCTTAAAATTATTCTCTGAAGTTTGAGACTCCACTGGACTCCATTTCCCAAATTGGGAGTTGCCTTGGGAATGTGAAGGTTCACTTCCTCACACTTTCTTACACTCCCGTGAGTATGTGATTTAACTCATGGGCTTCCTCTTGGCCCGCATTCTTGCAACCTCTTTGCCTTGGTCACGAGCCCAAGGCTAAGGTTGCGACAAAGTTTTTAAAATATGACCCATCTTAACATTAAATTGAAGGCATTGGCCACGTCCAACTAAAAAACAACTTAGTCAAGGTGAAAATTTAAGGTGCACTTGATGCTATGGATTACTGCTTCATAACTGCCCTTAGTTGCAACTTTAAATTGGTGTGGGAAAAAATGTGTTGTAAAAACTTTTTGGAATTGAAAGCATAAAATGCAACTTGTGAGTCAATACAATGTTTCCCCCACTACAATGGGATGAATTCCACTTGAAGGTTTGGTCATGGTTTAAATGTAGGCCATTCCAAGGACACGTGTAATTTGGGGTGGAATGTGACCCTCTACAATATCAAAACAAAGTTGGAACAATTATGGGAATCCGTTCGCTGAATTTTCAAGGTGAAAATAGTTCCAAAAATGTTCAAAAACCATCTTAGAAGGACCACTTACCAATAAATAGGGCATGTGTTGGAATGTCAATTTAAAGGAATCAGAAAAAAAACTCAAAGTGGTCTGGCTCTTAGTCTTAAGGAAAAATGTGAATTAACCATTTGATTCAAGGTGTATTACAATGAAAGTTGAAATGGTGTTAGAAAACATGGGTGCAAAAACAATTAGTGCAAACATTAGCTACCTAAAAATATTCCCTTGCACACCTAATGGTTAAACTACAAAACAAGCATTTGTGTGTTGGGAAATCATGTTGGGGAAAATGGATTAACTTCAAATTAGCCACCAAAGCTTGGGCTAGGTGGAGGTTGAGCACATGTTGAAAAAATGAGAATAGGTTGGGGGGTATGATCATGACCAACTATAGGGACCAATAAAATAGGAGGGAAAAAATGTTTTAGTTGTCCATGATCGAAAGGGTTTGGGAAAATGTAAGGTTGGGACCCCACATTCACATGAAAGGTTAAAAGTTGGTAAGGATGACTAGTAGGTGGTGTGTGGTTTGTTAAAATTGGAGGGGTAACTAGTGGGTGGTTTGTGGTTTATGTGGGGGATGAAGTGGAGGATAGGTTGGTGGTGGTGCATGATATAGTGAATGGGTAATGGGAACTATGAAGTTCAATGAGATGTGATGAGTTGGGGGACACATGATGTTTACTACCCATGAAGGAGGAAGTCTATTATGAATACAAGCCTTATTCTTAAAAAAAAATTTACCATTGTAAAATAATCTTAAATTTATAAAGCCAATCACACAATATTCAATGAAACAAAACGAAACGAAAAAGATAGGAAATTTTCCAAGGATTCCTTTGTTAAGGCATTATCCCAAGGCCAAACCCTAATTTTGTTATAGGCTTGGATGTCATGGTCACTAATTCATTGGATTCAATAAGACCAAAATATTAGAGTGGGCCCTATTTAAATAATTGCATATAGGTCACACGTTTGAAAAATTGCCTATTTCAACATGGTAATTTTAAACCTATAAAGCCAACCACATAAGACTAGATATATCAAATGGGAAAAAAAAGAACTATCACAAACGAAAAAATCATGTCTCAAAAAATATCTGAACCTTAATTTTGCCATAACCTTCAACACTATCATCCTTATTTTACTAGGTTTAACACAACCTATACACTTTTTAAAAAAACTATTGTGCAAGAATTAGGGTACGATAAACTTCTTTTATTCTTTGGATTACCTAATCAAAGTAACACCCAACTTCAATAACAAAAAAAGGTCCTAAATTCAATCTTTTGCTGAAATAAAAAAATCCTAGAAAACATAGTATTGGTGAATGATTAACCATTAAATATTCACACATTCACATTTACAACGCATTTTTATTTATTTGTTTATTTATTTTTTCCTATTTTTTTTTCTTCCTTTACTATTTCTTTGAAACTATGACAAAAACCAAGAATAACCAAAATTGTGACAAAAAAAATTTCTTTGTGATAAAAACTTTATATTGTGCTTAATTTATAAATATGACTAAATTCTTGGTGATAAAACACTTTCTAAACTTGACAAAAACATTAAAAAAAGGACCCACTACTAAACAAAACCTAAACAAAGAAAAACACAAAAAACACAAAAAACACAAAATCCATCTTCCTTTAACCTTTTCACTTTTGTTATCTTGTTGCTTGTTACTGTTGGTCACTACACCAAAATGTGTCCTAAGTTCATTTGGGTTCCACTAGATTTTAAATGAATTTGAACATTTTTACCATGGTGAAATTGGTCAACCTTTAGTGAATAAGGTGACCAACTGTTACAAATAGTGATTGGTTCACTTCAAATGAAATACAAATTTACCAAACCATTCACTTGCTAGTTAATTAATTATGCAACCTAAAAATCAATTAATTTTAAATTATTTAATATATAATATTATTGATCATTTCATGATTTTTAGCCTATGAATTATTAACATGTTTCATTTACCTAGGTTAGGTTTAACTTAACCTAGGTATGTAGACCATATAATCAACCTAAGCACCTACTTTAATAAATTAGATAAGAGAATATTAAGTCAATTTTCCACCGTTGAGCATGCACACACCATTTGTAAGGTTAGAATGGGAATAAACACCCCTACCATCAAGCCACCCCACTTATTGTGATGATATGTTACATTGCATTTTATTTTTCAAATACTTCATTTTAACATTATAAAAAATAATCTTATTGAAATTTTGTCAAAATGAAATGATTTGAATTTATTTTTATTTTTTAAATTCAATAATGTACATAATTACATTTATTTCCTTTTGAAAGTGTAAAATCATTTGAACAAAGAACAATTGAATATCATTATTAAATAACATTTCAATGGCCATTCTTTTGGGAAAAAAAATTCAATAAATGGATAAGATTTTTGTTGATATAATCATATTGCTTATGTTACGTTACTTTTGACTATTATTTCACCCTATGTTATTCATGGCTATTTATGGTTATATTCAATTACTTTTGGTTATTTTTGGTTATTTTAGCCTATTACACCTTAGGCTATTGAAGGTTATTTCACCTTATGCTATTATTGACAATTATAGGCTATTATAGGCTATTTCATCTTAAATTACTTTTATTTATTGTAAATTATTTCACCTTAAATTATTTTTGGCAATTTTAAGTAATTATAATATATGGTTATGGGTGGCTATTGGTTGTTCTTTTATTGGGGCTATTAATGCTTATTTTATTAATGGCTATTGGTAGTTATTCTATTATAAGCTTTTTTAAATTATTTTTCAAAAGTTATTATTGGCTATTTTATGTTATTTTACCTTAGGTCATTATATTATATTTTATATTATTTTAAAATATTTTATTTAGGATAAAATAACTCATAATAACATATTAATTTATAATAAAATAACTTAAAAACCTATAATAAGCTAATTATGATACCTTAAGGTAAAATAATGTCTAATGATTTAAGATATAATAATTTATAATAACTGATAGTAATATAAGGTATAAGTTAGAATAATTAATGTAACATAAAATAATATGGGGTATATAATTAAATAACATATATAGGGTATTTAAAATAACATAAAAATAAATGTATTTACTACAATAAATTATAATAATGAATTATATTAATTAATAATGAAACATGTTTACATGGTGATACTATAGTGAAATGACTTTAACCAATGTGAAATCAATAAAATGCAATGAATTTGTTTCATTTTTAAGGTCCCATAGTGATTCAAGCTAATGAATTGCACCCCACTTTTGTAATAATAGGTGTTATTGTTGCCATTATCCTCCTTCTTTGCTCCAAAAAATGGTTGTTCTCATATGTCCCACTACGTAATGAAAATCTATAAAGTAGATTTATAACTAATCCCCCTAATGGAACTATAATTAGACTACCAACAAGGTTTTTTAATATTGAAATGGAACTGGAATCCTTTTATTTTATATCCTAAAAGCTTCCAATTGTAATATTTTTCCTTTTTGTCTCTTTTTGTCCCTCTTTGTTTATCATTATTTCTCTTTTCTTTTTGCGCGACACTAATAAATGAGCACAAGGTAGTGACAATAATGGCAATAAAGTTACTAATGGCACTGCCATTACCACCCAAACTATAGCAAAACCCTCATTACTACTGGTAAAAGGGTAATTCCTTAAACCCCACCTTTTTCATAAGAAGAAATCCATGGTACTTTCTACAATAAAACCACTAGAAACAAGATGAATGACTAGGGGTTGCAACTTAACATTAAGTTCAACAGAAAAGGAAAACTACTGGAAAACAAAATGCCCATGATTGTTCACATCAGGACTTGGGACATTCTTAAAATGAAATAAAGTTGCAACATGAAATGAATACATGGCAATCATCTTCAAAACAATAATGCTCGATAAAATAAAGTTTTATAGAAAGTTTGGACAAAGTGGTATTAGTAGCTTGAATTTGATCCAAAACCGGGTGAGATTATAAAAAAAACCTACAAAAAAATATATTAACCTTCAATGGGGTATCAAACTTATAAATGTGTGCCAAATTGAGTTTGATCCAATTTTGACCCCATCCTTCCTTTTTCCTAAACACTCCCATTGTTACTACATATATTTTCATTACTCCTACATGACAATTATTACAATTACCTCAAACCTTGTGCATTAAATGTTGATTTTCAGCATTCCATACCCATATTTAATAAAATTTCCTTATTTTGCAAACTTCAGTATAAGAGGGTATGGGGGTGAAAACATGCACAAAAATAAGGCGAAGCAAGATTATTTTAAAGAAAAATGTTAATAACACCCAAATTAACATTGCAAATAGGTCTGAACTAGTTTTTATTTTTCTAATAATGTTAAATTGGAGTTTTTAAGCCCTAAAGGTAACATATCATTAGGTATGGATGCATGTGTGGATAGGCACCTAACATTAATAATAATTAGAAATTAACAACATAATGATTAATAATGTGGTGTTAGCAATATATCATTTATTTGGTGTTAGTGGTGTTAAGGTTTAATATATTTGTTAGCCTAACATTACATATCAATGTTCCATAATCAATTTCATGAGACATGTTTATTCAAGGGGACATTGGAACAATGTAAAAATAGTTAGGAAGAAAAAACTGAAGAATGCCACATTTTTTGTTTTTATTTGATGAAATTATGGCAATTATACTTTGAAATGAAATTGAAGTAGTGGGGTTGCATTGTTGGCAAATAAGTGGTCAATTCATAAGGTTAAATAGATCATTTGAATTATGGTGTTGATTTTGAACAATTATTTAGTTGAAAATTTGATATTAAAAACTTGTTTTTGAAGATGGATTTTTTTTATTGTTCATATTAGTTGAGTCAAGTAAGGTTGATTCATATTCAAATTGAGGCACTACATAATGCATGTAACAAATTTGCGGCATACATTCTGGAGGCATGTTTTTACAAAATTTGTCCTTTAAACAAAAACTTACGGATATGGCATCCTTCATCAACTCTAATTAACATTTCTTTGGGCTCACAACCGCATCATGGAGGCCAATTCTGAGAGAAGGTCCTTACTACCGCACTTAAGAGGCTCTTACATGTCCCATCAAAATTAGTTTACATAGATTCAAGAAGAAATCTAGAATGAGCTGTGTTATACTCTCAAATCCATCACTATGTCAAACAGTTGTTAAGTACTTTTAGCAAACACTTTTCATAATATGGCTTTAAGCATGCTCTTGATAAGTAGATATGAAACGTCTCAAGAGCAGACCTGCAAGCCTACAAATAGTTTTGGAGAACTTCAGGCTTTTTAAAAAAATTCTGGTTGAAAATGCTTGGATGGTGGGGCGTTGGGTCCTGTACACCATTTACATGATCTCATGTTTTGAAGTAGAATCAGTACACATGTGTCAGCTCCTAGTACAGATGAAAGCGTGTTCAAATATACTTTTCTAGAGACAACATTTTCAAGAGGTGGATCCAAAGTGCCTGATGATCCTCCTGTTTAAACAGTAGAAAATCATCAGATAGAGCAGTAGTGCAGAGATCCATGAGATTCTTTATGGTTCAGGGCAACAGGAAAGGTGCAACATCAAACCAGACATCATGTTGATCCTAATTTTACATTCCACAAATCTCCCTATCAGCAACTCAAGAGGACACTAAAAAGTGCATTGAGCACAACTGATCAAACATGATCCGTATTTGATGACCTAGTTGTGTGGAGAGAACTTCCAGGTGTGGTACTGGCATCCAATTCAGTGTTGGTGAACAGCTGAATATCCACAGATTCCGATGAGCATCAAGAGACTTGTGTATTAGAGTTTTGATGTGATCACATGAAAAAATCACTGTGCCTGGCTTCTAGGATGATGTAGAGGCAGTTTTTAAGTAGTTTCCCATGCCTTAAGATGCCCAATGATAGAGGGTTAGAAAGATGATCCAGCATTGAGCAACATGTACCTCATTTTCTAATCAGAACAAACCATCTAGCATTTTTAGTCTGAAGATTGAACTACAAGTCATGAATACTACTCTGCATGATGTAATCAGCAGTTCAAGGTATGTGGAATGGGGCCTCAAGCTAAACCAAGGGCTCCTTCAAATCATAGTATGTGCCAAGCTGCAGAGTTCAAGCCACCATCACAATATTTAATCATGGGCTATATAATTGGGCTTAGACCTTGTAGAAGTTCAATCCAACAGCATCATCTTAATGGGTTGTATGGTGAAGGGCTTATCTAGACAGTGTGGAAATGACAGGATCAACACACTAACCCTGATCATTTAGACAGACAACTCATGAAAGCAACATGATCATGTGCTCATGTACGGATACACTTGAAAAAGAAGACTCTACAAAATGCAAAGACACCCAAAGAAAAGATGAAGATGGAAATCCTGTCATTGTTCATTGAAGTCCCTCTGATGTACATACACATGCTGATCAAGATTCCTGTCATTGTTCATGAGTTTACAAGTCCAAACAAACTGCATGTAAACATATTGATACTACATCTGCACAACCTGGAGGAAGCCAAGATACGCAAGGGCATTCTTGCAGCAACCGCCACCACTTGATTCTGATTTCAAAGACGCATCGTTAGCATTTTATTCAGCAGCTCTGCACCGAAAGAAAACCCCACCACCCCTCCTTGTCTCTCTGTAAGTGCCCAATAAAAATGAACTAGAAGAACCAAGGCAGATCAGAAAACATTGGAGATGATACCTTGTAGAAGCACCTACGACCCCTGTTAGTACTGTTAGAACCTTCACGTAGCAAGAATGAACAAGCTGAATGCAAGCTTTGCCTAAGTATAAAGATACAAAAGAATTCTCAATTCAGCAAGGAAAACACATCGACGATCACGGCCTCAGTGATCCTGCCGCATGCATTGTCCTTTAGCAAATCCTTTCTCAACAAGCGATAGATATAAGTCTCTTCGCAACAACCAGCAGTATTTCTCTGCATGAGGGTCAGGGTCCTGAGCATCTACTAGAAAAAATCACACAGCAACAAGCTGCATAAGATGTTCTGGTTTACGTCATACCTTGCAAATCCACACCGGAGCCCTTCGATGGTAAGGCTACAGGGAGGAACATGCAAAATTCCTCTAGCAGTTCTGGACTCTCGGCCTCGAACAAAGAGGCAACCTTGCTCTGCACTTCAGCGTAGCTCTTCTCGCCTGACTTCAGCATGTTGATGGCACCCAGGAACGCGTGGTACACATGCACCTGGTTGAGCTCGCTGTATTTGGTCTTCACTTTCCTCACGTAAGCCAGGGCAAGTTCGATCCCTGTCTGGGTCATGGTGTCGCCGTGAGCTCTCAGAATACGCGCCTTCTCGCGTTCTGCCTGCTGCTTGACCAAAACCTCCTCCTCAAGCCTGCTCGCGTAGTCAGCCGGAAGCATCAAAGCGAAGGTACTAAGGAGTCCCCACTCGCCGTCGAGAAGAACTTTCACGCGCTCTACCAACCCGGGAATGTCAATAAGCTGCTGCTTAAAATCAGCCGCAACGTCTAGGAACTGCTGATAAGTCTTCTTGTCTCCTTCCACAGCGTCGTCCTCGTAATTCTCTTCCACAGCATGATCGAAGCGGCGAGCAAACTTCTGACGTTTGCTCAAGCTCCAATTGATCAGGCGCGACTCGGCCAGGACGGAGAGGATGAGAAGGGCCATGATAACGCTGACGACAATACTACAAACACTTCAAAACTCAAATCTGATCGCGAATGAACACAAACAAACAACGAGCAATTGCCACTGAAACGCAGAACACATAAACGAAGAAGACGATGACATGAAGACAAAGAAAAGAAAGTGTGAAGATTGTAATTGCAAATGCCAGCTGCGAGTCACGACGACGCTGTTTAATAAATTTCCATCAAACACTTCGAGCTCACAAGAAACTACCAGCTCCTACTGGGCAACGGACCACGTACTGGCTTCCACATGATGCGAAGAAAGAATACATCATGATTTGATTTGGCGCCGTTTAAGGAGTACTTGGTTGATGGGTGAATAGCGGCGCCAACAGCAGCTTGTAATGTAATGCACGACAAGAACGGACGACGTCGACCTCTCAGCGGCGAAAAAAAATACTCGGGATTCAGGACGGACCTCGACGTCTCTGTGGCGGAAATAGTGGCCAGTGAGGACGGACATGGACGTCCGCGGCAGAAACTACTCACGCGGGACCATGCACGCGAATAACGGAGAGACGCCGATGTTTTTCGTGTTTCATTGGTAGGCACTGTACAAATTTTATTATTAAAAATAATGTCGAGGACTTAGTACAAATAATTCATGAAGCAGATGCTACGGCGAGAACATTTATTGGAAATTTGATTTTTATTTGTTTTTGGGATTTGGTTTTTTTGCAATTGTTTGGCACTCTACAAATTCTACTATTATTGTGTCAAGGCGTTAATACCAGTTCAGCCAGGGTCTTTTTATGTAGAATATTAGTCGAAGATCTCCCCCAAAAAAGTCAAATTCATATAAGAAAAATAAAAAAATTCCAGATTTTTTGGATGGACAAATTTGCTAGAAAAAAGAATCAAGGTCATTTATTTGCACCTCCACCACCTCCTCTTTAAGTTTTCTTATTTTTGCAATCGTTTGGTACTGTACAAGTTCTATTATTATTATTCCAAGGAAAATTGAAATTATTCATTGATCAGATGCTGAAGCTGTAGCTCATTCAAATGCATTTTGTTCTTGTTTACTTTTGGGTTATCTTTTTCTGCAATCACGTTTTGTGTTTTGAAGGTTGAATTTGAATTTGCATTTTGCAACTTTTTTTCCTGCAACATCTCCTCCCCCTGTGTGTATATGTCTCTCTCATTTGCAATTTAAGTCATGAAAGGCTGTATGTTTGGGAAATTATTGTTGAAAACAAATAAAAATAATAATCTACAGTTCAATAGTTTAGTAGTCTTCAAAGTCATATTCTATATTGGAAGAAATTGCTCTCTCTTCCTCTTTGCAATTGAGGCTCAACTCCCCATCACCACATTGGTTCCCATGTTATTTTCGGTTGAATTTCAGAGTGACAAAAGAAAATCCAGTGCGCATGATAAGAAGGAACTTTTTTGGAAATACTGTGCCAAAAGTTGCCACATTATGAGAGAAAATAACCTGAAGTCATCAAATTTAGACTATACGTTCCTCAAGGTTGCCAAAACATACAGTAGTAGGACTCAAGAACATTTCTACTTTTTCCTCTGACCTGCAGCCAAATTTGGCCCATTCCTCTTGTGGATGAAAGCCAGTCCACCTACCTCACAAAGTTGGAAAAAATACCCTGATTGGCTAGGTGTATATTTGTTTGTTTCTGACAGGACGGCTACATCCATATGTCCCAACAGGAAGGTTGGTGAGAAAATAATTGATAATGATGATGATGCATGTTATGAAATTTTTAACCTAATGAGGGTTTAAGGAAATCTTAAGTAGCCTTCAAATTGTGTATTATTGATCCATGGGAACTTTAATGTGATGTTGATGGGCATCACTTATGTGATTTAAAATGTGCTTATTTTGGGGTGAGATAGTTACATGGTAACATCCTACCATGACACGTTCAACATTTCAGTGTTTAATATTTTTTTATTTTAAAGATTCCATGTTGAAAAGTATTATATGTCAGGATTTTAAAGAAATTATTTATTTTATTTAAACCAAATTATCTTAATTATTTTTGTTTTTCTGGAAATGAAATAATTAGTGTTGAAGTTGCTAATGTTCTATGGTATTGATGTTTATCCACATCTTGCACCAATGTTTTCTTCTTTTTTTTCAATTTTCTGATGGTGCATTGAGAGAGAAATTTAGCATTATATGACAACATGTTTCTAGAACCTGTTCAAAAAGTGAAAAAAATAGAGCACCCAAACTGAAATAGGGATGTGCCAAAAATATTTGTAATTTATTTATTTTTCAAAATTTGATGATTTTCCCCCTAAAAAACAGGGAATTTGCAACATTTTGTTTTAAAAACTCACACGAGGAAAGATGTCTTGCACGTCTGATGAATGACTAAAATAATGTGAATTCAAGATTGAAGAATCAAACAATCAAGTTCATGTTGCAAGACTTCTAGTGTCCATACCACAAATTAGACCTGGTTCAAAGACCTTCAAGTTCAATGGTAATGTATTAGGACATTATTTAAATTAAGGTTGAAAGATTAAAGTGCATTTGGGAGCTTGTTCTCCACAAGCAAAAAAACTCTAGTATATATAACATGACTAAAAGCAAGTTCATTTGAAGAAATCTTTGGACCAACCTGTCATGCTTTTTCAGACTAATTAAGAATGCAAATTATTTTTAAATGAGCCTCAGCTTACAGAAGCATAAAGTCCAAGCGTGCTGGCAGGCATAAACTTAGTGGAACAATATGCATGGAATTATGGAATAAATTTTTAATTTTGAATTAATTTATGAATATTTTGCATCCACGGTTTTTTTTTCAAATTCCTCATGTGCGAGGATCCTTGGAGCAATAATTAACATTAAACTGTGATTGTTCTAGGTGGGCTGTAGCATTTTTTCAGAAGTGCTACTAGTGACCACCTAGGAAGTGCCTAGGTTGAGATGTGGCTAATTTAATTATTTTATTTTGAAAAATGGTGAAAAAAATCCCTAAAAAATAAAATTTTCATTTTTTAAATTTTTGAAAAAAATTACCAAGTTGTGCAATTTTGCAATCAAATGTTTTTTTGGAGGTTACATCACAAAAGATCATATTCAATTTCCATCAACAATTAAGACATTTACTAAATTGATAAAATATTTTTATTTCAGCTAAGAATTGATGAGTTCTTGAGCGTGTTTTTTAGCTCTAAGTTTGCATACATGCTCCACTTTTAAGAGTTTTGTAGAGAAAGAATTGATGGTTTTCAAGTTAGGCCAACTTTCCCTTTTTTGAGATTTGAACTCAAGATTCCTTGGAAAGAATCTAACGTTTTAATCACAAGACATAAATTTACATGTACAATATTAAATTTAAAAAAAAATTTAATCTCATTTTTGTGAATGCCTTTCAAAGTTAAAACCATTCACATGTGTTGATTTTAAAGAAAAATGGTTCTTCTTGTATTTACACATTACAAGTTTTGGCCTAGTGTTAAAATCACTATTTGAAACAAAAAAGTTTTTAGTTCAAGTTTTATCACTAAACATTCGCTTTCTAATAGGTTTTAAATTTATGAAATTGAGAATTAAATTTCAGATCCTGACTTAACTTCCTCAAATATCAAATTTAAATGATATCTCGAATTATTATTTTATTAAAATGAAAACATTTAATTTCATTTTGAAATATGATTTTAAAATCAACTTTCATATGACATTCACCAACATTGGTTCCCACGATTAATCAAATTTTTCTAGAATAATTTTCTGATTATTCAATATTTCTTCTTGCAATTTTTCATTTTGAAAAATGGTTTAAAAACAACCTTCCATTTGATACCCACCCAACAATAGTTCCAACCATCAACCAAGTACTTTTAAAATGACACTCTTCATGATGCATTTTGAGAATCAACTTGAAAATTGACTTTACCCACTTTGTCTTTCAATGGTCATTTTGAAAATTGGCTTCAAAATCAACCTTCCATATGAAACCAACAAACATTGACCTTCCAATAATAATCAAGTATTTCTTAAATGATGTTTTTCATCATGCATTGTATCCTTTGATTTTTATATTGAAAACTAGTTAGAAAATTAACTCTTCATATGACACTCATTCAACATTTGTTTCAACAATTAACCAAGTATATTTTAAATGGTGTTTTTCATGATGCAATTTATTTTTTGATTCTCATTTTGGAAACCGATTAAAAATTTAACCTTTCATGTGATAGTCATTCAACATTGGTTCCGTTGATCAACCAAATGTTTCTTAAATGATGCTCTTCATGATGCATTCTATCTTTTGATTTTCATTTTGAAAATTACTTTAAAAAATATTTTTCATATACCTTTGATTTAACATTGGTTCCAACGATCAACCAAATGCTTTTAGAATAATGTTTTTCATGCATTTTATCTTTTGATATTCATTTTGAAAATTAGCTAAAAAATTAGCCTCCATATAATACTCATTCAACATTGGTTTCGTTAATCAACCAAATGTTTCTTAAATGATGTTCTTCATGATGTATTCTATCTTTTGATTTCCATTTTGAAAATTAGCTAGAAAACTACTTTCCATATAACAATAGTTTAACATTGGTTCCAACAATCAACCCAATGCTTTTAAATTAGTGTTTTTTATGCATTCTATCCTTTGATATTCATTTTGAAAATTAAGTAGAGAACTACCTTCCATATAATAATCACTCAACATTGGTTAATTAACACTCCACATGACTTTCATTGAACATCAGTTCCAACAATCAACGAAGTGTTTCTTAAACAACACTCTACATGATGCATTTTATTATTTGATTTTCATTTTCAAAAGTTACTAGAAAATTAACATTCCACATGACTTTCATTGAACATTGGTTCCAATGATCAACCAAGTGCTCCTCAAACGACGCTCTACATGATGCATTTTATTATTTGATTTTCATTTTCAAAAGTTACTAAAAAATTAACATTCCACATGACTTTCATTGAACATTGGTTCCAACGATCAACCAAGTGCTCCTCAAACGACGCTCTTCATGATGCATTTCATCATTTGATTCTCGTTTTGAAAATTAGTTAGAAATTAACATTCCTTATGACTTTCATTGAACATTGGTTCCAACGATCAACCAAGTGCTCTTCAAACGACGCTCTTCATGTTGCATTTCATCATTTGATTCTCGTTTTGAAAATTAGTTAGAAAATTAACATTTCTCATGACTTTTATTGAACATTGGTTTCAACGATCAACCAAGTGCTCCTCAAACGACGCTCTTCATGATGCATTTCATCATTTGATTCTTGTTTTGAAAGTTAGTTAGAAAATTAACATTTCTCATGACGAACATTGGTTCCAACGATCAACCAAGTGCTTTTCATACGACCTTCTTTGTGATGCATTTTACCATTTGATTGTCATTTTGAAAATTAGTTAGAAAATTAACATTCCACATGATTTCATTGAACATTGGTTCCAACGATCAACCAAGTGCTCCTCAAATGGCCTTCTGTGTGATGCATTTTATCAAACAACGTTTTTCATGATGCATTTTATCATTTGATTCTTGTTTTGAAAACTAATTAGAAAGTTAACATTCCACATGACTCTCATTGAACATCGGTTCCAATGATCAACCAAGTGCATTTCAAACGGCGCTTTTCATGATGCATTTCATCATTTGATTTTCGTTTTGAAAACTAATTAAAAAATAAACATTCCATATGATTTTCATTGAACATCGATTCCAATGATCAACTAAGTGCTTTTCAAACGGCGCTTTTCATGATGCATTTTATCATTTGATTTTCATTTTCAAAACTAAATAAAAAGTTAACATTCCAAATGACTTTCATTAAACATCGATTGTAACGATCAACCAAATGTTTCTCAAATAGCGCTCTTCATGATGCATTTTATCATTTGATTCTCATTTTGAAAATTAGTTAAAAAATGAACATTCCACATGATTTTCATTGAACATTGGTTCCAACGATCAACCAAGTGCTTCTTAAACGGCGCTTGCCATGATGCATTTTATCATTTGATTGTCGTTTTGAAAACTAGTTACAAAATTAACATTCCAAATGACTTTCATGGGACATCGGTTAACGATCATCCAAATGCTTTTCAAACAGCGATCTTCATGATGCATTTTATCATTTGATTCTCATTTTGAAAATTAGTTAGAAAATTAACATTCCACATGACTTTCATTGAACATCAGTTTCATTGATTAACCAAATGCCAAATGCTTCTCATTGTCATGATGCATTTTATCATTTGATTTTTATTTTGAAAATTTCAATATGACATTTAGTCAAAATTTGTTCCAATGATCAACCAAACGTTTTTTAAACAACACTCTTCATGATACATCTTGTTTCAACATCATAAGGCCCACCACAACGTTTAGGGGATTAAAAGAAATTTTGTTTTTGGAAATGTTGACATTCAAAATGTCATGACACCTCCCTAGGGATGACGCACATGTTTGGGATATCCTACATAACAACCTTAAAACTTATGATGGACACAAAAAAATCATTTGGATTTAGATTAAGCACCACCTCTGATAAAAGGTAATTATGTTGGAGTCATTTGCAAATGAATCCCTATGAACTTAATGGAATGAATTCTTTTAATGAATATCATTTATGAAAATTTAATATAGAACCTCTATTCAATAATAATTGTTCATGTGCTTTTTAGATTAAAAAACCATTAAATGTCGATTGATCGGCTACCTTATGAATAATTAAAACACATTACTTATAGATAAAAATCAAAACTTAAATGACCTTAAATGTAGTAGATAATTATAAATACATATTAAACACCTTTGTGTCACTTAAAATTTTCATTTCCATTCTTGTTGAGTTTGATAATGCTCTAGTAGTGTGTTAGGAAAAGTTAAACTAATCATAAAATAAGTATTATGGTGTTTTGCTTTGCAACACTTTTCTTTATACAATAACATCTCTTGAAAATTGAGATGAACAAATTGAAAAATGAAACATAGTATAAATAATTGGTTGTTGTTTATTACAAAAAATTGTTTTGTCTTGCGAGAATTTGGTTATGTAATTTTATACTAATGAGGACTTGTGCATCTTAAAATGATAACAATCATATTTGCTTTTGAATTTAGCTAAATAGACTATTAATATCAAGGTTCACCAAATAGACATGACATGATTATTTTTTGTCTACTTCACATCTGTGGTAGGTCAATCATTAAACATTCAATCAAAGTATATGTGTGATTGACTTTGACCAAGTGAGAAAAAATTATCATTTTTATTTTTTTTATTATTTATTTGAACATAGGTAATCCAAAAGGAGATCATACAAAATAGAGGAAATTTTTTAAAATAATTTTTTATTTATGATTATAAGTAAATTTTTATTTTATTTATAATTATATTAAAATGCCATGGTCACATGTAAGAAATAAAAAATTAATTAATTTTTTATGGTTGCATCTAGAGAAATAAATTGATAATTCATCTTTTTAATTATAGTTAAATGGCAAAATGTTATAGTTGCATCTTAAGAATAAATATTTTGATTCAATGTTTTATTTACGGTCACATGAAATATATATTTCATATATAATTAAATTAATTCCTTTTTAATTAGTGTATCATGTCTCGTTGGCCCAAGTATGAACACATTCTGTATTTTTCCATTTTCAGAATTGAAACTTTTCAATTTAGCAATGTGAACACATTGAGGGCTCAACTGATTTTGCTTTCCAAACCCAATTTTTGCAATTTGTTTGAATTTCCAGCAACAAGATCACCTTCAAAAGTAATATCTTCCACACCTTAGCTCTGAAAATTGTGAAATAAGTCTATTAAATCCGACTCACCAAGGACTTTTCAAGAACACCAAGGACGCTTCCAAATTCCAGTACAGTTTTTAGCTTCAATTTTATTTAATATTCATTGAAAAGATGTTTCCACACTGTAGCTCCAAATAGTTTCAAACCAGATGCACCCCTACTCATTAAGAGCTTCCCAAAAATATCAAGAGGATGGCATGAAGCGCCATGGTTTGGAAGATCTCTGTGTAACAAAACAAAACAAACTACTTGGCTTCATAGATAGATGACGGTCATATGTAAATGGTTTTCGTTCACATTATGACCTATAATCGATTCAATAAGGTAAATGCAAAAGGTCTAGATATTTTAAGGTGTTGATTGAAAAGAAAGAAGTTGTCAATATCGATAGTTGAAACTCAGAAGATTTCAAAACAAACATGAATTTGAGCAAACTTTAGAAGCTTGCAGCCTTCCACTTTAATTGAATCATTTTGCAATTGAAACAAAGAGATAGTGAAGATAATTAATGTTCCACATGGCCAATCTAATATTCATTACATCTGACTGGGCAGCAGTCAGATCATATTTATTACAGTTGTCTGGCAGGTGTTAGGCTTTGCTGTGCATTTTAGACATTACAGCCAACTCTGTAAAAATACTGGGCCAAAGCTATTTTACCAGCCAAATTGGAATAATTTGACTTTTCTTCACGAGCCTAATTTAATATGCAGGGTCATATACTGACTCCCAAGCAATTGTTTTTTTTTGGCAAAAATCATCAAAAGGCAACAAAGTTTTTTGAAAACCGAATGTTTTGTTGTAAACTCTTTTAAAAAACAAATTTGCTCAAAATCACTGTTTTGTTTAGGAGGGTGTCATCACATTTATGTTTACTGATTACAATTTTTAGAGTTCCTTGAAATAATGTTACCTGTTACAGGTCAAAATGTGCCTGAGGATGCTTGTCACCCTGACTCCATCATGAAATTGAAAGGAAAAAAAAAGCTGTCATTGATGATAGGTGGAGTTGCTCTCAAAAACATAACCACATTTTTAATAATTTAGAAGATCATCACTCAAAAACAACTCCTCTAAAAAATAAACACTTTTTGAATTAAATGCACAAAATAGACCACATTCCCATTATAGAGAGTGCAATACCTTGAAAAATAAAACATGTATCCATGTTCACCGGCACACACCCCTACATGAAATTTCTGAAACCAACTTATTTCAAAGTATTCCCATCTGTCATACTTCCAGTCACCACCTTTCAATTGCATTAAGATCCTAAGTTCTTGGACCAAACTGGTTTTCCCACCTAAATTGGCCCTCACAAGAGCTTCACCCCCAGTTTCATATTTTCCAAGTACATGTGCCTTCATTGCTGCTCAAATTCTTCATGAAATCAAGTCAAACTAGAATAGAATCATGCACATCTTGTGAAGTGATCTACCCAGTTTCATTAAATCGTACCTAGTTTCACTCACTTTGTGTCTAGAATGTACTCAATTTTGGGAATGGAACATGGATTACACAGTCCAACTAGGGCCCAAAGATAGGGTGACTTTTAAGTGTAAGTTTATCATACTGGACCCTAAAGATGTGTTTTCTACAAGAGACCAATGCACATGGAACCAAAAGGTTTTTAAACCCTTCACCATTGAATTAAAAAATATTTTGTACTTTATGCCATGGAAGGCCTATTCCAGTTAGCCTCCCCTAATTTTTGAGCCTACGATGTTGAGCTACTGCCTTCAATGCTACCAAGGACTCTCAAATTAAGAGAAGCCCTTGGCAGGGCACCTTCACGTATATCTGTTCTGAGTTCAAGCAGTCAAACTATATATGACAGATAAAAGAAGCATGCATCCATACTCACCAGCACACACCCCTATGAAAATTCCCAAACCAACTTTCACACTAATCACATCTGCCATGTTCGCTCACCAGTTACTACCTTTCTATTGCATTCAGACTACAATTTAGTTATGAGTAGACGTGTTTGGATTTTCAAATCAAGAAGATGGTACTTGACATATTGTACCACACAAAAAATTGTTTTTGAACAAAAATGCCATTGCACATAGAGTCACAAAGTCTTTTAACTTGAACTAAGTTTCTTCTTTCTTCTACAGGAATAAAACAGGACTACATAGAGAGAATGTCAAGAGTAGTCACAGTTAATTCAAAAACAAATTCCAACTAAACTGCTAACCAAAAAAAAAGGTAAAACATTCCAAAAGATAGTAGACAAATTATTGTAAATTACCAAGCTGAGGTCAGTTTTGTGATTAAATAATCCTCAAAATAGTGAAACAAATTTTTGTGAAAGTATGAAGTTGATGTGTTGAAAGTCATCATAATTGTTGCAGTCTAAGCACTGCATAATTTCACTACTTGTATGACAATATCATAGTAGATAATGGAAAAATAATAATTTCAAATTAAAAATAAATTTATTTTTTGAAAAAAATGCATTTTATAAATGTGAAAACTGACCCTAGGTTCCAGCACTTCAGAAATGCCCAGAAATGAAGCACAAATTTAATGCTGTATACACCACTGTTGGGGGTTCTCACTTTTTGGAACCTGCAATAAACAGGTAAGTGTAGATATATGAAAACCCTTAACTGACATTTCTCAAAAATCAAAGACCTGGTTCTGACCATTGATTGGAGGTTTAAAAAAATCATAGAACTGGTTTTGATGCTGAAACAGATTCTGAAAAATCAAAGAACTAGGTCAAAGAACATACCTTAAACCCTTTGGTTCTTTCATGAGGAATATCAGTTCTTTGAAAATTTTCTAAAACCAGAGGTTTTTTCAATTTTGAAAATATTAAAAGAACCAGAACTAGATGTTTTCTTGATAATGAAAATATCAAATAATTGCAATTGCAGGTTTTTTGAGTTCTAAAATTTAAAAATATTCCAGAAGCTAAGGGTCTTTAAAAAATCACAGAACCGATCAACACTGATAGATACCGAACCTTAAGTCCTTCCCTTTAGGGGTAATGGCCGCTGTCACCTTTTAAAACCTGGTCCTTACTTGACAACCAACCTGGACCTGAAAATTTAGGTCTGTTTCTATCATGCACGGCCCCGGTACATGGTGCGGTCTGGCCAACAATTTTAGCGTGTTGCAGACGTCCGACGACGGTAACGGCAAAGTGTGAACGAGCCTCTTCACATCCATTCCAGTTGGCATCTTCTTCATCATTTTTGCGCATGAAAAGCTTCCTCTTCACATTCATTGCACACCTCGTCTTCTTCATGTTTGCGAACGAGCGTCTCTCTAAGCAGCTAGCTTACAGTTGATGCAAGTGGAACCAGACCTGGAGGCAAGCTGTTGCAAGAGCTCTACAGTTGGATGCAATCAGAGGTAGAGCTGAAGACGCGCGTTGTATTTTTTTCTTCAACTTTATGCATGCAACGGTTGTTGACACAACTAGTTCACGCTTGTTGGATTAAGCAAGCAATAAAGACTGAGTTGAGCTTCAGACCTGCTTTTTCATTTTCTTCATCTTTGCGTATGAGTTTAGTTTCAAGTATCTTGCAAGCAAACGCAGCTAGAGCGTGCTCTAGACCTGCGTTTGCAGTAGAATAAATTTTCTTTTGTTTTGCACGCTCGTGTTTCCAGATCTTCGATCCACCACCACCACCACCATCACCGCAACAAGACCAACAACAACAACTTCAAGAGCGGACATGGCTAATGAGCTTATCCTTCCATGCCCGCCCGACTCGGCCATGAGCAGCTGGAGCGCGGAGCAGTACAAGAAACATGTAGACACCTACATGGAAGCTGTGGAGCAAGAGTTCACCGCGGACGTGGGGACGATCGACACTTACCTGCACTTCCTTGCGGCCGCTACTGAGTTCCAGGAGAAGCGTATCGACACTGCGGAGTGGGTGGAGCGTGTGAAGGAGCTCCTTGACGGCCAATGGTTGCTCCTTCTGCGATTCGCCAACTTCCTCCCGCAGGATTACGGGTGCAGACTGCGCGAGGAAGTGTTGGCAAAGCGCAGAGCGGAGAAGGCCGAGAGCGTGAGCCGTGGTGAGCCTGTTGACTACGTTCACTTGTTGGATCAAGCCACTGACGTGCTGGGCAGAATCAAAGCCCGCTTCCTCGACGAGAACCTAGAGGACCTATACGAAACGTTCCTCGAGATCGTCCATATGCACAGGACGGGTGAGAAGACCCGAGAGGAGGTGCTACACGCGGTTGCTGATAATATTTTCCAGACTAAACACCAAGACCTTTTGCACGAGTTCCGTTATTTCCTACAGATCTGATCATCTGCTTTAGTAATTGAGACTTCCAAGGTGAGTAGAGGGCATTGATCCCCTCCGATTCCTATCAACCACAAGATTGAAGCTTCTTGTAAAACTGCTGTGCATGATGATCATAGGATGCATTAGAATATTTGGATGCAGTCGTTTTGACACAGATCTGTCTTGGTTTTTATTTCTTTTTTGCTCCATTTTGCAGACCGGCAATCAGTTGTCTTGGTTTGGAAGCAGCAACAGCGTGCAGCTGATCTGTACGTAGCTGTTGCAAGCAATAATATCAAGTCTCTTTCTTTTGAGTCAATAGCTCGTGGTGGCAGTTGTCACCTGTTTGCTTTTCTCATTATGGACACTAACTTAATAATATAATCATGTATCTGTTAGTCTTACAGGCAGTTGGTTACCTGCTGGTTGCCAGGACTGATCAGAAACTCTTCAACATTGGTCGATTCTGAAGGACCTCTTTGCATATTCATGCCTATTTCTCTTTTCAAGTATTCTTACAGGTCTAGTTGTGTCCTGTAATCTCATGTGCTTCCCATTTTGAACTTCAGATCAATATTATGTTTGCAAAGTTGCATATGTGTTTTTTTTTCCCTTGCATAGATGCAGCAGCTGGACTCATGGACACTATGTCATTTGATGGTTCACCATGTAAGTATCGATCTTAAGCCAAACAGATTGGGAAATTGCGGTTAAATAGCACAAGTTCATGTTGGATAATTAGCTAAGGATGCTTAAAATCTCCTAAACATCAGATTATTTCCCACAGTTCAGGAAACCACTTGCAGAATAATATTGTTCATGTCCATCAGAGTGTAGACCAACTTCTTTTGCCACAAATGGTACTGGAGATCTAATGGGTTGCAGTTTGCTATGTCTAGAATCTAACAGGTGCTAGATAATAATCTTACTCACCCGATCTCAAGTGTCCACTCTTCTCATCCAGAGCTAGGAACACTGATCGTGCAGATGGTTCTAGAAGCTCAAGTTGGAACTATTTCATGATCTCTTGATTACAATTGCACAGAGAGATTGATCCATGAACCTTGCATGTAAATAATTGATGAGAATGTACCCTTGACATGAACTGCAGCTTACCTTGATATTGCAACCCTCATAGTTCCCCCCTAATCTGCCAAGAACATTATATGTATATGGTGTCACCATTTGATCAAGTGCAAAGCTTAAGTCTTAAGATAAAATCATGAGGAACTCTCCATGCACACATGCATTTCTTGGTTCCCTAAGTGACAACTGAGAAACTCTTTTCCAATGAGACTTTCAGGGCTTGACTAATAGTGTTACCAAAAGTCATGTACTCCCTCCAGAGTAGGTGTAACCCAAAACGTAAATGAAATCTTACATTGCCTGTCTGTGACTAGGTACCTGGTTGGTAGAATGTGATGTGTCAATTCTTAGAAACGTCATGTGTCACCTTAGAGTATTTAAATTTTTTTATTTGATAAATAGAAATCACGAACTCCTCAACTTTTTTTTCCAATGCCTTTAAAATAAAAACCAGTATTTTTAGTATTTCTAACATTTTAGAAATCCATAATTATCCATATTTGGTAACACTGGCTTACAGGGATTTCTCATATGCCTCTCTCCTCTAGAGTCCAAATGTTTGTGTTCAGCGGGTGTTTGTCTATGAGATCCTTTCACCACTATGAAGAAAAAGAGAATTGTGAACTGAAACATTTGATCACCTCTAATGATGCCTTGTAGAACTATGTGACCCCTAATTTCCTCACTTATAATCCAGAGAAATTAGGGACCAAACTATATAGGAGATGCAATTTTTGAGGACCCATTGAAGTAAATTATCCAAACAGTTTGTTCAAATTTGTCAATCTCTCCTCTAGAGTCCAAATGTTTGTGTTCAGCGGGTGTTTGTCTATGAGATCATTTCACCACTATGAAGAAAAAGAGAATTGTGAACTGAAACATTTGATCACCTCTAATGATGCCTTGTAGAACTATGTGACCCCTAATTTCCTCACACTTATAATCCAGAGAAATTAGGGACCAAACTATATAGGAGATGCAATTTTTGAGGACCCATTGAAGTAAATTATCCAAACAGTTTGTTCAAATTTGTTTCAATACATTTGCAACTTTTATATGCAACCCAAGGCTTTTTTAGTTAAATACAAAACCTTCCATAACCACAGTTCGTGGCAATCAAAAAGATATTGGTTCTTAGAACATGAAAGTCTGGAGTTCAAGGGTCACAATACATGGAACACACTAGAACGATTGAGTAAGACCACAAGAAGAAGGTAGAAAAGCCCACAAGTGTGCATGATTCAGATCTGGGTTTGATTTGGAGAATGCTGCAATTTAGGCTCGCAGTACATTGAACCCAAGTTAGCATAATTTACTTCCACAATGTGAGAATCTTTTAAGGGATGAACTAAAATCAGTACAGCTGAAGATTCTTTAATCTCCACCTTATGTAGCCCAAAAATCATTGGACTTAAATGCACCTGAGCCATTAAGAGATAGAGGGGAAGACAGCTTCCCTTGCAAAGCTTGGTAGCTAGCAAAAAGATGAATTTAGTGCTCAAAAACAGAGTTCAGGAAAAATTGAGTGGAGGTAGCTAGTGTAAATGGTCTATCAATAATTTCTATCAATAAATTTCAACAACTTTTTTTTCAATATTGTTCTCTTATTTGTTATTGTTCCTCTAAAATTATACATTTTTTAAGGTAGTTTGATCTAGTAATTTCAACTATTAAACACATGTAGATTTGGAGCTTTGCCAGAGTGAACCTGCAACATCCACCAGCACACCATGCAGGATGGATGGTATATAGACAAGAAACATTTCTGTGTTGCATTCCTATGGAATGGAAAAACCATGGTGATTAGCCTATGTATTAAGGTCATCGGCCTGCATTTACCTACCGTGTTGCCACCAAATGACTTACCTACTTACATATAGGAGCAACTTACATAGGTAGGTAGGTACCTAGGCCGGGGAAGGGTGAAGTAGGTAGTCTTGTACAGGATAGGTTACCAAGGTGGAATCTCAGTAACTCAGTTGGGGTTAATCCACAACTTGTGGTTCATCCACTACTGAGTAAATAATAATCCCCTGTCCAATGGATGGTGTACTGGTGGGTGGCTGGTCACATAATTTCTGATTTTCAGAGGTTTTTAGCTACCATCAAGCTGAACAGGTTTTAATGGACAGGTCATAGGACCACTTGATAAAGGCAAACATGAGTACTACCAGCCAGAAACTTGAATGCAGGCCCAGCTCTACTTTAGGCATGGGGCCCCAGATTTAGAGAGAGTTTGTCATGCATTGACCCCTATTTCCCAAAGGTATGTTGTAGGCTGGAAAATCTCTGACAAATAACAATGGAAAATAAGTGGGAAAACCCAACTTTCTACCAATAAGAAAAATGGAAGAATAAAAGATGGTGAAATTTACATGCCACCAAAGAAATAGATGATAGATAGGCTTGAGTCATATTGAAGGGAGGTAGGAAATAGATGGGTTCAGGCATCTAAAGGACACCATTCTGGTGACCAGTTGTGGAGTACATGGACTGGTCAGATGGTTGTCCTGGTTTCATTCCTCTTCTACTCTCACTACGGTATAATGTGGTCTTTTTTGACAATAGGTTGTTGTTCATGACACCCACACACAGGTGGCCAGAGTGAAGCACATCACAAAGTGGGGACCCCTTTGTATTAGTGCTATTTAAGTGCTTTCACAATACTTTTACAAGATGTCCAAGGTTTAGTGCTTTGTTCGTGTAAAATAGGCATTGAAACAATTTAGATTGTATTGATTTAATTTTGGTATTGTTTCAATGATAGTTGATGTAGCATCATATTTGCATTGTATTTATGTTGTTTGCCATGTTGTATTCACATTATGTCCATATTGTAATGATATTGCATTAGTATTATGATTGTATTGGATATGCATTTTTAGTTATAAATGATACAATGTTGTTACAATATGGTTACAAACTCTATTATTGTATTGATTCTATATTGTATTCATGTTGTCTATATTTTGTATTTATGTTGTACTCATATTTTTTCAACATCGTATTTGCATTGCATGTGCATTGTTGAACATAGGGGATGCAATGCTGCAACAACATAGCTACGAACTAGATATTCAATATTGACTCAATGTTGTATTCTTGTTGTTTATGTTTATTGTATCTATGTTATAATCATACTTTCCCAGCATTGTATTTGTATTGTTTGTGTGTTGTTAAAGGTAGGTGATATAATGTTGCAACAACACAGTTGCAAAACACTAATCCATCAGTGGTACTATAAATCAATTTATAGTACCACTGATGGATCAGTGATTGATCAGTATATAAACCAAAATGGATTGAAATTAAGCATTGCACCTATTTTCATGACTATCCATACCATGATTCCCTGCATAATACAACTCGGCTAGTTGTACAAATTCATAGACCTACAGCAAGCACAAAATTTCTGAATGAGAAGACAGCCATTTGTAGCTCACGAGTCTGAAAAAGCACAACATTTCTAAGAACTTGATTTTTCGATCAAAGCCTGAGATAGAGTGTACTGAGGGGATGGAAGATGTGCTGCCCACTCAATCAAGGAATAAGATGTAAGTATATGAAATTTGATTTGATGGAACAAAGTTAACAACAAATAGTAAGGGAGAGAAACCTTTAATTATTACAGTTGGAAAGAAGGTAGCAACTTCCTTAATTGTAACTCGCATCTGTCACTGATTCCATATAACACAGTCAATCCAACATAAGAGCTAGAGCTCCTAAGCCAACATGGATTTAACTTCCAAGAGTGAGTGAGAAAAAGACCCTTAAAAAATAGTCATCAACCGCTAAAGCAGTGGGGGCACACCTTCATCCACCAACATGCAATAGTTATGACAAAAATACGATTTCACAAAAGGTACCCTAGAGAAATATCAGAGCCCAGAAGAGTGCATGGCATTTCTGAGAAGGAAGCTTTATCTGGAAATGCATGTAAATGTTGACATACATCATCTGACACATAGGCTCGATCAGGGTCCTCCATAATTAGTGAAAGAGTGCCATCGTAATCTAAGAACACAACCACTTGCTTGGCTTTAGCCTCCACCATCAAGTCTTCGAACATGCTCAGGGCTGATGGATGCTTCTTCTACAAATATATTAAAACATTGTTAATTCATAATAGTTCAATCCTTCAGTCAAGTAATTATACTTTTCAATCAGCATTCTTCTATATCTTAGTTGGCACGTATCCACAGTGACACTTATGTCAACAAGGACTCAATAAGCAAACTCAAAAACCAGATGAAAAACTCCATGAGAGTGTGGCTAGCAATTATGAAGGAATAAATGTACAGTAGAATCCCAACCATTGCAACTCCCTATCTACCATCCAAATCTTCACTTGAGGGTTTTGAAATTCTTGTTGCTTACAAGCCAAGCTGCATATTCTGCTGCCTCCATGTCATATGATTCAAGAGTATCTCCATGAAGAGAGTGGAACTGGGGAGGAGACTAAGCTTTCATGGCATCTAGCCATGTGACCAAATGTCCCTTGTCTATAACATATGGATTGTGTTTCTCTTGCAGGATAATGGGAATGGGCTGTGAAGACACTGAGCTTGCATGTGAGCTTGCAATTGTGGCCTTTGAAGGAGAAGTAGACAACATCAATCCATTTACATTACATAACATGACATAACATGCATGCAGAATCCAGTCTTCCAATGAGAAGGCCTTCAATGTGACAAACTGTGCCTATGATAACAGGGCCAAAAGGGAATCCAGTGTTCCTATAGGCAGGCATCCCACAATACTGGAGCCACATTGATTTGCTTGTCTGCGCTCAGAACAAGTAACCTCCAAAGAGAGGCTTCAAAGATAGAGCATCTAACATTCAGAAAATAAACCCCATTTTTAACTGTTACCTGAACCATATCATTTGCATCCTGCTCATCCCGAACCCTGTTCAAAACCTCCAATAGAAACCTATTTGCCACCCTCACAAACTCCAAAAATGAAGAAACAACAGCCCCACAACTTGGATCACAATAAGATAAAGCCAGGGAGTCTTGCAAAATACCTGATTTTGTAACACCGATGCTCATACGGCTTCGAACATTTAGAAGTATCCGCAGCTGCTGGTCATCGGAGACCTAACATAAAAAGTGAGATCGAGCAAGAAGAGTCTCAGAAAACCATGAGCTTCAGACCAGGTTCAGAATCAGATTTTGTACTAGACTTCGCGCGGTATTTCTTATGACTATCCAAAAAGAATGCAATCCCAAAGAGAAACAAACAATCCAACGATAGACTGACTATTCACAATCTTGTTTACAGAATCGAATAGATGTTGCTTACTAGAACAAGCAATCAGATAGGGCCAGCGGAAGAGGAATATACAAATAATGCTCGGTATGAAAGCATCCTCAGAAGCTCCAAGAGAGGGAGAATCTCACAGCCAACGAAACCAAACACATTTTCCCAAAAGCACTGAACGAAACCACAATTGTTCCAACAAAGAAGAAACCAACAACAGAAGATGTTGAAGACACTCAAAACGATAAGTGACCAAATTGGTAAGCCAGTCAACCCGCCACAAAGCTTGTACAAAGCACGAAACAAACTTCACAATAGACCTAGAAAAAGATTTTTCTGGATTGGAAAAAACACGGAAACTAGTTTCCAATCACACAAAGGACTGAGAAAGAAAAGAAGTTAGGACCTGGAGGCAACTACAAAAGTAGACTGAGATTTTAATATTGTGTGAACAAGAAAAGGAGGGACACAATTCTGTGAGCACAAAAATGAGAGGCGGAAACAGGGGGAATGTGAAGAGAACAGAAAACTAGCGTGGATGTGGAGGTGCAAGATTTGATAGAACAGAAAGCATGAAGTGCCTCAAAGCAGTTATTTCCTCATTCTCGTCTAGTTCTTCACGCGTGCGCTATTGCTATTGCGGCGCTTGTTTGTGTTTCGTGCAACACTCGCTTCCCTCGTCTTCTTCGCGCACAAATGGAAAACAACAAACCTCTCTGTCCAGGTCCCCTATTTACCGCACCTGGAACAGAACCTGGCTGGCCCCGCGCGGAATAAAGTAGCCATCATTCATTACGAGTGTAGTAAAGGGATCTGGATTGATATCTAGATAAACAAGCTCCCTACTCACCAAATCTTAGTTAGGGGACCTCGATTGAGACTTGGGATGTCAATGCTCGTTATTTGCCCATTTGATATTACAGCATTTCATAGGATTGTATTAATGTTGTGACAATGAGTACCATTGTTTTAACATTTTTAATGTGTTGATTATGATATGCAACAACATTGAAATTCCACCTTTATGAAGGTTGTAACAACATCAATTCAATGGCTAATCAATTTGTGTTGTCTCAGCATTGACAAGATCTTATTCTTTGAATGTGTGTTGAAAAAATGTAAATTATGTCAAAACAATCCCAATGCTAACTCAATACATATTGTTATAGTGCCATCAACATATTGTATCAATGACCATATTAGCATTGAATCTTCAACAGATAATCATCAATTTGATGACTTATTAATGTATGTTGTGCCAATGTTGGTCATATTTTTTTCATTGATTTAATATTGATAAGATTTTAAATGTTTTAGTATTATATCAATGCCATTTCATGACATATTGTTACAATGTCACTTTAACATCATATCAATGATTGTATCAACATTGAACATTGAACATATTGTTAAGGTGTTGTAAAAGCACTCATACAAAGAGGGGGCAAGTTTGTGATGCAGCCCCATGACTACACCAGTTGGCCATTCTGTCCATAGGATGGGTTGGATGATTCGCCTCTTTTTCATTCACCTCTTTACCTTACATTAACCAACATTCTACCACAGTCAATCTTTTTTGGCTCCTGACCTTTGACCATTTTCTTTTCATGGCCAATATTTTCCCAACCCTGACCTCCATACTACCCACCCACCTAGCTACTCTACTGACATAAATCTTAGCCCTGTCTACAAACTAAAAATTAGTCGTCTATTTACCTTGGCAAAACTCTTATTTTCTCTTGGCTAAACTTATATATCCTACTACATAACTTTTATTTCTTGACTAAACCTATATTTCGTCTTGGCTAAACCTATATTTTTTCTTGGTTAAACTTATATTTTCTTGGCAAAATCTATGTATCTTATTAGTTAAACTTCTACCTAATTCCTATTACAAAAATTAACTAAGAAATAGATACATTTTCAAAACATCTACTTATTGGCAAAACCTACCTATCCACATGTCATCATTCTTACTTCTGCACTTGCAATTGTGAACTTTGATTGCAAAAAATTTAATGTAAAATGTGGGTATTGCAATTGTGATATTTTTTTTGGCAATGGTCCTCTACGTCCACTTTGGACCATTTAATGCAAAATGTACTTAATTTAATTAAGGAATAAGCTTGATAAATTTAAAGTTAAAAAGGCATCAAACATTTATGAATATTTGTTCAAATTTTAATACTAATCAAAATCAATCCTAGGTTGGATTTTGGGGGGGCGGGATTATGCCAAATCTTCACATGCAAATACTTGCAACAAGATTCATTTTATTTCTTTTGAAGTTGAATGAAGAAAGTTTCAAGTTGGGCCCTCAAGTTGAAGTGACCACATTAATGGTAAGAGAATAAAATCTTATTTTATTCATTTATTTATTTCTTTTCATTGTGGTTCAATTTTAATTCATCACTCACTTTCAAAAGATTATTTTGTATGACATTTGTATATGTTTATATAGTTATTAATTTTTATGACATTTACCATTAAAAAATTTTAGGTTTATATATAAATATTTTGGGGTAATTAAGTTTAAACTTTAAGGTTAATGTTTTTATTCATTATAATTTATAATTGATTAACTTTAAAATTAAAAACATAGTTGTTATAAATGGTTTTTGTATTCACTACTAGAAATCTTGTCATTTGCAATTATCTTGGTCATATTTGCAACTACAAATTTGGTATTGTATTATTTTTGGGCCATATGGTTGCGTGTGCAACTAACATGCAACTAAATCTATACAACATCAACATGTGTCATAAAAATAATGGCCTAAACTTATACATACTTAAATTATTATACTTAATATATCTACATAGGTTATATACAATAGTGTTATGTACCTCTAGTACTAAGTTAACCCCATGCTAACTTAGGCTAGCCTAAACTAACCTAGGTTTAAATAACCATGGTTAATTAAGTTAGGTTAAATTAATTATGGCTAATTTAAATTAAGCTAAATTAAATCAAGTTAAATTAACCATGTCTAAATTAAACAAAAATAAACTAATAATGGCTAAACTAAATAAAATTAAATTAAATTAAGCTAAACCATCCATAGTTTAATTAAGTTAGGCTAAAGTAATTATGGCTAAATTAATTAAGATAAAATTAACCATGGTTAAATTTATTAGGCTTCAATGATTATGGCAAGATTAAATTAAGATAAAATTACCCATTGTTAAATTACATTATGACAAGTTACTATGGCTGAATCAAGTTGAGTTAAATTAAATTAAATTAAACCATGGTTTACATATGTTTTATTTTATTTTATTTTGGAATATCTTTTCAGAAAATGTAAATTTGATTTAAATTTTTTTTTCAAAATCAATTAATATTATAAGATTAAATTTCATTATAAATAATCATAATTATAAATTAAACATTTATTTTAATTACAGTGATAATCAATTATATATATATCAATAGGTATTATATATTTAAATTTTATTATTTATGTTACAATATTAATTTAATGAGGCTACACTAATAACCTACAAGTATATAAACATCTTAAGTTAATTATTAATTTAAGTTAGATAATAATGATAAAATAATATTTTCACTAAATAATCATAATTATTTAAAATATCCTATAATCATCTTTGAAGTGCAAAAGAAAAGGAGTAATGAAAAACTAACAAGAAGAAAAATAAGTTTTCCAAGTTACAAAACGTTTTTTTTTTTTTTTTTCTTTAGACCCCTCCTACTTTCAAACCTCATAACTTTCTTATTTTTTGTTCATTTTAAACGATTTAAAGTGCTATAGGAGGGCCACCTGAAGTCCTACAAATCACATTGGAACTCTAATAGCAAAAAAAAACATAAAATGAACTTTCTAGATGTTTAAGAACTGGCCATTGTAGTGTTCAGTAGTTTTTTTTTGGAGTTTTTGACCCCCTTTACTTTGGGGGGCCATAACTTTCTCATTTCTAATCTATTTTCAATGATTTTTAGTTTGTTAGATGCGCCAAGAGGAGGGCTTCAAGTTTGTTTTGTATACAAAATGCAATAGAGCCCTGCCCTGGCTGGTATAATCTAATATAGTAGTTGCATGTAATGTGTAACTAGGTTGATTCATGAGGTTTGCAATGAAATGTTTTAACCCATATCCTTTGGCTTCAAATTTTATTTCGCTCAGCATATAAGTATGAGCAATAGCTATGTATTAGCCAAATGTTAAGTGCCATTGGGGATGAGTGAACGAAAAAAGCTTGACCCTTGTGAAATTGTTAAACTTAAAAATAAAATTGGATTAATTTAAACCTACCTATATAACTTAAGCCTAGCTACTTTTTAACCTACTTGCATATCTAAGTAAACCTATTTAGTAGGGTTTCATTATTACCTACCTACCTATGCATCACATGTTAATATCGTATTAACCATGTATTGGACGATTTAGATTTCATTGATTAATATTTAAAATTTTAAAAATAGGTGGGTTTTGATTATTACATGTCACCATATAATTGGTGTTACAAGAACACGTGTCAAATGGTCAATGAACGTTCCATGGTGTGCCACGTGTCATCATCTTAGTGGCAGAAACTTCAATGATTGAGATTAATCCAATGAATTTTTAATTTTGAAAACACAAAAAATTTAAATAGTGACACATGTCTATGAGTTAATTGTTTAATTTTTAAACATGTGTCATATTTTGATTTTGCATTGTAGTTGCAAGGAGAGTTGCACATTACATGCAACTACATTTGGATTTGTATGTATGTATGAACATGTATATTAAGACTATATATACATGTTGCATACGTAATGTCGCACGCAACTAGATGTCCTGTGCAACTTGTCTTATGCAACTACACAAATTTGCAGTTGCATGTGTCATATGCAATTGAATTTTAATTGTAAAAGATAGTTGCAATACCCAAAATTTCTAATAGTGATTCCATGTGTTTGTATAATCATTAGGTTGAGAGAATTTACCATTAGGATTATTTAGGGTTTTAAGCTTAAAGTTTAATGAAATGTGTGTTGATTTAGTTAAGTTGTATTTTTTCAAATCAAGATACAACTCTTTTGAATGTGATATCATCCTTTAACATCAACAATATGATGTTTTTCTTAATCATGTTCTTATTTATTTTTATTGTTTTGTTCTTAATTTAAGGAAATCAATTTCCTTGGATGGTTTTAATATGGTCATTAAATTCCACCAAGAATGTTCCATGTTTGATATATGGATTTAACATTTTGGCCTCTGATAGATAGTGTGGATTAGGGTCATAATGTGGGTATTGCATTTTGCCTCCACATATAGTTTGCATCTTTAAATTGTCATGCAAATATTGCATTTCCCTCTCCCATATATAGTGTGGATTAAAAGTGATAATGTGGGTATTACACTTTGCCCCCACATACATTTTACATCTTTAAATTGTCACGCAAATATTACATTTAAGGCTTTCACATTAATTTGAATTAGGGTCATAATGTGGATATTGCATTTTTCCCCCATATATAATGTGCATCTTTAAATTATCATGTAGGTATTGCATTTTTTCCTTTTATAAATAGCTCAATTTGTTAATTATCATGTGGGTATTACATTTAAATTATCCATAAATAATATGGATTTAAAATAAACTTGTGAGTATTACAATTTAATATTTATAATTATGGCCATAGACCATATCATATGTGTTCCATACTTAGCATTTAGGGTATTATGTGCATGATTATATAGGGTTTTGATGAGGAATACAAATCAAGTATTGAATATGATATTTAACATGTAATTTAATGTATTGCAAGTATAAAGTTTTGGACATTAACATAAATTTACTATCCTTTCTTATATAATCAATTCAAGGCATAATCTCAAACATGGGTCATGCTTCAAAATCTCAATCTATTGATATTTAAAACCTAAGGAAGTCACCTTTTAACAACATGGATTTGGTGTGGAAAAAGGATGTTTGACATGGAAAGGCACAGATAATTGAGGTTGAATGTGCATACATCCCGCATGCACAAGTCTTGCAATTTCTAAATGGTGAATGAAGCCATGAAGACTCCCCGATGGAATGGAACATTTACGGGTACCTTCACAAGAATATGTAAAAATGCCAAGAATCTAAAACCATTTCAGCCATATTTGGTATGATGTTCTATTGTTCATTTGTTATATGGAACTTGTTTTTTTATTTCGAATTGTACCAAATTTGAAGTCCTAAATTGATTGCACATTTTGTAGGTATGCATGTGGGTATTGACCGAAAAACAATCGTGGAGACCCAAACCAACATTGATCCATTAAATGAAGTTGTTTTGTTTAATTCTCAATTAAGTGACTATACACATGACTTGAAGTGGTGAAGATAAATTTTTACCATCAACCTCATACTGGGCCAATGGTGAGTTTGCGCATGGCAAAAATGACCTTGATTCCATTGCGCAACCTCACAAATGTCACAAGCCTTCAAAGATTATATTTGGATTCAATTAGGTTTAGGCTACATCGTCAATCAAACATATGACAAGCATAAGGCAATATGGTGGGTTAGAATCAATGCAAAAAAAATGATGACAAGGGATGGTTCCACTAGACAACAAGACATTATTTACTTAGATCGAAAACATAAAGAAAGGAATTGACATTTACACAAAAATTTGGTCATTTATGTCACAACCTTAGCCTTGGGCTTGCAACTAAGGCAAGGGCTTGTAAGGGTGCGAGCCAAAAGGGAAGCCCAAGAATCACATTGCATGTTCCTGTGAATGTATGAGAATGTGAGAGAATGAACCCTCGCACTCTCAAGTGAACTCCCACTTTGGGAGTTGGAATCCCAAGGGACTCTTGGATTTTTAGAAAGCGATTACAGGGGTCAAAACATAAATGTCTAAAATGGATTCGCATGACTCATTTGGACACTTAAAATACAAATTATGGCCAAAAGAAGGGCCGGGAGTCAAATTAACAATTTGACTCTCAACCACTAAAAGTCGAGAATAGCTTCAATTTCCTTGCGTGCAGGTGGCATTTCACAAATAATTGGAAAGCTTTCAACGAGGGCTACAACTTTGCTTTAAACCTCATCTCAATCGGAGGTTTGCACGCAAAGTTATGGGCCCCCAAAGTTGTGAGAATCCTAATTGTGGAAATTTTGGACTCCCACTTGGGAGTCGTGGGACAAAATGACATTTGGGTGTAGGTCCCATGGTTAAGCATAAAGAATACTTTAAGGGGGAAGGTGGTGGCTTCCCCCAAGTCCAGGGTGTGGTGAGTTTTGTGAGTCTGTGTTTACCCATGGCTCGTTCGTGCACCAAAGTGTTACGACTACACATTAACCAACTTGTTGTTTGGTTTGTGTAGGTCCGTGTGAGTAAGTGAAATGCTTGTCAATCTTCCTAATCCCATATTGGAGCTCCAGCACACCCCTCTACCCCCAAAGTGCTGCAAGCCAGAGAACCGCCCAACTCATCATTTCATTGTCTTCACCTTTGGACTCGTAGTTGAGTCCATCAAGGAGCTTGGGGGTGCATTAATTTCCTTTCGCACATGGGCATTTGGTCATCAAGATGATGTGTTTTATTTTCAAAATGCAAATGAGGATAATGGGATTCATGTCCCATTCACAATAGGGATCTAAACCCCATTTCAATTGCAAGCCATGGTTTCATTAAGTGATAATGGGGCAATTTCACTGGATGCCACCTTCGGCACCAATGATGCAAAATTTCATTTGTTCACATTGATGACGTTTGATGCACATTGCACCAGAGTGCAAGTTACATGGATTATTACAAACTTCCAAACATGAAATGATTTCGTGGAATGGAAAACTCCTTTGAAAACAAAGCTTCTAAGGAAGAACCTTAAATGGAAACTTTCATGTTTCATCATTGATGATGTTCCACAAGAGTTACAATCATTGTGGTGAATTTTATTTTCATTCTACCTTTTTTTGAACTTTTGTGTACATGCAACCATTTCAAAATTTCATCCCACATTTTCCATTGTAAATAATGTTATTAGCTCAAATGGTAATAAATTCATATTTTATGCATGGTTAGCATTGTGTGGGGCGACAATCAAGTGCCCATTTACCTTTACGCATGACAAGTTTTAAAGGCTTAGTACATACGTTCGATAGAAAAGATCAAAGAGTGTGGGGTGCAATGTGCAATATTGGATGACCTTCTCATCGTCATGCACATGCCCATTGAACTAGGTGAAAGCATTGAAGCCTTCATGAATCATGGGAAAAACAAAATCATTGAAAACTTCACCCATCACTTGTTTTATGATTCATGGATCAATATTTTTGGACCTATTATTTCCAAGTTGGTATGTGAATTATCTTTCAATCCATTAATGTACGAGGAACATGTTGTGCATATCCCAAAATATTCACTCTTTCAATTAAAGTAAAAACACCAATGATAAACTTAACAATCCCATGTGGGGGCAAAATGTAATACTTGCATTACAATTTAAACATGCACACTTATATGTGGGGGTAAAATGTAATACCCACATTATGACCTTAATCCAATTGACAATTTATGGATGCACATTGTATCTTGTTGTAGATTTGTGCATAGTGGGGTTTCAATGAGTGATTGCTGAACCTACCTATTTGCACATTTATGACAATGAATCTAATGATGAAAAGGCCAATGAAGATAGCTTTGAAGAACCATGGGTTGTTAAGATGTGCGAGCTTATGAGACCAGATGATACCTCCCCTAATGTGGGAAAAAGAAAAGGATCACAACCAACCTTCAAGTTCATCCACCACCATGGAAAAAACATTTGCTTAAATGGATGACATAATTCAAAAAATCATCAATGAAGTCAAAGAAGGTGGCGTTCAATTCATAGACCACACCACATTATTGTTGCATGTTATTGGGATAAATGTATGAGGTATTCGTCCTTCTAAGGTAAATGAAGTCATGCATCCTGACATGGTATTTCATTGCATCAATGTTGGACTTGGCAATTTAGTGCATTAGATGAAGGATTAACATGAAACAATGTTAGAACATGGAAATATCTTTAAGAAGAGGGCTCAAGGATAAAAGAAATAACATAAACTTGTTTGTACCTATCCCCCATTTTAATTTTCCATTACTAAAATATGCATCATATTACGATTGTGTCAAAGAATAAATTAGTTATGTGTTAACACATTGGTTTTTGTATCAATGAATATACATGGTTTGAAAATTAATTTACATTGTTAAGGTTATATAACACATATTTTTTAAAACTCCCAAACAAGAATATTTCACTCAAATGTCATATAAAGGTGGGTATTGCAAATCAATTGTATAATAATCACCAAGTCAATATGTGGGTAATATTTACACATTTCGTTTCTTGGGCATTTACTTGGTATTGCATGCATGTATTGCAAGGTTTAGGGTATATCATAGTTAAAGGTTAACAAATGTTAACACAAGTATTGCATATAATTTCATATCTTTTGTGGATATTAATTATGTTAGATGAAGGTATTGCAAATTCCCTACTCTTTTTAAAGGGGGATTTGACCACTTAATGTGGGTATTGTCCTACCTTTTTCATTGAAATGATGATTTGCTTTAATGGATTTGCTTAAGTTATAAATATCATTTGGATATTACTTATTACATTAGGTCTGTTAAATGTAAGTATTGCATTTGGTGGATAAGATCCTCCTAAACAACCTAGATGATGAAGGACAAATTTTTTGTAATACCTACATAATAAATATTTTTAAACCAAAAGGGGGCTTTTGGTGAGGTACGCAATATAGATTTATGTATGTATAATGATCAATAAGCTTACTATGGTAGATTGGTAATATTACATTATAATAATAAATGCAAAATTACTGTAATGATCACCTTAACACTCACTACAAACAATGGAGGTATTGCAAATTAGGGTTTGGAAAAATTAAAACATGCCCACAATCAATACTTACACTAAAAGATGAAGGTATTGATAATTGGTTTTTTTTTTGAAAGAGGTATCTTTTGGATACATCTTATTTTTTATACATTAGATGCAAGTATTGCATTTGGTAAACAAGATGATCTTACATAACTTAGATGATGAAGGAATACGTTTTTGTATTATGAAATCAAGGGGGGTTACATAACATAAATTTACCTAGGTATTGCAATTTGGGATTTAACATGGGGTGATAAGGTACTGTATTACAAATTGAAAATTTTAACCTTCATCATGTGGATATTACAACGTAATGGGTGCATAGGTTTAAATTTGAAATATTAAGCAAACCTATACAATTAACTTTAAAATGTTGAGTAAAAACCACTATATGGAACAAAAGACCCCTACATTGACCCTAAATTAAATAAACACAAAAAGAATTGGTTACATAACTTTAATGGTGAATTTAACAATTTTTTTTGAAATAAATGTTAAACCTAATTTTGGAATTAGTTTTGCATATCCTTAAATTGTGTATAGACTATTGACTTTTGTTTTAGACCTAATCTGGGGGGGGGACCCCAACCAATGGAAGGTTTTTTATCATTCATACCTTTGCCACCGATTCACCTTGATTTTCCTCTCCTTTAATGAAAAAGAAAAGAAAAATAGGAACCCCATTAGATTTATGTGTATGTGAATACATAAATTCACTTAAAAAATTCATGAAAATAATATAAATGTTAGGAAAAAGGTTACCTTAAAACAATTAATGACAAAAAGGTGGGCTTAATTTCCCTAAACCTAATGTCCATCCTATTTATTTGAAACATATATTATGAAAAAATTTAGATCAAGGTAATGGACCATGAACATGAGTTGGTTGATATGCAGGTATTACAATTTGAAACACTTTATGGAAAACCCACCATAAACAAGAGAAGATTAAAAGTTTACAATACTCACATGAACAAACCAGTTTATGCACCAGGGGGTTTTCATGAAAATGGGTAATTTAAAATATATAAATATTATATTACATTTTTTCCTTCAGGTTATCATGTGAGTATTTACTATTTCATGATAAAGATAAAGAAAATATTACTTAAATGTTCTAGCATGGCCACAAAATGTGTTAACCCTATTAGATGAAGGTATTGTTCATCTGGTTTATAGTAAATGTAATATATTCGTAATGGATGGGAGTATTGTGTGCAACATGGCATAAGATGAATCCAAAATCTACAAATCCCAAAATTAAAAATCAAAATTAAAACAAGTGAATCGATAAAAAATGTTCAAGTAACCACATTACAAAAAGGATGGTGACAAAAATATATCATGCTACGATGGCTTGATACAAAAATGGTGCACACATACACTAAAATTATATCCATAATTATTCTTCTAAAGAGGATGAACTAGAAGGAATGCCCATACTAGTGTGATATTTTGTTGCAACTTATACATCTTTTGCTACATGGTGATGAGTAAATAGTTGACAATGCTCAAGTACAAGTTGAATTACATTTGCAACAAAAGCTTCCTTTGTTGTGTTTTGAAGCCTAACACAAGAACACAAAAAAATCAAATTAGATTCCCATGTTAAGATGCAAACAATGTTTTAAAAAAATTTGTAAGTATGGAAATATACCACCCATGAATGATTTCGAAATCGTGATACTTGGATATTACATCCATTTCTTTGGCTTAGATGCGTTTTTAAAACTCCAGTGTTTATTTCCAAAGGCTTTGCAACTTTCAAAGGCTTTACATCGGCAATTCTACTTGTTTGAATTGTTTCAACAAGGTTCTCATCCTTTTCAAGGCGTGACCATGCACTTTGTAGAATGAACCCCACCCCCCATGCCGGAATCCCAATAATGCCCAACAAGATTTCAAAGGATAAACGTACCAACAAAGACCATCTAACATGTTCCATTTGTTGCACTTGGGCTTGTAGTTCATCCCATTTTAACTTTGTTTTCTTCTTTGCTCTATCAAAGGCCTTCTTTTCATTATGTTTTTGCCTTGCATGTGGGTTGCTCAAAATTTGAACATTCATAGCACAGTGATTTTGTTGCCTTGGTCCCCTAACACAAATAAACGCATGGCAAGATTTGTTTACTTGCATGCAAAGCCCGTATTTGTTGTCCAAATGCTTACAAAGTAACCATTTAGTTCCATAAATGTTGGTGCATCCACTGATCTTGCACTTCCACCTTGATCCTTCATGCACCCAATTTGCATCTTCCATTGCATGATCTTCCATTCCATTTGCATTCTTCTACTTGATGTGAAGCCACCAAAGCCCCTACAAGAACAACATTCAAGATCAAACCAACAAATAATCCTTAAGAATGATGAAAGTATTACAAACAAGCCAACAATAAAAACCTACAAAATATGAAGCCATTACAAATTAACAAATAAACATTAAATATAAAGAGGGCATTGTAAATAGGCTAGCAATTAAACCTTTCAAATGATCAAGATATTGCTTGGAAAAATTGGGCAAAAAAATTGTCGCAACCCTACTTTGGCCAAGTGTGGGGTGAAGCCCAACACTTGGAAAAAGTGAGGATTTGGAGTCCTTAGGGACTGCCAAATGTTCAAAGCTCAACAGTAGGACCCAAAACACCTCGCATTGGGGTGTTTTTGGTGTCATTGAAAAGGTCTTGAAGCGTACATATCGAAAATAGCCTTGCATTGGCCATTTGGACATCTGTCGCCCAAGTTATAGGCAAAAGAAGGGCCGAGAGTCAAACTGGCAGTTTGACTCCCGACCACTAAAAGTCGGCAATCGACCTCTTCCCAACCTCCAAATTGAAAGTGCAATACGTCGTTGAAAAGATCTTGACGAGGGATACAAATTTGGTTTAGATGTCATTGCAATCAGACTTTATAGTCAGGAGTTATGAGCTCCCAAAGTCTCGGGACTCCAACCAGGACCATTTCGGGACAATTTCGGGACTCCAACTTGTGAGTCCCGGGAAAAAGAGCCATTTGGATGTAGTCTCGGCAGGGCGTCGCAGAAAATACTATATGGGGGAAGGTGGTGGCTTCCCCCGAGTCTGGGCCGTGGTGTGTCTTGTGGTCCAAAGTGCCCGTGGCTTGTCCCAATACCCAAGGGTGTCCCGGAAATGTGAACTAATCACGTTGTGGTTTCTTTTGGCGCAGATTCAAGCTTGATCTACTAAACCTTCTTCCTAGTCTAATCCCTGGGCTCCCAACTTGACCCTCTACCCCTTTTTAGAGTTGTAAGCTGGGAGTGCTTTCCGAGTCCCAACTTTTCGCAACTACGCTTTGGTGAACCTTCAAGTGGGTTCACCCCGGGACTTGGGAGTGCGTAAAAAATATCCCATCCCCATTTTCAAATAGAAAATGAAGATGGGGTTTAGGGTTTGGATTGAGATATTTTATTCACAATGTGTTACATTACATTCTTTTAAACCCTATCATGTCAAATGTATCATCCATCACAACAAATTTACTTTCAATAATAGGAGTGGTTTTAGGGTTTACTTTTAAGAATAGGAGTATAGATGATAATTTTTTATTCCATTTCAATTTCCTCCTCATTTGCTACAACATTCACTTGTTGATTATCATCAATCACCTTTCCTTGGTGTTTAAGTTTCTTCCAAGGATGTGCCATCCTAGAACAAAAGTTTTCAAATCCTTAAACAATAATCAATCAAAAAAAGAAAAAGAAAAGCTTGAATCTCCCCAACAATAGTGATTACCACCACTCCCCAAGAACTTCAAGCTCCTTTAATTACAAACAACATATAAAAAGAGATGATAATTTATTTTTTCCAACTTGTTACAACATTTTTATGTAAAAATAACTTGCAACAAGAAGAATTGCAAATTTAAATGTTCCTACTATCAATAATAATAAATATTGTTCATTATATTTAAAGGCTTAAAAGCCTTATACTTAAGAAGTTTTATTTTTGCTTTACATTAATTAATATAATATAATTATAAAATGAAATTATTTGTACTTATATTTTTTATTTTAATCAAAATTAAACTAATATAAAATTAATAAAATTTTATTATTAAAAATTATAATTATGTGGTTATATTGATAAATTCATTATTTACTTGAATTTGTTTTAAATTTATTTTCATAATTGAAATTTATTAATAATTATATTAAATCTTGGGCATGACACATGATGCCACTAGAACAAAACTATGTATTTTTTACTACTGTTTGTAACTAACTTTTAGTTACAAGAGACATTTTGCAACTAAAATCCCTATAGTCGCCTAAGACAAGTCGCATTTGATAAATTAGTCGCAAATGACAAATGGTATTGTATGAAAAAAAATTAAACGAATACATTTCATCTTTGACTACATTGTATACGTATTGTCACATGCGACTAAGATGTAACTATTTTGGTAACAATTAAGGGCAATTGATGTGTTGCCACATGTTTTAATATTTGATTATTTAAAATATTATTAACATTATTTTGAAATAATTTAGGACGTTCAATTCTAATACTTGAATGATTTTATATTATAACATGTGGCCCAGTGTAAGTATGCCACGTGGCATTAAGAAGAAAAATATTAAAATATTAATATTAAGTTGGTAGGTACCTAGGTAGGTACATAAATATGTGCCTACAAACCTAGGTTACATACCAACCTACCTATTTAGGTTTAAAAAATTAATAGGTAGGTTCTACTTTCTTAGGTTAAATACCTATTCATATAGATCAGTACTTAGATAGGTAGGTACATAGGTCAACTTAGGTGGGTAGGTCAAATTAGGTATCTACCTAGCTAGGTCAATAAGTAGGTTGAGAAGGTATGCACTTAAAAATGTGCATAATTTGTTTTTTTTTTTTTTTTTAAGGTTGACCATTTTTATTAGTTCATCACATGTGCACAAATTTCTTAATGCGAATTTGAATGACCACACCCCCTGGTTTATATAGTGTTCAAAATAGGAATGAAGAACAAACAATATGGGATAAGTTTTGAACTTCCAACTTCCTCACAAAGTAAATCGTAATTCCAAAACTTTCTTCATGCTTTACTTTTTTAGTTTTTAGATTTCTAAACAATTCAAGTGCTAGATAATTAGATAATCATTTAATTAATAATGATTAAATTTACATGAATTTAAATTATAAATTACACAATACAAATATTCAATATTCAATACCAATTACTTAAATAAGCAATAAGTTTTTAATATTTAACAAACTAACTATCTAGTAACTCACAAATTATTAATACATAAATAATTAAATATCTAAGATATTTAAATATATTTTATTACCTTTTAGAATTCATTCGAATTGTATATAATATAATTAATGGATTAACAATTATTATTAAAAGTAAATTCATAAACGAATTTTTTAAAAAAATTATTCAATTAATTATATTACTTATTGTATAATTACATTTAGTTTGTAAAAACAATTATAGGTCAAGTAATTTTTTTCTTTCGCTAATTATTAACTATAAATAAAACCATTTGCTAAACATAATGTTAATTTTCATAATTACTTTAAAATTATTATAAAATACTTATCATAGATCATTAATCACAAAATTTAAAAATTATATATATAATTCGTGAAGTTAAAATCAATAACATAATCATTTTAACTACACTATAAGTTTCCAAATTTTTAATTCATGTTTGAAGTTATAAATTACAGAATGTGAATAATTATGTTTCATTAAGAAATTATTATGCACATAATAATTAATTCTTATAGGAAATAATTGCAATGATTTTAAAGTAATGTCATATCAATGATATTAATTAATTTTTTCTAATATTAAAATATAAATTTAGAAATTATACAAATCTATGTTACAACAATTATTATTATGTGTAATTAAGGTTTAATAAAAATAATCATAATCATTTATAATTATTTATAAAAGTGATATACTATGGATAGCACTACTAGAAAAAATCTTTAAAGCTCAATCAATAAATTTTTGAATTAAAATATAAATTTAAGATTCCAAAATAATAATTCATAATTCAAATATCAAATTCTAGATCAAATACGTTTTTTGAACTTAAATAATAAGTTTCAGAATTGAAATTTCAGTTTTCAAATTAAACTAATAATATTCAAAATTAAAATGTCCATTTTAATACTCAATTAATAATTTTCTGAATTGAAATATTAATTTCAATAATCCAAAATAATAATTTGGAGTTCAATTTTCAATTTTCAAGTCAAATAATTTCTTAAACTATAAATTTAGGATTTTAGAATTCAAATATCAAATTTCAAGTTCAAATAAAAATATTTAAAATCAAAATGTTGATTTTTAGACTCAATATTGTTTTTTGAATTGAAATACCAATTTTTAGATTGAAAATAATAATGTAGAAATCAAATATTAATTTTTAGATCAAGCAAGTTATTTGAATTTAAATAAAAAAATTTCCACAATTGAATTGTCCATTTTTGGAGTCAAATAAAAATATTTGAAATTGAAATGTCCATTTTTAGACACAATTAATAATTTTCACATTAGAATTATTAATTCTGAGAATCCAAAATAATAATTTGGAATTAAAATTTCAAGTTCAAATCAAATGATTATTTTTAAATTTAAATGAAAAGAATTCAGTGTTGAAATATAAATTTTAATATTTATATTAAAATATTCAAAATTAAAATGTCCATTTTTATAATCAATTATAATTTTCTGAATTGAAATATTAATTTTTGGATTCGAAAATATTAGTGTGGAATTCAAATATCAAATTTTAGGTCAAATAAGCCTTTTTAAATTTAAATTGAAAATAAATGTTTAAGTCTAGAGTCTAAAATTTAAATAATGTTTTAAACAATTGAGATAATAATTTTTAGATTTGAAGAAAAAATTCAAAGGTCAAATATTAATTTTGAAATTCATTATATGAATAGTATACATATGTATGCATATTATATATAATTTTAGTACATTCATTAAAATACGCCCCTATGTCATTGTATAATACTTTTAGGATGTAAGTAATTAGGTGATTATTGTGACTAATGGGACATATCAACTCATTAATGGATGAAAATAAATGTAAAATCAATCGAACCAATAGGATGAAATTTTTAATAGTTGCATCATAGTTGTGAGAATGACCAAAATATTAGGAATTTGATCTTGTAATTGCAATATTCCCAAATCTAGTCGAAATGACTACAAGTCGCATGTAGTCGTAAATGGACTGGTTACATTTTGGCTGATTTCTAATAGTGTGCATTTTTAAAGAAAAATGAAAGTAATGCAAAAAACAATGACACGCCACCAAACTTGTTGTTGTCTTCTACACCAAACAAAAACCAAGAGACAACAATGAACCTCTTAACTCATTGTCATTTTCTGCAATGAACAAAAAAAACTAAGAGATGACAACAAGCCTCCTAGCTTGTCGTTGTATTCTACAACTAAAAAAAAATCTCGAAATTGACAATGAGTTAGGAGTTTCATTGTCGTCTTGTGCAACTAAAGGAAAACAACCAAGGACAATGATGAGTCAAAAACTCAGCTGATCATTATCTTTTGCACATGAGGAAAAAAACCAAGAAACAATGACGAGCTGAGAGGTTCATTGTCATTTTCTCCACTTGAAAAAAAAAACCAAGAGACGATGACCAACCTCATGGCTTGTTGTCGTCTTTTGTAATTGCAAAAAAATTAATGACAAGTCTCCCAACACATCTTCATCTTTTACACTTGAGGAAAAAGCCAAGAAAGGCTCATCATCATCTTTTACAACTAAGATGATGATAGAAAATGTAGAAAATGACAACAAACTAAGAGGTTCATTGTTGTCTTCTACAACTATGCAAAACAACCAAGGATGATGATGAGTTGGGATCCTAGCTTGTTGTCGTCTTTTACACCTAAAGAAAAAACCAAGAAACGACAACAACCCTCTCGGCTTGTTCTCATCTTCCACACGTGAGAAAAAAAACCAAGAGATTACAATGAGCCTCCCGGCTCATCGTCATCTTTTACAACTTTAAAAAAATGTAGAAAATGACAACAAGCCTAGAGGCACGTTATTATCTTCTATAATTTTAAGCAAAACAACCAAAGATGATGATGAATCAAAATCCTGGCTCATCGTTGTCTTCTACACCCAAGGAAATAAACCAAGAGATGATGACGAGCCTCTTAGCTCGTTGTTGTCTTCTACACTTGAGAAAAAAACTAAGAGACAATGATGAGCTGGGAGGTTCAATCGTTGTTTTCTATACCTGAAGAAAAAAATGCAAAAAATGACAATGAACTGGGAGGTTCATTGTTGTTTTCTACACTTAAGAAAAAAACCAAAAGATGACAATGAGCTAGGAGGTTTGTTGTTGTCTTCTACAACTAAAGCAAAACAACCAAGGATGACAAGGAGCTGGGATTTTAACTCCTCATCGCCTTCGACACTTGAGGAAAAAAACCAAGAGATGATGATGAGCCTCTTGACTTGTTGTTGGTTTTTACACTTAAAAAAAATCTATATAAAAAACGATAATAAGCCAGGAGGTAAAACAACTGAAGTAAAACAAGCAACTTTAGTATAAATTAGCCAAAATGTAACTAATCCATTTACGACTACATGCGACTTGTAGTCATTTGCGACTAGATTTGGAAATATTGCAACTATAAGATCAAATTCCAACTACTTTGGTCATTTTCACAACTATGATGTAACTATTAGAAATTTCATCGTATTGGTTGGATTGCTTTTACATTTATTTTCATCCATTAATAAGTTGATATGTCTCATTAGTTGCAATAGTCACCAAATTAGTTACATCCTATAGGTATTATATAATGACATAGGGGTGTATTTTAATGTATGTACTAAAATTATATATAATATGCATACGTATGAATACTATTCATATAATGAATTTCAAAATTAATATTTGACCTTTGAATTTTTTATTCAAATAAGAAAACTTTTATTTCAATTGTTTAAAACATTATTTGAATTTTAGATTTTGGATTTGAACATGATATTTTCAATTTCAATTTAAAAAGGCTTATTTGATCTAAAATTTGATATTTCAATTCTATAATAATATTTTCAAATCCAAAAATTAATATTCCAATTCACGAAATTATAATTGATTGTAAAAATGGATATTCTAATTTTGAATATTTTAATATAAATATAAAAGTTTATATTTCAACTCTGAATTCTTTTCATTTAAATTTACGAATAATCATTTGATTTGAACCTGAAATTTTAATTCCAAATTATTATTTTGGATTCTCAAAATTAATACCTCCAATTTGAAAATTATTAATTGACTTTAAAAATGGACATTTCAATTTTGAATATTTTTATTTGACTCTAAAAATTGACAATTCAATTATGGAAATTTTTATTTAAATTCAAAAAACTTATTTGATCTAAAAATTAATATTTGATTTCTACATTATTATTTTCAAATCTAAAAATCAGTATTTCAATTCAAAAAACAATATTGAGTCTAAAAATCGACATTTTGATTTTAAATACTTTTATTTGAACTTGAAATTTGATATTTGAATTCTAAAATCCTAAATTTAAATTTTAAAAAATTATTTGACTTGAGTATTGAAAATTGAATTCCGAATTATTATTTTGGATTATTGAATCTAATATTTCAATTCAGAAATTTATTAATTGAGTCTTAAAATGGACATTTTAATTTGAAAACTAAAATTTCAATTCTGAAATTTATTATTAACTTCAAAAAACTTATTTGATCTAGAATTTGATATTTGAATTCTGAATTACTATTTTGGAATCTTAAGTTTATATTTTAATTCAAAAAATTATTGATTGAGCTTTAAGGATTTTTTCTAGTAGTGTTATCCATAGTATATCACTTTTATAAATAATTATAAATGATTATTATTATTAAACCTTAGTTAATTATAATAATAATTGTTGTAACATAAATTTGTATATTTTTGAAATTTAAATTTTTATATTAGAAGAAATTAATCAATGTAATTAATATGACATTACTTTAAAATCATTGCAATTACTTCATATAAGAATTAATTAGCATGTGCATAATTATTTTCTAATTGAACATAATTATTCACATTCAGTAATTTATAACTTCAAACCTAAATTAAAAATTAGGAAAACCTATAGTGTAGTTAAAATAATTATTGTACTAATTTTAATTTCACGAATTATATATATAATTTTTAAATTTTGTGATTAATGATCTATGATAAGTATTTTATAGTAATTTTAAAATAATTATGAAAATTAAGATTATGTTTAGCAAATTATTTTACATATAATTAATAATTAGCAAAAGAAGAAAATTAGTTGACCTATAATTGTTTTTACAAAGTAAATGTAATTATACAATAAGTAATGTAATTAATTGAATAATTTGATTAAAAAATTTGTGTAAAAATTTACTTTCTATTAGTAATTATTAATCCATTACTTATAATATTAATTAATTTAGTAAGTCTGTCCGTTAGCTAGTCTGTCGAGGTCCTCAAACCCAGATCACTTTTAATAAAACTATCCCCCCGAACTCGAAGGCCTAAAAATTATTCAGGACTTCGAGTTCTTACTTCTTACTTTTATTTTTATGTCCGTTTCCGCGCACCAACTGTCGTTGTCGATTGGGGAGGTATTTTTGGGATTTGGAGGGTGGGTGAGGAGATTTGGGTGCGCTTATTTTGGGCTAAGGGTTTAGGAAGGTCATGATTTTTATTTTTTTCATGGAGGGGGGGAGGGGGTGGGGGTGGGGTTCTAGGGGTCTTCATAGATGGAAGTGAACCGGAGTGGGAAATGCGAAGGACCGAATTGGGGGGATCGACGGGGTGCATTATGCACCCCGTTCACACTAGTTACTTATAATTTTCACATAAATATTTAAAATATTTTTATTAAAATTATAATCATCAAATTAGTTTTACATTAATTGCATTATATATAATTCGAACAAATTTTAAAAAGTAATAAAATATCTTAAGTATTTAAATATTTGTGAGTTATATATTAATAAATTGTGAGTTACTAGATAGTTAATTTCTTAAATATTAAAAACTTATTGCTTATCTAAGTAATTGATGCTGAATACTAAATACTGAACATTTGTAGTGTGTAATTTATAATTTAAATTCATGTAAATTTAATCATTATTAATTAAATGATTATCTAATTATCTAACATTTGAATTGTTTAGAAATCTAAAAACTAAAATAATAAGTCATGAAAAAAGTTTTGGAATTACAACTTACTTTGTGAGGAAGTTGGAACTTCAAAACTTATCCCATATTGTTTGTTCTTCATTCTTATTTTGAACACTATATAAACAAGGGGGTGTGGTCATTCAATTTCACATTAAGAAATTTGTGCACATGGGATGAACTAATAAAAAAAGTCAACCTAAAAAATAAAAATAAAAAATTATGCACATTTTTAAAGTGCATACCTTCTCAACCTATTTATTTACCTAGCTAGGTACTTAGTTTGACCTACCCACCTAGGTAGACCTATGTACCTACCTACGTAAGTACCTACCTATGTACCTACCTATATGAGTAGGTATTTAACCTGGGAAAATAGAACCTACCTATTTATTTTTTAAACCTAAATAGGTAGGTTGGTATGTAACCTAGGTTTGTAGGCACATATTTATGTACCTACCTAGGTACCTACCAACTTAATATTAATATTTTAATATTTTTCTTCTTAATGCCACATGGCATACTTACATTGGGCCACATGTCATAATATAAAATCATCCAAGTATTAGAATTGAATGTCCTAGATTATTTCAAAATAATATTAATAATATTTTAAAAAATCAAATATTAAAACACGTGGCAACACATCATTTGCCCTTAATTGTTACTAAAATAGTTGCATCTTAGTCGCATGTGACAATACGTATACAATGTAGTCAAAGGATGAAATGTATTTGTTGACTTTTTTTTCATACAATACCATTTGTCATTTGCGACTAATTTATCACATGCAACTTGTCTTAGGCGACTACAGGGATTTTAGTTGCAAAATGTTTCTTGCGACTAAAATTTAATTACAAACATTAGTCGAAAATACACAGTTTTCTTCTAGTGCAAAGATGACAACAAGTGAGAGTCCCGACTTGTCATCTTCTAGAATTGAAAAAATAAATGTAGAAGATAATTGCAATTAAGGAAAACAACCAAGGATAACAACGAGCTGAGATCTTGGCTCGTTTTCATCTTCTATAACTGAGGGAAAAAACAATAAGAATCGATGACAAGTTGGGAGGTTCATAGTTGTCGTTAGCAATTGAAGAAAAACAACCAAGGATAAACATGAGTCAAGAATGCAGCTCGTTGTCATCTTTTGCAATTAAAGAAAAAAACTAAGAACTAACAACGAATTGGGAGTTGTCATCTTTTACAAATGAGGAAAAAAAATTGAGAAACAATTACAACTTGAGAGGCTTGTCATCATCTCTAACAACATAAGAGAAACCAAAATCAAGGCTTTTTTTTTCTTGGTTGCAGAAGAGGAAGGCTCGTCATCTTCTTATGGTTTTTTGTGTTTTCTTTTGTTTTTCTTGAGTTGTAGAAGACAATGACAAGTTAGGAGGCTTGTCATTATATTTTGCAATGCAAGAAAAAAAAGTAGAAGACAAGGATAAGGCGTGCTTGTCATTGTTTTCTACCCTAATTTCAAAAGAAGACTAGAAGATGACAATGAATATTGCATTTGTTGTGAACTTTTGCCTTAGTTTTGTAAGAATAACGAAAGATGACTTGAATGTAGCACTTGTAATTGTCTCCTTTGCAAGGGGATAAGATTGAAAAAGAGACAAAGAAAAAAAACGGGTTGATGTACACTTACTTGCCACAAATGCACAAGTTATCTTTTGAAGCAACGTCTTCTGCAACATTCCTTTAGTGATGTCTTCTATCACAATGTCTTCTACAGCACCACTTTGACACTACTTTTGTAGCACCGTCTACTGCAACACTGCTTCAACGTTGCTTTTGCAACATCGTCTTTTGTAAAATCACTTCAACACCGCTTCTACGCTTTAATTTTGCAACAACATTTGATTACACTTTGATGTTACAACAATATTAAGTTATTATGTTGAAACAACATTTGGTTCGTAATCACTCGTAGTTAGTTAACAATTCCTTTGCTCCTATGGCTACACCCAAGTTTCGACTACAACAATGTTCCTCACCTCTTACAAACTACAAGAGTAAGGTTTGAGTGGTGGCAAGGTTTATGATTTCTGGTGGGGTGAAGGTAGGTAGTTGCAAAGTTAGTTAGGTAGATGGGGTTGGAAATGCTTGGGCAGTCAATTTTTTTAATTTTATGGGTAGCCTAGAAATAAATGAAGGGAAAAAAATGACCCAACCTCAATGCCTACAAGAGATCCAATAATTGGGATGAACTTGAGTTCATCCCAAACGGAATTGGTGCACTCATGGGGGCTAGTTCATTCTAGCCCACACATGTGAAAGATACATTTTTTGGTTTCATCCATTACAATGTACAACATGTGATATTTGTTATGACATACATTAAAATTATTGTTTGACATTAGTGTAAATGTGCCATAGCTTAACATCAACCAACAATTTTAATGCAATGAATGGTACAATAAAAATCACAAATTGTAGATTATAATGAATGAACTACAAAATTAATGTCACACATGTGTCATAAGCCTTGACCTGTTGTGTGAGGAAAACGACATTCTATTGTAGTAATCTCCTAACTTTAAGCACGTTTATTAGCTAGCTATGGTTTTTATATGCATTGTTATTTAACCCTCAAATTACCATCCTTCATGTGCTCTCTTGTACATGTATATCCATCTATACTTGTGTTTTTCCTTTGTTTAATGACTTTGGTGGGATCTAGTTTTCCTTCTTGTCACCAAAAGGATAAAAGTTTTTCCATGAAACTTGATGTTCCACAATTAAGAATAGGTTTCGTTTGACCTATCCATGCCATTAGCTACCCATTCCATGTATACTCTTGAAGAATTGATTAGTATTTAGGAACTTGATCCATCCTTTATCTCCCAAAGTTGAATTTTGCTAGATATGGAAGTGTGGGTTGTTTTTATACAAGTTGGGAATGATCTTGGGATCAGAAATGAATTACTTATTTAATGATTAGATTGGGAAAACCTCAAACGTATTATATATAAGATTAAAAGTTTGTCAAAAAATAAATAATGCTAAGTTTCAAATTTATAGTCTAGTGGATTAACCAAATAAAGGAGAAAAATGTATAAAAAATAATTAAATAAGATTAAGCATATAAAAAATGTCCCCAAACATTAATTATAAATGAAGAAATAAAATTTTAGTGCTAATTTGAAATACCCAAGTTATCAAATTACGGGATTCATTAATTTGGATAATTAGTTTTGAAATATCAATTTATTTATTTATTTGCCTCTCTGTTCACACATGCCATAAAATAATGGGTGGGTAATTTCAGAAAATTCAAAAGGATTGTCACTATTCAAGGTGATATCAAAGTGGTAAGGAGTGGTTGCAAACTATTTATTGCAACTTTAGCCTTGGGTTTGTGACCAAAACAAGGGCTTGTAAAGGTGTGGGCCAAAAGTGAAGCCCATGAGTCACCTTTCATGTTCTCAGGAGTGTGGGAGACTGTGAGGGAATGAACCTCCACACTCCCAAATGAGCTTTCACTTTGGGAGTTAAAGTCGTGATGGATTCACAAATCTTTAGAGAGTAATTGAAAGGGTCAAAAACCATTAGATTGAAAAATTCATTGTATCACTGAAAATTTTTTGGAACATAGATGTCCAAAATGGGCTCACTCGATGCATTTGGACACTTAAAACACAAGTTATGGCCAAAAGAAAGGCTAGAGGTCAAATTGGTCGACCACTTAAAGTCAGAAATCTCTTTGATTTTTTTGTGTGTAGGTGGTGTGCAACATGCCATTGGAAAGTTCTCAACAAAGGCTATAACTTTTCTTAGACCTCACTTTAATCGGAGGTTTACACACAAAATTATGGGCCTCCAAAGTCGCGGGAATCCTATTTTTGGGAATTTTGGAACTCCCACTTGGGTATTCTCGAAATAAAATGACATTTGGGTGTTAGCCCCATGGCCAAACACAGAGAATATTATAAAGGGGAAGGTGGTGGTTTTCCTCAAGTTCGACCTGTGATGAGTCTTATGAGTCTGTGTTTGCTAATGGCTTGTCCGTGCACCAAAAATGTTCTGATTATGCACTAACCAACTTATTGTTTAGTTTGTGCAAGTCCATGCGAATAAGCTTGTTGCTCATCCTAGTCCCATCCTAGAGTTCTAGCACACCCCTTTACCCCTGAAGTATTACGAGCCAGGGAATGAGCCCGAACTCATTCTCCTTTTAGTGTCTTCACCTTTGGACTCACAGATGAGTCCATCAAAGAGCTTAGGGGTGCATCACTATCACATGTACACAAAATCTTTTTGTAATATTATAATTTTCATTGCATTCAAAAATTAATGAGTCACATTACACAATTGGAAATGGTTTAATGATGAAAATGTGTAATTAATCATGATTCACATTTTAGTCTATTGAAATGTTTTTAAAAAATTGTCAAAAAAATAAGTTCAATTTCCAATTGGAATATTTTTTTTGTAACAAAAGTCTTGTCACAATGTAACACATTTTAGCAAAAGGACTACAAAATACAAGTTCTAGCTAAAGGTTTTTGATGAAATTTGCATATACCATTATTGAGACATAATAGATCATTTTTAAAAAAATTGACACACATTTACATTTGTTTGAGTGAAAAACTTCGTCTAGATTTTTTTGTGAATTCACATGAATGAAACTTATAATATATAATTAAAATGATACAATCAACTCATATTTAATATATGATTGAGTACTTCAACAAGTTTGGTAATTGTTTGAATGGTTTTTAGAGTATATTTGCATTTTGTAGTATATTGGTACGATTACAATTTTTTCATGAATATATTTTGTAATCATTTAATATCAATCTGAAAGCAAGTTTTTTTATTTACAATTTTATTCCTTGGGTTTTGAACTACTTTATTCCAAGTACAATTCGCAAAAAAACCCTTTGAATATTAAAGTTTTGGTGGAAGCTCAAACACATGAAGTTTCAAAAAATAACATTTATTCCAAAAATCTTTGATCACCCTAATGTGTTTTAAGCCTTTGGGAATTGAGTGGTATTTATATTCATTACAGTTCGTACACATCTTTGATTATAATGTTTTGTTCTTTTGGGTATTTATTACAATGTGAGCATGAAAAATTATAGCATTTTCCTTTTTCTTTAAATGTTTAGGGTTACCAAAAAATGCCATCAAGATTTCAATTTACTGCACGCTTATTATATTTGTTATACATCACTTTTTTGGGTGAAAAGTGGTGAAAAGTGGTTCACTTATAGTGTGCTTTCACTCTCAAGTCCTACAAATATTTTCTCTATATCATTGGGCCACTAAAGGAAACCTATTTGCAAAAAGGGGATACCCCTTGTCACTAAATTGAAAAACAATCAAGAATGAATTTAAAGGTTTGAAAATTTTCATTAATACTTGATTGGTAATTTATTTCTCAGTTTTTTGATTATGTTATTTGTCATCATTATGTGTGTTTTCTTCTACATTTGCATTATTTGATGAACAAATTGACAACAATTCCATGAATGAAAACATATCAACTTTGTTTTTAGAAAAACATGGCACATTGTTGCATTGGTACTCACCAAAACATTTTCAAGATTCTTGTTTATCCAATGCATACATTTCTTGTGTTTTTGTTTTTCAAACATTCTAGTTACTCCTTGGTGGTTTGTTGGTGGACCTTGTTGTGATGTTTTTTAGTTTCCAAATGTGTGACATTGAATGCATTCTATAATGCCACTTACAACTTTGCTATTCTTATTTACAAGTTTAAGCATTGGTTGAAAGCATTTGATTCTTTCCACTTTACACCCATGTTCTTGAAAGTTATTGGAGTTGTCAAAATTAACTTATAGATATTAAAAGAGTGTTCATAAAATTCACAAAATTGGATTGTGGATTGCCTTTGTTGGACTATGACAAATAATCCAACTTTATGAAATTTGGTTGATTACCTTTTATATTTGCATTTGTAGCATCATTTCCTTGACTTTCAAGCACATATTCATCTCCCTAAAGCTCTTTCATCAAAGATACCTAAGGTGCAGCAAAGTTTTTTTTATCCAATCGTATAGTCGGTGGCTTGTAAACTACATCTCCTTCACCATGAATATCTCTCACACGTCCTAGTGCATTGATCATGCTTTCTCCTTGGAAGGCATATTCACAATCAAGGTACCTTAAAAGACAGTCTAATAGAGAAGGATTGCAAAGGGCTATTTTAGAATTTTATTATATTTATTATTTCATGATTATATAGGATTGGTATATGAATATAATTAGAATGATGTCATGTTAATCTATTAAAAAAAAATTTTAAAAATTGGATATAATATAGATGTCCTTTTGAGTCTTTTTAAGTAATTTGAGTCTTTGTTTTAAGTACAAATTTCATCTTAAAGGAATCAAAAGGAATGTATTAAACAATGCAATTAACTTCAATTTTCTTTCAAGGATAAGTAATGCATACATCTATGTTTGGCAATGTTCATATAATGTAATTGATTAAATAATATACGATATAAGAGTTTTGAATGCTATAGAATCCATTTTGAAAGGGCAACAAGGAAAATGATTTTTTTTCCCCCATTTGGTTGATGTTTTGTATTCACGAGGCTTAGAATTTGTGGCCCCAAGTGTTGGAAAAATGTGAAAGAAATTTTCATGCAAAAAAACATGTTAAGTTGTATATAAAAGTTTATGTACCCATTTTGTGCATTTTTGGTTTTTTTACCAAAATATCTATGTATAGTTACATATGCATGTGAAAAATCACCACCATAATGAAAATGATCATAATTTAAATTATTCAATATCTCTCATTTAAATTTATTCTATTTAGATTTTATATTCGGAAGATAACAGAAACAAAGTCCTTGAATCTTGTGGTCAAAAGTGGTACCCTAATTGTGAATATGCTATGGAATGCTTGAATATCCTTGTAGATTTGCTTATTGAACTATTTCAAAAGATGGTGGTGATTGCAATCTTCAATTACTAGATCTTAAAATGAAATGTGATGACCAATCCCTACATGATGATCTTGTAATCAAAATTAAAGTTGTTCCACTTGTTTTTGCACATTTTTCCATCGTGAAGGACTTTCACTTTTGTGTGCTTGTGCAATTCATTAGTTATTTTACCCCACTTTTGTGTGGTAGGTGTCATTTGAAAGCAAGGATCAACCAATTCTATAAAAGCTTTTTTTTTAGATTGAATAAAAGCCAAGACTTGGGAATATTCTTAACTACGTTGTTGTTGGGAAGGTCTAGCTTTTAAGTTTGGTGTTGTTCTCAGTATTGAAATGGTTAACATTTTGCAATTGTTGTTATAATGTTTGGTGCTCCTTGTGACATTACATGTGCTTTTGTTGTTGCACTTGGTGTTGTTGTTGTTCCTTGTGTTATAGATGTTTTCAATTGCAGTCATCCAAATGATGTCCATGCATTATTTTCCCCCTCATTTGTTTCCCTCTCCTTAATTTTGATCCAACAAAACTTTACTATTGACGATCTTCGTCCATTGGTAAAAAAAACTCACAGTAGAGAAACTCTCAACATAGCAATGGAGTTCCGCACAATGGGTTATTAGTTTAATAACCTAGTCTCCATGTTGATATCTTGGCAATTGCAATTTGAAAAATAATGTTTATATTTTGAAGTTTTCACGAAAATGTAATCAATTTACCATTTACACTAATAGTAGACGATAACACTCATGATAGCTTGCCATGTCACTTTACCACATCTATTACTTATCCAGAAAATGATGTTATATGTGAACAAAGATTGTAAATTGCTAGGTTATTTCTTGCATTACCTACAAGTGTGAACATGCCTTTATGAAATTACCATGGCACAATGGTGGAGGGGATTGTGTTTTGGTGGTTTTCTAGGAGAGTTTCAATTTACTTGGGCCATAAATATTGTAGAAAGATCGAAATGATATAAAAATGAACTCCTCCCAAGAAAATCACCAAAAAAAACAATCTGATCCATAAAATCTTTGGTATCCATTGCAGTATCAATTACAGTAATATATTCCACCAAAAAAGTTAGTTACATGGATTGTAGATTCAAGTGGGATTAGGTGATGAATTGAAGATTAAGAAAGCCTCTTTTGTCAATGGCCATGAACTTTGTCCATGCTTGTTGTTTGTAGTCACTGCATTTTCCCCACATCCAATTTGTTCAAAGCTGTTAATGGGCAGTCATAGTTCATTTTACATTACTTTAGTGTGATTTCATCTAAGGAAGCTACTGCCCATCTGCATTTTTATTTTTGCAAAATTTAGGTTTTTTTTGGTTGCAAACTCAATGACTTTTAGAAATCACCAAAATTCCAAAAAATCTTTTTAAATCATCAGATTTCTATAGACGGTTCAAGTAGGTAGCCAGAAAAACAAAGGACATTCAAAATTTTCCTTTCATATTTTAATAACCAAATTTGGTTGAATTGGCTTGTGGATGATTGTCACCTCAATTACATCACAAAATAAGCAAGAAAAAACTCACTATTGCTTAACAATTCCAATTCAACTTTGCCTTATGGGCTTGTTAAATCATAATCCACCAAAAATTTCTTATTAATACACAAAACAATTTATTCTTGGCCCTTGGAATATAAATATTTTGGGTGATTTTATAACATGGTAAATGTTCTATTTGAATCTTCTGTCCTGGGGCGTAGTCACCGCAGGCTTTCATAGTTGGAATCAATGATTATTTTTGGGCAATTTTATGGAGCCTAGCAAGGGAAAAAAAGAAAGGTGCCCAAGGTACAAATTGTTTTTTTAGAAAAATGGGCTCAAGTTGGCACATGCTATGAAAGGAAAAAAAGTCTATAGTTGCCATATTTAGAGAGAAAGTTGAAACAAGTCACCAAATTATATGAGAAATCCTATTTTCTTTTACTCAGGACAACTTAAACCTCTAGCAGAATTTTGCTACCTTACCCTAGGGTCAGTTTCATCATTACATGATTCTCAAAATAGTGAAATGAAATTTTGTAATAATATGAAGTTGACATGTTGAAAACCATCATAATTATTGTAGGCTACACTTTGAATAATTTCACTACTCATATCACAATATTATAGTAGATGATAAGAAATTATGTAATTTTAAAATAAAAAATTGAATTCATTTTTTGGAAAATAATAATATTTCGTTTTCTCAATGTGGAAACTAACACGGCTACGGTATTTGGTCCTCTTGTGCATGATTGCTAACTCACCTAGTTCACAAATCCGGAACAAAAAACTATGGTTCCAATATAGTGATTGGGTAAATTGGTTTATAATTTGAGAAAAGTCCCATGTTTGTCCCACACTTTATGTAAAATAGAGGAGTTCCAGATTGTGGCTATTGAAATTTGTGGTTGCCCATATTTAAAAAGTGGTGACATTTTTAATAATGTAATTACCCAAATTCCCTCCTCCATTGAAAGTTATAGATCTGTAGGTGCCAAGTAGAAGGGTTTTTTGTGTGCGGTTGAACTGATGATCTTTTATCAAAACATTTAGCCATATTTGGCTATAAAATTTAAAGCATTTTCCTATTGGGAAGTTAATGTAGAATCTAGGAATATATATGTATTTTGAAATTTTGCAACTAATCCCTCAAAACATTTCATTTCTGCCATTTTGGAAAAGCAAGTTGCCATTTGGCAAAAATTAGCTAGGGAAAAACAAAAAAAATCTAGGCCCAGGTTTAATCAACTAATTAAACCCCAAAACCAGATAACGATGCCAGTCAAATCATTACACTTGAGAAACTCATGGTGATTAACACAATCGAAAAACATTAATTAATATATCCTTACAACATTATTAGTCAATTTTAGTATGAACCTAATAACATGCATCATCATTATCAATGATGTTGTAACAGGAAATTAAGTTACCCCAACTTGTGAGCGCCCATTGATCAAGGAAGTCAATTGGCACATCATTGAGCCGTTTTGTGTCTGTGACGGCTACCTTTGCATTACATCTGCATGGGAAGTGCCGCTTGGTTTGTGTGAGGTGTTTTGCTGGGAGATTTGCATGATGGCTGCTATTGAATGGAGGCTGGATGGCGGCTCCGAGTTGTGATCTAGGTCGGTGCTGCAATTATGAAATGGCGGTTTGGAAGCATAAAGGAGAAGACAAGGCGATTTGGAGGAAGACAGTAGAGAGGAAGAAGAGGAATTAGTCCAGAGAGCAAAAGAGAGAGGAAGGAGGTAGAGAATAGAGTGCATTCGGCCGTTGGTTAGCTGCAAGATCTTCCGCTGCACTGCTAGCTAGACAGGGGAGTGCAATCAGACCCAGAAGCTGGGGTGAGAAAGAGAGAGAGAAGCATCTTTTAGAGGAGTTGGATCAGCAATGTGGATAGTCAGGATTAGGACTATAGACTGATAGAGCAGGTCCATCCGAGCTCTTGGATTTTGTATTTTCAGATCAGTGAGATCTGTTTGTTTAGTGAAGTAAACGATGTTGTGACAGATGCAATCGAAGCAGCGTAACAAGACTCTGTACATTTTTGGTGAATGTAATGCAGGCTTGGTATCCATGATTGTGGTCGTGGTTGAGTAGTAGAGTCAGAAATGAGAGAGTGTGAGGAGTTGTGAATTGTTTAGGGTCTGAGGGAAAGCATTCTGAGGTCATGGGTGAGTCTGGGTCTCGGAGTATTGTACGTAAGAAGATCTGCTATACGTCCTGGGTGTCCGTCATTTGAAGGAACCCTTTCTTTTGGTATCAGAGCATGGTTCCGAGTGTATAACCTTGGTAAAACCTGTGTGGATTTAGATACTATGGTAATTAAAGACCATGTCTTCATCTAGTGGTGAGGAAATCCCTGCAGAGCAAGTGACGCAGGAAATCCGAGAGCAGCAAATTGTTAGAAGGTTTGATTTTTGGACTGTTCAGAATGGTCAATAGAGAAGAGCCGTGATTCTTCGTTTCCTGGGATTTGGTGTGATCAGACTTGTAGGAATCGAACCTGATCAAGCTTGAGTAGGGGACATTTCTGTGGAGGTAGCCCATAGTGGTTTTTACACCCGAGCACGGGTTTGGTTGAAAGTAGCCGATGGAGCGAAGGACTGGGCGTGGACCTCGGAATTACAGGAGAGCTTCTACTTTGCCTCCTACCTTGCGTAGGGTTGCTCTTGAGTTTGCTGAGAGGCAACGCAGTGTCCCAAGACTGGGGGATATATGGAGTCCTAGATCGGAAGTGTCACCTAACCATTTTGTGAGACTGTACATACCTGGTGTGGAAGACTTGTTTCAGGTGGGAGATCGTCTGCTTCGGGTGGAGCACAGTGGATCCAGATCCCGCATAATCAGCTGGAGAATCTAGCAGGACCAGGAAGGAGGATGGAAATTCCAACAGGAATCTACGGATGAGCAGAATTTTACCACTGTTCCGTCCAATTTTGAGCCTTTGAGGCCAATACATGAAGGAGCACAATCCGAGTTTGCTGTATGACTTGGACGATATTTTGTTGGCATTGCAGTGATCAGAATTGAGTTACAGAAGTTAAGATTCTGATTAATTTTGTCTGCAACTATGTTTTTGTTTGATAAACTTTGTGGGGGGAGGATTGCTGCATTCTTGTGGTGTTGCAGAACCTCTAGAAGATGACGAGTCCACAAGGTTTGGACGATTTATTTTGGGGACGTGAGTATGAAGATATCACTGACTGGGCGGAGCGATTGACCATGGCTGCCGAGGTCCGTGATCTCACTCCTGACAAATTGTTCAAGATCGCTAAGCTACATCTATGTGGTCGTGTGAAGGAGTGGTTTCGGAGGCTTCAGCCCGCGCCTAGAAATGTTTGGGATGCCATCAAGCAAGAGCCCAAGGAAAGAGTGCAAAGGTATTTCAAACGACTGGACAAGTTGTTTCGGAAGGGCCAGATACAAGATGTGGAGCAAAGGAGGAGATTCCTGGCCAGAATGAGGCCAGAAATCTGGAAGTTATGTGTTGTAAGGGTGTTTGCAAACATCGAAGAATTGGTTGGGGCTGCGACCGAGGTGGAAAGAGTTCTTAGCGAACTTGGGGAGACACCATATGAACCTTTTCGAGAGGAACAGGAGGAGGATACATCAGAGAGCGCTGTGGAGAAGCAGGTTACTGCACTGAATAATATCCTCATTAACTTCTTCAAGGGGAATTTGCAGGATTCAGCATCATCATCCTCTTCCACTGCCTTTGGAGGATGCCAACTCTATAAGGGTAAGGACCATATGGTCACTGCCTGTCCGAGGCTAAATGAAGCACGGCCAAAACGTGCAAAGTGCAATTTGCCACATAGGATAGAGAACTGTGGTGTCAAATGTACCTTCTGTATAGGACTTGGACACTCTGGCGATAAGTGCTGGAAGAAGCCCAAAGATGGGAAATCAACAACTGGGGCAGCAAATTTCTTGGAGGTAATGCTTGATGATGAGGCGGCGACCGAACAGCAACTCAACAGGCTATGTGGAAATGAGAATGCATTCTCGTACACTCGGGTGCCGAGGAGAAAAAATCGTGTCGATGTGACGCCAGGAGGAATTGCACCAGTTCTTGAAGTGAGAGGGAGGGAACTGGTATGAGCATGGACGTTTCTATGAAGTCCAAAATCCTCTCGCATTTCATAAAAGGGAAATTTTTTTTGTCCCCCATGGAGACTGTTCTTATGATTCCTGGTGAGTTGGAACACCTGGAAAGCTTGGTGAAACTCGCAAGAAGAAAAAGGGATTCGGAGACCACCGAGAATTAGGTTTCCGTGGTCTCTGCAACCCCATTGCTCCGAAAGATATGCGTCAGTAAGACACATCGGAGTAAAACTCTGCACTTACCTGTAGAGATCAACGACTGCATTATTGAGGGGCTAGTGGATATAAGAGCATCCATGTCAGTTTTGGCTGCTGCTGTAGTGAGAGAATTAGGTATAATGCATCTTGTGACAGGGAATGAAAGTTACAAGACAGCATCGGGAGTAGTCACTCGGGCATTGGGCCGGGTTGATGAAGTACAGGTGAGAATCGGGGGCGTCCAATGTGCCATGACTTTTATGGTAGTGGACATGGATGGATACGACGTGTTACTGGGTCTGGATTTTCTAATGAAAATCGGAGCTGTGGTTGATGTGGAACGAGGATTGATTCAGGTGAGGCACGGACTTGGCACCCATGTGGAGGTTTTGCCACTCACGGTGGTCAATTTGTTGCAAAGAGTGAGCGCGGGTGTAATAAGGAGTGTTTGAAAGACGCGCCTGCCAATCAAGGGGGTGAGGTGGAATCTGATCAAGATTAGAAGGTAATCGAAGGAAGTGATGACGCATCTGTCTCAGACTCAGACGATGAAAGTGACGATGATGAGTTTCATGATTCAGAATCTATTCCGCTGGAACAAAGCGATTTGAATGATGAGTTCCTGGATGCTGAGTTTGAGGAAATAATAAACTTAGAAGGACCACATGGAATGTTGTAACTAATGTTGCAAGAGTAGACTGATGGGATCATGACAGAGGAGAACTCGGATGGGGATGACCGACTGGATTAAGTGGTCATTTAATGTAGAGGAGAACAGACTATCCGTGCGTGAATCTGCACGCAATGTACTTGGGCCAGTGCTATTGCAGCAGCACAAGCCCAATCGTGGATCTGTGATTCCAATGATACTTCAAACCGCCCAGGCGAGAACTGACGAACGTGATCACAAGACCAATGAGGGGTGCGTATCGTGCAGCCAGTCTGAGATAGAGGTTAGATGGAGGGAGATTTGTGAACGGATCAAGGTCGACGCCGATTTGGATGAGCATGGGCAGCAACAACTCTGGGCAACCTTGGAAAAATACAAGGACATCTTTGCTTGGAACAAGGGCGAACTAGGCTACTGCGCCATCGGTGAGCATAAAATTGATACATAGGGATTCCCGCCTTGCAATGCATCTCCTCGACGGCTGTCTTACTGGGAGGAGGCTGAAGTCAAGAGGCAGATTGATGTTGTGGTTGACCTAGGTAAGATGCGACCTAGCAACTCAGAATATGCCTGTAGGGTAACACTGCCAGTGAAGAAAGATGGGAGTAGGCGTTTCTGTGGGGACTACAGACCCCTCAATGCTCAAATGCGTCGAGACATATTTCCGATGCCTTTCGTCGAGGATGTAATTGATCAACTAGGCAAGTCAATATGGTTTACTGCTTTCGACCTACAATCTGGCTTTTGGCAAATACGCATGGCTCCAGAGGATATGAAGAAGATAGCACTGATCACCAAAACTGGATTGTATGATTGGATTGTGATGCCATTCGGACTCAAGAATGCGACGAGCATGTTCACTCGAACCATGTCGGAGGTTTTCAAGGATTTAGGGAGCACATTTTTTAAGGTGTTTGTGGACGACCTCAATGTCCACAGTGAAACATGGGGCGACCGCATTCGACATTTGGATGCAGTACTCTGCAAACTAAGGGAAGTAAATCTGAAGCTCAATCCTAGCAAGTGTTGTTTTGCTACTAAGAGTATCACCTTCTTAGGTCACGTTGTGAGCAGAGAAGGCATACAACCTGATCCTGGAAAGATTGAGGCGGTCTTACACTTTTCGACTCCGAAAGATGTCACAAGTGTCAGATCTTTCCTAGGACTGACAGGTTATTACCAAAAATACATTAAAGGTTATTCGAATCTAGCAAGTCCTTTGTTTGAGTTGACAAGGAAAGACGTTGTATTTGCATGGGATGTGAACTGTGAGTAGGCATACCAGGCATTGAAGGCAGCTCTGGTGGACGCGCCTGTACTCACACGACCAGATTTTAGACGAACTTTCTGGCTGGACGTGGACTGGTCACCCAAGGGAGTTGGAGCCATCTTGTCCCAGAAAGAAGGGAAGTTCGAAAGGGTGGTGGCATATGCCAGCAAGAGTTTGACTGACACACAGAGGAGGTTTCATCCGATGGAGGGAGAGTGCTACGCTCTGATCTGGGGTATAATGCACTTCAGACAGTACTTACATATGAAGCACTTTATCCTACGAACAGACCACAAACCACTGGAGTGGTTAGCTACTGTATCTGATACGCATGGTCAAAGAGGCAGATGGGGTAGTATGCTATAGGATTTTAGCTTTAAGATAGTGCATCGACCAGGGCTAAGGCACATGAACGCTGATGCCTTGAGCAGGAACCCAGTTGGACTAGCTGTAGAGGATGAAGATTTCGGTGAAGAGATCCGAGACATCACAGGTGCTCACCCAAATGCACCTGAAGAAGGAACAGAACTTTTGTGTGCCATGGCAGGCAAGGAGACGGAATGGATGGGTGTCAGAAGGAAGGACAAAAGGTTTGTACAGCACAATGCCTGTTGTTTTGGCATCAATCGCCAGAAGAATGTCCACAGCCATCAGCTGTTCATGCTAGGTGTTGAGTCAAAAAAGGAACTTTCGGAAGAATCTGTCCCGGGTGAAGAAACAGTGCGAGTGCATGATGAGCCAATACAACATGAGGAAAAGCAAGTGGTGCTGAAGAGGAGAAGGCCCCAGTATTATGATAGGTGATAACAGTTGGAATTGGTATTAGCAGCTCAGGAGCTGTCTGAGTTTGGGGACCCTGAATTGAGCCCCACAGAACTCGATGAGGAGGAAGACCATGGCGTGAAGCACAATTGTGTTGACATCTGGCGAGATGTACAGTGTCTAATGTTGATAAGGGAAGGTATACTGTCTGATGCAGTAGATCTTGATGAGAGCAAGAGGATTCGTAAGAGGGCAAGCAATTATTGTTGGAAGGAGCAGAAGCTCTTTTTCAAAACATGCTTGTGCCCAAACCCGAGGAGAGGCTGTCTCTGGTAAAACGGATGCACGAAGACCTAGGGCATTTTGGTGAACATCGAACATTGGCAAAAATTCAACGCAGGTACTTTTGGCACAATCAAACTACAGATGTAAAGACGGTGGTCAAGGGTTGCCAACAGTGCCAGTTAGTGAAGAGCTCAAAAAGCATTTGATTAGGGGACGAACAATTAAAGAGTATCCCCATTTGTGATCTTTTTCATCGAGTTGCCTTAGATATTGCAGGGCCATTGCCTGAGACTAGGTCAGGCAACAAATATATTATGGTGGCCATCGACCACTATTCCAAGTGGTGCGAAGCAAAGGCCATTGCTGATCATGGAGCAAAAACAGCAGCCAGGTTTCTAAAGGATGACATAATATGTAGGTTTGGTGTCCCAAAATTCATATTGACTGACAATGGGGGGGAGTGGGCTGCAGAGTTTGATGTGATGTGTAAGGACTATGCAATCCAACACCAACGCACTGCACCCCAATGGCCTCAGTGCAATGGGATGGCCGAGCGTATGATCAAGACCATTAAGCATGGCATAACCGTGCTTGCTACTGCTCCTGTCAACACAGATTGTTGGGATGAGCAATTAGCCAAGGTTCTATTTGGATATTGATGTGGAATCCAGGCAAGCACTAAATTCTTTCCGTTCATGATTCTTACTGGCCGCACACCTTGTTTGCGGGTAGACAACTACTTGCAGGCCTTGACTGCTAAGATTGACGATGGGGGTGGTATAGAAGAGGCTGCAGCTCAGTTTCTGCAAAAAGTGGAACTCATTGGAAGCATCCACAATAACGTCCTGTGCAATGTGGAGGAGGCGCAAAAACAGCAGAAGAAAGTCTATGCTGCCCGGAGAGGAGGTAAGCATTTGTTTGAGGGATTGGTTGCAGGTCAAACCATGGTGAAGATGAAAAAGCCAAGGGAGAGAAGGGCTTTGAGTGCAAGTTGGGAGGGACCCTACCAGTTCATTGGACACTCAGATGGAAAGGGGAACCTCGATTTTGAAGAAGGCTGCCGATTGTGCATCATCCAAGATGGCGAAGGTCACCAATGGGAGAGATCTCGTCGGGACCTCCAGATCTTTTATATTCCACCAGACTAGATGGAGCTGAGGGACTCAGCTGTTTAAGAAGGGAGGGGTTACATACGTAACAAGAAATTAGGTTACCCCAACTTGTGAGCGCCCACTGATCAGGGAAGTCAATTGGCACATCATTGAGCCGTTTTGTGTCTGTGACGGCTGCCTTTGCATTACATCTGCATGGGAAGTGTCGCTTGGTTTGTGTGAGGTGTTTTGCTGGGAGATTTGCATGATGGCTGCTATTGAATGGAGGTTGGATGGTGGCTCCGAGTTGTGATCTAGGTCGGTGCTACAATTATGAAATGGCGGTTTGGAAGCGTAAAGGAGAAGACAAGGCGATTTGGAGGAAGACAGTAGAGAGGAAGAAGAGGAATTAGTCCAGAGAGCAAGAGAGAGAGGAAGGAGGTAGAGAACAGAGTGCACTCGGCCGTTGGTTAGCTGCAAGATCTTCCGCTGCGCTGGTAGCTAAACAAGGGAGTGCAATTAGACCCAGAAGCTGGGGTGAGAAAGAGAGAGAGAAGCATCTTTTAGAGGAGTTGGATCAGCAATGTGGATAGTCAGGATTACGACTACAGACTGATAGAGCAGATCCATCTGAGCTTTTGGATTTTGTATTTTCAGATCAGTGAGATCTATCTGTTTAGTGAAGCAAACGATGTTGTGACAGATGCAATCAAGGCAACGTAGCAAGACTCTTTACATTTTCGGTGAATGTAATGCAGGCTTGGTATCCATGATTGTGGTCGTGGTTGAGCAGTAGAGAGCATGAGGAGTTGTGAATTGTTTAGGGTCTGAAGGAAAGCATTCTGAGGTCATGGGTGAGTCTGGGTCTTGGAGTATTGTACGTAAGAAGATCTGCTATACGTCCTCGGTGTCCGTCGTTTGAAGGAACCCTCTCTTTTGGTTACAATGTTTTCACCAACCATCAGGGATATATATATATATACATAGTTGTCAAGTTGTATATTCTTTGGATTTATCCAAAGTCTATGGTTTCAAGTGGTCCATATATCGACATGTATTCAAAGAAGTGTTCAAAAACATTGTTTCAATACCTTTTCGAAAAATAACATGTAAAAGCACATGCTAGTTCATGTGCCTTTTCATGTACCTTTTCATATCTGATGTGTTATATAGTAAAATCAAAATTGAGATTGACACAAATAATGATGAACTATTGGAAACCATATGGGAACATATTATTAATATTAGGGAAATAAAATCAGGGAGATATTCAGGATATTTGTAATTAATAAACTTTCATGTCCTTTATCATTATTCTTATCCCTTCCTCACAATTTCAAAGTGAAAATTAAGTAAAAATTTAAAAAATTATTTAACTATTACAATATATTTCATTTAAATCCAAATTTTTTTTCCTTGGTAACAAGTTCTAGTATATATTTACATATGTAATTTTCAAAATATTATTTACAATTAATTATTATCTCAATACTTTTTCTGAAAAATATGAGAATGTAACAGGTGCCTTGTCATCGATTATCTCATTTCTTTCCTAATAACTAGGTCATTCCTTTCCTTATAATTATTTCATTCTTTTCTCCTAGCCACCTACATGGACATGAAAAGGCACACTTTTCATGTTCATGTTATTAAAATTCAGATTGATGTAAGTAATGATGAACTCACATTTTCAAGGTGAAGCTTACATTAAAGTTTAATGATTATTTAACTATTAAAATACATTCAATAAATCCAAAGTTTTTTTTCCTACCCATTAGGTTCGAATATTATTATAAATATATATGTGGTGGGGAATCAAAATTTGATGAGAGAGCGAGAGATTTCTTCAAATATGGGATGTGAGTTAAAGAGATTAGTAAGCAGGGATTTTATGTATTGAAAAAAGGTCTTTTGATGTTGAAAATTTGGCAAAATTTCCCCAAAAACAGCAAAAATAGTTGAACTTATACTAGAAAAACAGAACCCTAATAATCCCTAATATTTTTGGTGAAAAGAGTTTTAAAATGACAAAAAGTCAATACAAAAAATCACTGCTAGTAAGCTGGTATTTTTCTTGTTTAATTATTCATTTTGGATCACAATATCCCAAATGCAGCAACTCCTCATGGATTCTATTTGCAAAACACATAGAGAAAGAGTTATAAGGAGAAGTTGAAACAAAGTTGCCAAATTATGCACCTTAAAAAGAACATGACTGTAAACCCGGAAGAAAACGCAATCTTCCATCTGTAACATCTTTTGAGTTCTATTGTAAAATCTCCAACATCTTCAAGTTCTATTGCAAAAGAAAGAGATGAAGAAAGAAAAAGACAGCCCCAGATTTGAAACAGAATTGCATAATTGACTCTTTCCAAATCCACTTCCAAAAAACATTAACCCATGTAAGAAAACCAACAAAATAACAAACAAATGCAGTAGCTTCTCATGATTGTTCCATTGTAAAATAGAGAAAGGAGGGCACAAATGACACACGGGGAGGAGATGTTGGAGAAGATTCAACAAAATCCACCTTTAAGAAAACAAAAAAATACATGAGTAGACTAAAAACCAATCCAAAAGAAAAGAAAATAAAATGTAAATAGACTTGTAACCAGACATAGCCAACCCTAACAAGAATTGAGTTGCCCTTTTTGGTCCATGAAAGAAGTGGCTATGACATTGACGTTTTGATGGGTTACCAAATCATTGGGCCAATAAGAGCTGAGCGTGGTACCTTGTGCTAACTAGTAGGTTACTAATGAAATGAGGGTGGAAGGTTATGGACCAATTCAACTATGCAGGTCCTATTCGTTGATACTTGTGAATGCTGATCCATTCATCACAACGTGCATACTCAAGCTAGTTACTGAACATAACCAAACTTACTGGTTATGCACACAGAAGGGACATATAGGACAAAAGAGAAGGTAAGTTATGATGTTTATCCAACCAGTGACCAGGAATGTGCATAAAGGTCATAGGGAGATATGAAATGCCATCTGCATGATACATGCTAATTTACACCAGGGAACTCTTGTCCAATAGGATGCCACCATGTTAGCAAGACAGTAAAATGGCTATCCTCAATAGGAGGATGGAAAAAAGTGGCAATCATTTTTAGGAAGATTTAGCCAAATCTGGTTATATATGACAAATTATAAGAACTTGTACAAATCTTTAATCATCGTCCTATATTTTGGCTACATATTGAGGGCCGGCTATAAAAGTCTGGCCATTTCTAATCTTTTTTTTTCTTCACTTCTTGAAATTGAAAACTTCCAAAATTACTTAATTTTTGAAAATTTATTTTTAAACTCTTTTTGGCAAAATTTCATCAATTATGTAAACTACTACAATCGGTTATGGCTTTGAACGCGTAACCTGATTTCCAATCAGAGTGTGAAGATTCTCATTACGGATGGTTATGCATATGTAACGTTTGATAAACAAAACTTTCCATCGTACCAATAAATTACAGAATCTGCACAATGCCAACGGTGGGAGCTGGAAAAGTAGATTCCACCGCAGACGTCGATATCCGTCCTTCCGTCGCGTGTATAACAGGCAGCTGTCGCTGCACTCATCGACCAAGTAGTCCTTATAGCCGCGCGCGAGCTTCCACCCATCAACGAAAGAGTCCTTAAACAGAGCGGCAGCTCTTCATCATTCATTTTCTCTTGTTCTTTTTCTTTTTCTTTTTCTTTCTCTTCTTCGCATCATGGGGTTCTGCAGCATGTCGCTGGACTTGCTCTTAATTCCTCGTGAGTTGCAAGTGTTTCTATCCAAGAGCGTGGTAGAAGCGAATTGCAGCATCACGCGCTTTCTCTTCTCTATCTTCTTTACATATGGGTTCTACATTCCAGCAGCTGGTTTGTTTCTTCAATGGTTGTTTGTATCCGCAATGAAGCAGGATGCTGCGGAAAGTGCAAAACTGGAAATCTGGATGAACGCTTTCTCTTTCCTTCTTCACATGCTTCATGTGTGCGTTTTATGTTCTAGGAGCTTGTTTGTCTGTTTGGCAATTACGAAGCAGGAAGACGAGGGAGAGGAGGACTCGGAGGAAGAGGATGAAGACGAGGAAGGGGACGTGGAGGAAGAAGAGACAGAACTGGATATGGAGCTGGGCATGTTGCGGCCGATGACCGATAACGAGATCACATATTTGGCTAAAGAACTATGGTACGCGTACACTACAAGCATGAAGATCTACTTCCGAATGATCAACCAGGAGCATGTGTACATCGAGTTCGAGTGTTGCGTAGCCCTGCTGTGCTCTGGTGAGAAGACCCACGACGAAATGCTGCCCATTGTTACCGCTTTGTTCCAGCTCGACCACCCCGAACTGGTCGCAGGATTTCGCTTCTTCTTTGAACCCTGATCGATGGGCTTGGGGGTGGTTTGCAAGGTACTAGTCAGACATCTTCTAATTACTTCCCAATAAACCAAATTAACATCCATTCCTTAAAGCTTGTTGCTACATATAACTGTTGCTTATCTAGTGCATCCCCGCGAGAACCCTTAAGCAGACAAATTCTGGCTATTGGTATGACACTAGTGTAGCTGTTTGAGAAAGGATTTGCTAGAGAATCATGATGCATGGGGAGCTATCATGGATTACATGATGTTTGATAAAGGTTTTCTTTTGTGTTGATATTTTCTGTTTATCTCTGTTGACGTAGTAACCTTGTGCATTCGTGAGGATCCAGTTGGGGTTTGGAACAGTAGTGAACTAGGGTTATCGATGCTTCTACAAGGGACCTGAATTGTGTTTTGGTATATATGCCTTGGTTCTTACTTCGTTCTTGTTCCTTTTAACAGACAGGTCTACAAAGAAAGAAGGGAGTTTTGGTCTGGGCGCAGAGGTGCTGAATAATAAATGGACTTGGTGAAAGTTGGGAATGCCTTTACATATCTTGGCTTCCTTCAACTTCTGGACACCACCATGCATTGAAATAATATATGTTAGATTACAGGCAATTTGTTGGGGCTTGTAAACTCACTGTCAATTGACAGTGATGCATCTTGATGATCATGCATCTTCCCTTTGTATCTCTGGTACTTTGATAGCTCATGAACAACAATGACAGGATTTCCATCCTTAGCTTCTATCTGGGTGTGTTTTGCATTTTGTGGTACATGTGTTCCATTTCAACACTGCTGCTTGCATGAACAACAATGGCACAGGATTTCCATCTTCAACTTCTTTCAGGATATGATTGGATTTTGTGGTAGATGTGTTCCAAATCAACACTGCTGGTTGCATGAACAACAATGGCAGGATTCCATCTTCAGCTTCTTTTGGGATATGATTGCATTATGTGGTACATGTGTTCCATTTCAACACCGCTGCTTGCAGTTATCACTTTGAAGTATTACACATATGTTCGTAGATGTTCAAGCTTTCCTGAGATTTTTTTCTTGGTTGGGTTCAGTGCCATGTTTATGTCATTTCTACCCTGTTTCAGCCCAAGCAAGCAAAACCTACAGCCCTGTATCATCTTCCTAACCCTCCAGCCTTTGACCATCTTAAAGCACATTGCTGAATAAACTACTTGTTCAACTCAAAATCCAGATGCTAAGAGGCAAGCAGTACCTAAAAGTAAACACTTGTATCTGACTTTTGTCTTGAAGAACAATTTGTACACAAAAGAGGTCACATCAAAACTGTTCACTTGAGAAACCTCCAAGTACTCTGCCAATTTCCCTGAAAATAGTCATCTTGAGCCATGATATTAGAGCTCTGTTATATGTCTGTTTGAACCCATCATGTCTCTTCCCTTGTGCTGCTCATTTGGAAACTATGCATACTTGACTGTCACTAATACTATTGCAAGCAAGTTACACTTGGAAATTCTCCCTCCTCACATGGTAATTAATTGATGTCTCAGTCTTGCGTCCAATGCCTTGCAGTGTTCTCTTTTGTTGCATAGGGGACTTAGTGAAACTATACAAGATTGTAATCCATTTGGTGGTAGGCTTGATGTTCCATGAGTTCTTTTTTGTCCTGCAACATAAAATATCAGAACTATGTATGGCCAGAAAATGAAACAAGAGACTCCATCTAGAAAAAATATTTGCTCTCTTTGGATTGCTACAACAAGATTAATAAATCACTGAGATCAGTGCAACAGACATTGACTTAAGCCAAATTAGAGCAGAAACTCTGTAACTTAATCGTATGGTGGAAAACTAGGTGGACTATACCTGCTGACAATCTTCATGGGCAATAAATTGGCACTACTGAGAAACTGGATTGTGTTTTAAGCTGGTCCAGCAAAGATGTACTTAAAATGTCAAAGGAATCAGAGAGAAATCAGGAATTAGTTTCAAGCAAGCTCCAGGTGGTGAATGAGGCATATTTCTTAGCTTATGTAAATGAGACATTTCATTGGGCTTCTTCCCCTCCATCATTGGAATACAAGAACACCAGGGATTTCTGCAGCACTGATCTGGTGATATGACATTTCCATATGAGGATCAATTGGCTTTCTTGATAGTGAACTAAACTCAACAAATTTAATCTCTGGAAAGTAGCTTGGATGGATTGTAGAAAACAAAATTCAGAAAGTGATATATGAGCACTCTCTGCAAACAAACAATGAGTTAGGTATATTAAAACATTGCTTTGTGGTAGCTTTGTGGTGCTATACATGATTTTCCCCATAGGAATGACAAGGAATGGCATCATATTCACTATTTGAACAGAAGATCTACCAGGCTCAAGAACAATGTCCCAATGCCCCAGAGACATTGTTATAAGATCTGGAAACAACAAGGCATTAAACTCAAACATGCACTTGTTACTCCTTTACAGGACTTCAAGAAAATATTAGTTGGCTTTCTGTATATTACAGTACCAAAAGTGTATGAAGTGTATTACAATGTAGTTCTATAAACTCAAACTATTGAAAGTGAGATACAACAGCACATGTCAATGTGGGAGTCTTGTCATGCACAGAAAAACATCATCTAGATTTACAATTATCACAAGTGACATACAAGACCTAGAAGCATGACACGAAGAAACACAACAAAATAATTTTCATGCACACAAGATCTCTCAGACCATAACTGGCCAATGACAGTATGTATCCAATTTTAAGAATGGAAACCAACAATAAAATGGAAGCATAGAAACTTGCGTTCATATCTAGGAAGTATCTATATCGTCAACTGTAGATAATCCTTTGGACTGCAAGTTATTATTCATAAATCCACGACCACATGTTATAACATGTGTTGTTACAGGTCTGTACATTACATTGGATGAAATTGGAAACAAAGAGCAATGAAAACACAAGGCCCCAAAGACTTGAATAAGACTGGCAAATTGTACACAGAAAATTAGTGCAACATACTTTGCAAACAAGAGAAGGCAAAAGACAAAACAGACCTGAAGTGTTACCACACCACCAACCACAACCCAAATTATGCACGAACTACAAACATATTTTGGTACTGTATGTGGAAAGGGTGGCCTCTCTGCTTGATTGCTTGCTAGGGTTCACTCAAGACAGGTTTGGTTAGCAGTTCTTAAAAGTAAGCCAGTAAACAAGATGGTGTGGATGTGCAGCACACACTTATCCAAGACACAACAACCCATGTGACAATTTAAGCAACTTTGCAAACATGATGTGAAGCAAAGTGAGAAGCACATGCTGAGTACACATAAGACTTGAAAAATAACTGAAGGACAAACTGGTACAATGAAAATCTCAGGTCCCAAACAGAAGCTGAAATATATGCAAAATAGATCAATGTTGTTCATGAGGTTTTTTGTAAGTCCCAGTTCCTGCAACTACCTGTGAAAGAAACAAAGAGATATAAATGGGTCCACAAGGAGGTAACCTATATTGATCATGTCATTCCAACTGAGTCCCCCACTTGATTGATTCAAAAGAGAAATTTGCTTCCATCTCATGTACTCAACACCTTGCCTGCTGACAAAACCAAAAGCTCCCTCAAGTCTGGACTCTGTCTGACAAAAGAATGTAAAACCAATATAGATGTGTTTGCAACAAGAATGTAAAACCAATGCAACAAGATTGTAAACTAATACAGATCTGAAGTGATTGCAAGTGCTTTATAGAACTCAACCTTGGTACCTCTCATTCTATTCCTGGAAACAATAAGACATGAAGTGCATAAGATTGGCACAAGTTCAAATGCGTAAAGCAAAGAAAAAAAATCAATGAGCATGGCTTCCTTGCATAAAACCATTCCCTAATCAAAGTTTTCACAACCACCAACTTACTCTTTGAGCACCCACTCTTCAATATACATACTACTAAAACAAATCATAGCATGTAAGCCCCTTGTAGGTATGACCGGAAAATTAGTTCTTCTGGTTGATAGGAAATAAGGAAATTATGTGCACTTTCACCTTTGAAATTACCACCACAAAAGCCGATCAGATCTTAAGGAAATTGCAGAACTTGTGGAGAAAGTCCTCGTGCTCGGTCTGGAGGATGGAGGCAACCGAGCATATCGCTTCGTCTGCGCTCTTTTCATCCTTGCTGTGCACAGTGACGTTATGGAGGAACGCTCTGTACATACTACACATGCTCCTCGTTTCTAGTTTCTCCCCTGGAAACTAGCCTTGATTCTGCTTACTAGGTCTTGGGCTTGATCCAACTCTTGGACTACAAGTTGATGCATCTCTTGGATATCGACATCAACAGGCACTGGACTCATTGCCCTTCTTTATGTTCAGTCCACTTTACCATCACTTGTGGTAGCTTGGTGTCCAGCGGTAGAGCGAGGCAGTTGGTCAAGTTCAGGAGCACCAACCATTTTTTGTCATGGATCCGCTTCGAGTACTCTTGCCTCAATATCAGAGTTTCTGCTTACTTACAAGCTCCACCCACTGCGCAGTCTCGATGCGCTTCTCCAGGAAATCCGCGGCCCAGGTACATGATCTTTGTCTTCATAGCTTAGGCCAACTTTTGCCACAGGGGTTCATAGAAAACCTCTAGAAATCTCGTATACTGGTCCGCGGTATCACGATGGATCCTGAGCGGACAGGCTGGGTGGGAAAGGAGATATTGCTCATTAGCCATTTCTCTTATCTTGAGATCGTTGTTGCAGATCGAAGCTGCAATCACGCGAACATGTAAGCTCTAGCTGTGCTCCTTCCAATTGTAGACTATGTCTGCCAGTATACTCATGCGCAAAGATAAAGAAAATTTAAATAAGACATTTCCTAAGTTCTCTCACTCTGCCCTGCTTCCAAGTGTGAACTAGCTGCATGAACAACCGTCTAATACATCACAAAGATTCAAAGAAAAGGATAATGCAACCCTCAGCTCTAGCTCGCATCGAACTACAAAGCTAGCGAGGCGTGAAGAGTGATGAGTAGAGATGATGTCTCGGAATGAATGTGAAAACACTCTTTCATCCTATCCCATTAACTTCTGCAACACGCTAGACGGACTGATGGCCATCATCTCTGGCAACATGTGCTGCCAGGACCCATGCATGATAGAGACTGACCAAATTTTTCATCCTGGGCAGTCGTCAAGCAGTACCAGTGTTTGCCGGTTATTTATTTATTTTCATAACCATTCAGTAGGGTGTTTTTTTTCCAATTGAGCGCTGGTCTAAAGGTTATTATTTTTTGGGTAAATAACCTATGATTACGATTAAGGGTAGGTTATCAAATAATTGATTAATAGACATCAGTTATCTTGTCGGTTATTAGCCAAATATGGGGTTATTTTTATTTTTTATTTCATCTTTTTTATGTCTACTCTATATTATAAACATGCTTAGCATTTTGAGATTGATAACCTACCTGGATTATAACCAGGCCATCTCTGTAGGTTATTAAAATTTGAAAATTCAATACAAAGTGGTTAGGTTATTAACTAGTTATCCAAAAAACCAGAGAACTGACTGGTAGGTTATCACTACTTGGGCTGACAACCGGGTCAAAACTCAATAACCGGCCAACACTGGGAGATACCCCATCAAAGGAGGCAACCCCCTTACCCCTGTTAGACTAGCTACAAAAGGAAGACAGGGCAGCTACCACAAAAACATTTTGGGTTTCATTTGCGGAAGGACAACAATTTGTCTACTGTATTTTTCAGGGTATTAATTTCTATTTCTTAGTAGTTAGTTGCTGCAGTTCTCATTGGAATATTCATGCTTTCCAAAGCAAACTATTGACTACTCTAGAAGAAAGATTTAAGAGTCCTCAGCCACGTTGCAAAATTTCATAAAAAAAAGTCACTGGCCAGGACTCTTGGCTTGTATATGAAAGAACCCCAAGCAGGGAGGGGGGGGAGCAAGGACTAAATTACTGATGATTAAATTTTTAAAACCAGGGCAGAAGGAGGTTCCACCTGATGGGGTCCTCTTTTCTACCAAATATATGATTCTATATGAAAATCTATGTTGGTTTCCAAAGAGTTTTCAAAATTAATATCAATTACCCAGTTAGGAAGAACATCATCTTGATGAGAAAACTAACTCCACACAAAATAATAAGCAAATCATACTCTTATATTAATTTAGAAAACTGGTAACTCGGAGGACGTTGTTATCAGCAATGGATCCCTATTCAGACTGTACAAACGTACTATTTTGCTTCTTTTTTCCATGACTGCCCAATTGCCCGATCAAGATTTGTCTGGTGATGACCAAACAGAACTTGATGCTGCCCAGACTCAAATTTTGTGTCTTATTGTACCCACTTTGGGGGGGGGTGTAATAGACACTAAGAGGCATAATAGGACAAAGTGTTATGCCAAAACAGAATATTCCATTTTCAGCAAGCAAACCGATAAATTTGCCACTTGACCTAATAAATGAATCCTCTACTCCCCTTCACATCTTGGCAACAGTCAAGAAGAGTTTGCTGGGAATTTTTTATTTTCTGATTTGAAACAATAATATTTTACAACAAACAGATTTTTTTTAGGGCCAAAACAAGTCAAAAACTCGTCAGAAAACGGGTGTAGGATAGGCAAAGATTGTTTTTTTTTAAAAATTTCGATGAAAATACAATATAGCTTTCATGTGGTACAATACGTCAAATGTGAATGGATTCAAAACAAAAACCCTTAGCTACTATATCCATGTTATTTGATGATATAATTTCATCTCTAAGTATTGGTAACCATTAATGTCCAAATACTGGTGTGCTGATCAGTATTTTTTTTCAATTTCTCCAAGGTCATTGGCTACCACATGCTTCTAGTGGTATGCCAATGTGGCATATTTGTTTTAGGGTTGGTAATTCAATTGCCTGCACAAAGATTAATGATCTCTAGAAGGAGCTAGATGAATTAGTCCTTGTTCATAACTTGGTGGTGAGAACCCAATGACTATTTTATGTTCATGTGATGAAAAAAAAAAATGCAAGTATATGAGTAGCAAGTGAGGTTTAGAGAGGGTCCGACAAAAGCTTGACCACAATAGATTTGTGGTTGTTGAATAGTGTGAAGAATAGGCATAGAAGCATAAGAACAATACACAAAGGGTCTAGGGACTTGCCATTGTTGGTAAGAGGTGAAGGGTATTTGAGAATGGATGTTTTGTTTTGGTGAAGTGGTAACATTTGAGAAAATAATTCATTCTCAACTGAATTTTTAATATCATCTTTCCAAATATTTTTTCCATGTTAATTTTAAGTCAAAACATTATTAAGTGGTCTGACTAGATTCCGCATTGATTTCATTAAAGAAGGAACTTTAGTATCAAAATCTGTTGCAACTGAAATATCGTGTTTACTCTTTTAGTGAAATTTTGTATCCTAGTGACAAAAACAAAATCAATGTCACGCATACAAAGGTTCTTTTTGAAAAAAAAGGCCAAAAATCACCTAATTTTGAGGAATTGTTTTTTGAAATCATTAGATTTGAATAGTAGGTTAAAATAGTGAGTTGCAGCATGTTGCTAAAATATAATATAATTCTTCATTTTAGATGAAAATCTAGTTAAAATATTAATTTGAAGAAAAGAAAAAACAAGTAATTTTTTTTAAATCAAAGATTTGCATTGCTATTTTAGTGTTGAAAAGTGGAGCAATTATCTCCAAATTAGAATGAAGAGCAAATAGTAAATTTCATTTCTCAGCCTTTAAGTTTGTTTGAAATAAATAGGAAAATGTCTTTATTTGAAGAACGTATGTTGGATGTTTTAAAAAAGTGTTGGCAAAAATATGATATGGGTTGAGAGTAGCCTTTCACTAATTTGAAGGTGGTAAAAGACCTAACAAAACCTTGAGAAAAGTGGACAAAAGCATTTTTGGATTATACCACTAAAAACCACTGCAACCAAAAAGAAAGGGGTCCATAAAACATCTGACACATGGGCAAAGCTTAGCGGACCCTGGTGTCCATGTGCCCTCTTCCTGACTTCGCCTCATGAGAGGCAGACCTTCAGAATTCTATGTCACTCAAGCTGACAGACGAAAACTCAAGTGCACACAAACTCGGACAAACATGATAATCCTTACACCAAAACAGCCGAGGAAAAACTCTTTCATTTACAGTGCAAATTATTCACATGCCTCGAAAGCTCAAGCGCTTTCCAAGATGTCCAAGCAAAACATCACAACTCAATGTCCCTCGATCTCTCCTTCTCTCTTTCTCGCTTCCCCACAAACCATTCTACAGTGGAGCTCGATCGATCACTAGGTGCAGCCGAAATAACTGGTGCTCAACCTAGGGCTTCTCACCACAAATTATCCTCATTATGTCCATCAACTATCAGATTGCTCCCACTCCTACTGATAGAAATCAACTGATCTCTCTTTTGTTCCAAAATTATCCTGTCATCCTAACCTCGTGACCTCCTCTCCTTCTCCAAGACTATCTATCTGCTCTCCAAGGAAAAAAGACTCCAAAAATCCAAAATCAAAGCCAAAAAACATCCTGAATCGTTTGATCCATAGCTATTTAGCCTTCCCTAATATTTGTTGGCTTCTAGCAAAAGCTTGCAGTCATTCCGTTCCATCACGTTCCATCCGTTGGCCGCCATTGTCATCTTCTTCATAAATTCGGCTCCATCAATACTAGCCACCATCACAACGTAACTCACAGCACATATCAGAAGAAAGACAGCCATGCACCCCATGCATCAGTGATGGGTGCCGTCACAACAAGTCGGCTGAATCAATTACGCGTAGAACCCGGGATGAGTCCAGTGTTCACACTGGCTCAGGCAACTCATCTTCGCATTACACCACCTCAAGGAATGGTAAATAAACTAAAAACAACCAAATCATTTTCTTGGGCCCTTTGCTTTAAATGTTTCCATAATTATATATATATTTATTTTCATCCTTAACAATTGCATGCACTATTATATGGCTTGAAGTTTATTTTGAAATTTTAAAAATATGTATATTCCTAATTAAAATGGCCCCTTTAAAAATTGATAACTTTAACTTTGGAAATTGATAATTGTACTTACTCGATTAATTGCTTAATAAAAACCTAAAAATAGAATGACTTCCAAACCTTAGGAAAAAATTCTAAAAACAAATTTCAAATCGTATTTCAAATTTGTGTTCCTCATCGAAAAAAGAACTAATGTGACTTTTTAAAAAACAATTTTAAATGCAATGATTAAGTACATCAAAACACAAAATATTTTTTATGCTATTGAAATTTCAAAATCTATAGAACCTCATGTACTCACTAAAAATATCATGAGATTATGTATCTAAATGTTTCTTATGATTTTTCAAAGTTTGATGGGTCCAAGAAAATCAAGATGTGACATTCCTAATGCTACCACGCAAAGATGCTTTCACCCATGTATAAGATGGGCATCACATATAGGAAATGTCCCATTGGTTTAAATTTATATTTGTTTATAACATGACATTCACAAAAGTGAAACCATTTGAAATCAATTATTTTTGTCTGAATGTGTAAGTGTCATAAAAGTGTTCTATAGTACCTACACCCAAAAAACCCAATGTTAATGTAAAGTAAAAAATTAATAGAGCTAAATAAGTTTATGGGAATGGAAGATGGAGTGTTTGGAATTTGGAACTCATGAAGATTGTGGCGGTAAGTGAGTCCAATGTGCAACATTGGTAATTGTAATAAGATAGTTGGATAGCACCATATTAGTCATCCAGTAGGCATGTAACCACATGAAATACATACGAAACAATCTATACATACCAACTTTCATATGGACATTTTAAGTGTGAAGTGATTGTAATGGAACAATAATTTTATTATGTGTATTTAATATTAAAGTAATTATTTAATGACAATAAATTTGTAATTTGGAATGTGATATATATATTATAATTAGAATTATATATGTATTATTGGATTTATTTACATGTTGAAGTTATGAAAGTGTTTTCTAAATTTGTTTTAACAATATATCAATTGAACTTTTATAGTTATAACATTGTTTTGAAGATCATAAATGATGGATGCAATAATTATAATTGCACCATTTATAGTTCCTTTTGATATGTTAACATTCTTAATGAACATGATTAATGCACCTATAACAATCTTGTTTATGTGATTAAAGTACTTGTCATTTAACTAAGGTTCAAAGTGTTTAATGTTTGTAGCAAATTTTGTGTCTATTTTTACTAGGTATATTTCTATGATTGAAAATTGTTTGTGTAACATAATGTTATTATATTCTTCAACATTTGTTTTATGTGTAGAAAAAGATGTTGTAATTGCATCCATTTTAGAATGTATTTTATTTATTTATAAAACATTGTGATAAAATTGTTTGAATTTTTTATTTATTATTATTTTTTTCATGTATGAGGTTGAAGAATCGCAAGTATTCAGGATTTGTAACATGACACATGGAAATAGATTAAAACATGTTATTTTGTTGTTTTCCAACACGAGACATATTTAATGTGGCAACTTTTGTATAATATGTCATTTTTTTGAACAGTATGTTTAGAAATTGGTGGTAGTTGGGCAAGGTGTCCAACAAGTTATATGAGTTTTGTTACAAATGGAAATATGTTTTCAAGATGCATTGATTGTTTTAATCATTGTTCAACTACACAACTTGTTGTTGGTCATCATTGACATTTAGTAATGTTTATGACATGTTTGTTTTTGAAGTGTTCTATGACATTACTAGGTTCATGAAGGATGGACAAGTACTTCGTGTTAAAATTCAAAATGCAATGTGTATTGTAGTTGCAATTGAACTCAAATGAAGTGTTATAACACTTGTTGTTGCTGATAATAATATATTTTTGCCAAGTAATTGAAAATGTTGTGTGGTGTATAATTTCATAAAGAATTTTTTCCCACTACCAAATGTGCCTATGATAATATGCAAACCTTTTGGGTTTTTGACAATGGAATGAAAATTTTTTTTATATATTATTTAATTGCATGGAAATATGTGTGTCATATATGTGTTTTGAAGGTTTGGAAACAAGTTGCATTTCAATGATACACACATTTTTAATTCAAAGGTTTGATCAAATTGGTCCAATGCTCCAAATGCTTTGATCTTGAACTTTAGATTTAATGGTTGGTCAACATGCATTGTTAAATCAAAACCTTATAAATGATTAATATCAATCAAAGGTGAAATTGAAATTGACATAGAAAAATGACTAGTTAATATTGGTTTAAAATGCAACTAGCATGAAAATGCCACCTTTTCAACAAATTGACCTTTTTTGTTGGTTATATGTAGCCAAAAAACTATATTGAGGATTATATAAAATTGTTAGATTTCTATGCATGGTTCAAATAGGGATGTTGCCAAAAATATAAAATGATGTCTAGAAGATAAACTAATTTCATAATTAATTTGTAACCAAATTTGGCTAAATCTTCTTATGGATCATTGCCATTTTAGTTACATTTCAAAATTGATAAGAGAAACATTGAACTTCAACATTGAAAATCAATTAAAAAAGTTTTACGAAAAAGGGCATAAATCAAGTTCTTGTACTCCTTCATGGCTACAATGAGTTTGATTCTCATTGTGGCTTTATAGTGCTTGCAATGGAGTAAGGTTGCAAAAGAAATGAAAAGTATGAAGGTGTTGAGTACTTTGATGTTGGATCCAAAAGTTATTCCAACTTTGCAGTGTTGGTAATGATCATGCATCTTTAGAGTTCTTCATATCCCATGCACATTTTGCTCATTACTTTCATCACTTCATGTGCAACTCTAGCATTGTCGTTGACTTCCATCCCTTCCCTATTTGAACATTTTGCAAAATTTATGTCATCAAATATGCAACAACTTTTACCCCACATCACATGCTTTTCCATTCACCTCTATTATTAAAAATGAATATCTACCTTTACCACCTTAGCTCAACATTGCATCTTTTACAAAATTTACACATGCAAATATAATCTTCCATACATAACCTGTTTTTTTCCTACAATATTTTGAAAACTTATCCCACATTAAGACTCCAGTACTTCTTACAATAAATTTAGTGTTTATTGAATTTGAAAATAATGTTATGCAATTGGGTGCAGATACACACAAAGGAGCCAATGGGATTATTTCACAAAAGGACTATGAATCATTTTAAATCCTTTTTTCAATTTTTCATATGAAAGAATTTTTGAATGAAATCCTTTGCAACTTGTTATTAAAAATAAATAGAAATGCTTTAATGGATCACTTATTTTTTGTTAATCATTGTTGAATAAATATGAATTTTTCAAAGTGTATAAATTTTGTCAAATTTTATGTTTCATTTTGAAAATTTATTATAATTTTGAGTTGTACCAAAATATGTTAATTCTACTTTTTTTTTTTTCTTGTATCATGAATTCCAATTTTTTTTGTGTGTGTTTCAATGTGCACATTACACCCCATTTAATTGTGGTAAAAGACTTTTGAAATTTTCAAATTTTGAAAAATATTTTGAATTTCTAAAAATTTCAAATTCTATATCTTTTTAATTGTGTTTTTTTTTTCAAATGTGGCTAGTAGGTTATTATCATCTAAAGTTTTTTTAATATCAAAAATATTTTATTGAAAGTAGTCCTTTGTAAAATTATTTATAATCTAACACAACAACTATTCAAGTTCAAATGTCCTTTATTAAAACCAAAACCCAAAATTTAATTTAATGAAATTTTAATTTGAATTCTTCAACATTCATATTAATTATTTAACACAACTTGGAATGATTGGGTGCAAGTACACACATGGGAGCCAAAAACCATGTCAAATAATGGTGAAAACTGTGAACTTTTTTACATTCAAAAGTTATGTTAATCATTCCAACTTGTGTTAAATGATTAATATGAATCTTGAGGGATTCAAATTAAAAATTCATTAAATTAAATTTTGAGTTTTAGTTTTACTAAAGGATGTTCAAACAAGTTGAATATGTGCTATGGGTGGGTGTAAGCTTAGGTGGACCACTTTTTGCATCACACTACAAATTTTGCTAGAATGTCATCCATCAACATGTCATTAACATGCCATAAAGTCATCATTATGCAAAAATTTCCATTGAATTAAGATTTTCAACTTGAATAAGAAGACATCTACATAAATGTATTTTCCAAATATAGAATATTGGACTTTTGAAATTGAAAAATATGGATGAATCTTTTGTCTATGGTTTGATATAAATACCTTTTTTTTTATGGATTTTGTTTAAGTTATTTTATAGGGACTCAATATATGATATATTAAACCAAAAGTGACATAGATGCAAAAACATTGTTCAAAAAACTTTAACCTGAAAGAAAATATGGACTTTGAATGTTTAAAATGGACCTTATTTTCAAAAGTCCATATCATATTCATTTTTTTATGGATTTCAATTTTTTTTTTCTTTAATATGCATGTTAAACAATTATGTAGTTGGGCTTTTATCCATATAATCTTTATTATTTCATGAATTACATTTAATCCCCCACTTAAATAATGATATCATAGTAGACTAAAATTTTAACATTACTAAATGGACATTTCATGGGTCATTTATTTGTCAGAATTAGTCCACCTTACTTTGCAACCACCCCTATTTCAAATTGTCATTAATTTTACAAAGGACTAGGAAAAAGACTATTGTAATAACAATGTAATGTTGATGGTGAAAAAAATAAAATGATTGTAACCTACTACTCACATTCAAAAAACATTCACAATTTAAAGATGGAATTTGAAACTTTTAGAAATTCAAAGTATTTTTTAAAATTTTAAAATTTCCAAGAATCCTTTATCACATGTAAATGGGGTGTAAAGGGGCATATTCATAATCAAAATACCCTAAAGGATGGTCTAATGAAAAAAAATACTACAAAGGACTATTTTGGATTTTTATTACATTTACTATTTCATGATTACAATGGATTGGTATATGACTATAATTATAATGATGTCATGTTAATCTAATAGAAAATCCAAAAATAAATTGGATAGATGTCCATTTGAGTCAATTTAAGTAATTTGAGTCCTTGTTTTAAGTGTAATTTTCATCTTTAAGGAATCAAAAATAATGTATTAAACAATTTAATTGAGTTCCATTGTCTTTCATGGATAAGTAATGCATACATATGTATTGTTTGGAAATGTTCATACAATGCATTTGATTAAATAATATACAATATAAAATTTTTGAAGGTTACAAAATCCATTTTGAAAGGGTAACAAGGAAAATGAGTTTTCTTTTTCAATTTGGTTGATTTTTTGTACACTAAGCTTAGAATTTGTGGCCCCAAGTGTTGACAAAATGTGCAAAAAAACATGTTAAATTGTATATTAAATTATGTATTTATTTTCTATGTTTCTAGGTTTTTTACCAAAATATTTATGCATAATTACATACACATGTGAAAAATCACCACCACCATGAAACTTATCATAATTTGAATTATCCAATGTCTTTCATTCAAATTTTATATTTGGAAGATAGTAAAAATAAAGTCCTTGAATATTGTGGTCAAAAATTGGTACCTTGATTATGAATATGCCCAAAGTGCATGACATACAAAACAAAGTTGTAGTTTATGATACAAGAAACAACAACCTAAAGTAATTCTAGCATATTTTGGTATGATTATAACTTATGATAAATTTTAAAAATGAAACATAGAATTTGCCAAATTTTACACACTTTGAAAAATTAATATTTATTCAACAATGATTAACACAAAACATATGATCTACTGGAGCAACTATGTGTATTTTTAATAACAAGTTGCAAAAGATTTTATTTAAAAATTCTTGCATTTGAAAAAGTGAAAAATGTTTTAAAAAGACTTTGAATCCTTTTGTAAAGTAATCATGTTGGCTCCTTTGTGTCCACCCGCACTTGATTAACAAAACTTTAAAATGTCAAGAAAAAAAAATGTAAAATAATTCATGGTTTTCATCATTATTTGAAATGGTTTTTGGCTTTTAGATGCATACTTGCACCTAATTAAGATTTTCATTAATTGAGTATACCTTATAATGACTTGATCTGCTAACTCTAATCCACATGTAGGGTTTTGTAAAATTATAGATCAAGGATGAGGGCTAAATTTGACAAAATTTAATCATAGGTATAAGTATTCAAGTTATTGCCTTTAAATGTAATTTGTCATATCAATTCCAATTATTAAACAACTTTTGAACCCAACATGTTCTTTTAAATACATAATGTTAGGTTTAGATTCTAAACATCCAACTCAAAGATTGATTTCTTTTGATTTTTGATAGGGTCAACAACATGAAAAAAAGTTTGAATTTGAAATTTCTTGGGATTGATATAGGAGGTATGATAACCTAAATCATTTGGGTGAAAACATGGTATAAACTATACACAAAAAAGTAATGTAAGCAGAAAAATATAGGGGTCTTTGAATAAAATGATTAACAAGTAAATGAATTTATGGGGATATAATATTATTTCAAGAGTACATTATTTCTTAACTCTTGTTTACATGGACTTCAAAAGCTAAATTATTATAATCATGTTGTTTTAAAGTATTTGCAAATACTAAAATTGGACCTAAAATTTGTGATAATTTGAAAAATAAAATTCAGTTGTTTGAAAGTAGGTGAAATGTTTTTGCAAGTATTTGGTTTTTTTTCAAGCACCTCAATGTTGGTGTGGTGAACATTCTAATATAATATTTTTGGTTAATTGAATTTATTTTCATAATTTAAATCATCCCCAACCCTTTGAAAAGTGACATTATGGTTGGGGATACTTTTTCAAGTTCAAATGATATGACACAAATTGTTTTGAGACACTAGAGGAAAGTAGAAATGCCAATGAAAAAATATATATACATATTTATTTTGAAATGCTAGAGGAAGGTTAGAAATTCAAATTTTTTATTTTTATTTTGGTTTCCAGTAGAAAACAAGGTAACAAGTATGTACAAAATATCTTGTGTGCACCTATGTGTTTTCGTTGAAATGTAATTGTTAGCAATCACACATTGACAATGCAAATTAAACTTAAAAACAAACATGCCAAATATGTTTGTAAACACATGTGTCTTCAAAGGAAACTTGAAAATAGAAAACATTTGTCAACACTATGCACGAATTATAAACTCCAAATTCCCTTTGAGCTAAAAAAATAAAACATAGAAAAACCAAAAAGCTTGAAACTTGACTTTGAAGTTTAAATGCACTTCAATTTGTTTTGTTATGGGTAGGAATCTAGAGGCCAAATTTTAATAATTGGAACACAAAAACAATTCATTAATTGATACTTATAGAATCACAATATTGATTCATTGTTGTATATTTTTTAAACTTGTGAAGCCACCAAATTCCATTGTTGTTGAATGTCATCTTCTAACACAAGCTCTTCGAATTGATTAGCTCCAAAAATTCACATGAACTTGAACAAATGAAATCTATTCATTACCTTGGGAGGATTTTGCCATGAAAGTTTTAAGTGTGCACTTTGATTTTACAAATCCAAAAATCCCTTTCATTGTAGTCCTTTAGTTGTAACTTGGTTTTACGAGCTTGTAAGCTACATGGCGACATGTTGTAATGAAACATTCATTTTCGCGACATCATAAGGTGAAGGAAGGTGGGGTAGGCAAAAAGGCCTTGTGTGATGTGAGGAGCTTTGGTTCAATGGTGATTGTGATGAAAGAGATGACATTGCTATTGATTTCTTGTGATGCCTTAAATTTTGGCAAAAGAAAAAATAATTTTTTTTCAAGCTTGCAATCTCAAGGTCAAATTCTTAGATGCATTTTGACAAGTTTTAGCCAAAAGAAATGTTGGGAGGAAAACATTTTACATCAATGAATTGTTTTTGTGTTCCAACTATTTCTACCATCTACCATTTTAGCAATTATGCATCATAACATCTTTCATATAACAACTTGAATCTCATTATATTTTTCATGGGCATTTTTTCAATCATTAGGAATTACATGTTTCATTTCAAGTCAATAAAATTGGATGAATTGTGAATCCATCTTGGATGAAATTTTAAAACTAGTTTTAAATATGGTTCAGGCCACCAAATCACATGTTCAACCTTTAGTTACTAGAACCAAATTTGAATTGGACCATGCAACTAATGGCTTGCTGAATACGAAATTTGAATAGGAAGATTATGACAAATTGGGTAAAGAAGGGTAATATGAGCCGCCAATTCCTCATGAGTCAATTGGGACTAATTTTCATTTAATGATGTGATAGAACATGATTGGTCAAAAACCCTGAAACAATGTTTAACAATTGTGCTCAAATTGTGTTATGACCAAATTTTACATTGTGTCATATTGATTTTCAAGCACAAAAAGTGCTAGTTACAAATTTTAAAATGTGATGAAAAATAACTTGTATTTATTGGATTACCTTCAAACATATCAACATGTTAATTGTTATGTTAGAAAACATCTAGTACAAATGAAAGACACATTCTCAACATTACATTATGAGACTTATAAATATGTCAAAAAGCACTAGTTACAGTTGAAATGGCTCTTAATAATTCATTTTTAGCCCCATTATGATAGAGATGACCAATCAACAAGGTGTCATATGAGGCACCTAGGGCCCAAATGAGGAACTTCTATACAAGTGGGACTTATGCCGAACAATGGAGAAAGATTTACAATATTTGAAGAACATGACAGAGAACTAATATGACAAGTTGGTCCACAGATTTCTTTGAAACCAAACTTGCTTTTAGTCATGTAACTTGAGGTTTTTTGCTTAGGGAGAATAATTTATAAATAATCTTGCAAGCTTGAATTCAATCAGTATTCAAAATTTCTTACAGTACCAATGTTTGAATCAATCTAATTTGCTTTATGCACAGTAGACTTGCCACATGTCATTAGGTGTGTTAGTTACTTCAGTCTTACACACGTAATGAAATGGCACTATTTTAATCATTCATCAGGGGTTAAAGACGGCCCTGGTGTACATTCCCTGTTTTTTTGGGGGAAAAATCAACAAATTTCGGAGAAAATTTATGTACAATTCTTTTGTCACACTTTGACTTGGATTTTAATTTGGTGGTATTTGATTTAATTTTTTTTGGACCTTTTGGACAAGTTTTAGAAATGTATTTCCATTCAATGCTGAATCCCTCTTGGAGGAAATTGATGCAACATCAAGAAATTGTAAAAGAAAAAACATTGGTGAATGCAACTAACTCATAAGAAAAGGAAAATTCACTTTAATCAACCATAAATCAAATAACTGATGCCCATCATCATCACATAAAGTTCCCATGGATCAATAATACACAATTCTGTATCCTTAAACCCTAGTTAAGTTTATTTTTTTCATAACATGCATCATCATAATGATCATCATTTTCTCACCAACCATCAGATTGGGACATATTATAGATGTTGCTGTCTTTTAAAGAAAATGAACACACAAATACTGGTACCAATGTGGTGATATGTATTCAAGCCTTGATTACAAAGAGAAGAGAGAACAATTTCTTCCATATAGAATGCGAGGTAAAAGACTACTACTTTTCTATAAAAAATTTAATTTTCAAAGCATTTGTAGGAAATAGAAGTTACCAAACTTTCCCCCACAATTTACAATGGACAAAAGCAGTCTTTTTTGTTTTGGGTGAATTTTTGCATTTTTTAAACTTGAAAAATGTGATCTCAATACATACAAAGGTACTTTGTGGAAAAACATTGGCCTTAATTTACCTGATTTCAAGAAAAAAATCACCAGATTAAAAAAACAAGTTTCAGTGCCTTAGCAAACCCTTTTTAAAAAATTTCAATGTTGCATAATTATGAACATCCCAAGAAGAATTTAGCATAAAATGGTGGCAGGTTTCTAAAACCTGCCCGAAAAGTGAAAAACTGTTTAAAAAACTTGCACTCAAAATAAAATCCAAGTTGAAAAGTAGTGAAAGTTTTCAGATTCTTTTTTGAGTTATTCCCTAGGAAACAGGAACAGGGAATATGCGACCAAGTGTGCCTGCCTGAGGCTTTTTTCTTTTTCCCCTATTGCGTTCTTGTGAAATTTCACACAAAGGAAAATGGTCTGGGACCAGCATGTAGCAAAAATATAGAAGTACTGGTAAAAATTTCTATTTTCACGTATGATATATCGCCAAATTTGGCTAAATCTTCTTGCGATGATAGTCAGTTTGGCTGGATCACAAAATTGAGAACAAAACCCTCCACATAAGTCTGCAACACCCTGCATTAGGTGTCAGCCAATAACTGGGATTTCCACACAATTTATTCTCAGGGTTAATTCTTTGAATTTCCATCTAAATTCTTGACAATTGTGCACCTAACTCCAGAAAAGAAGGAGAATCTGCTTTAATCATAAATTTTGATCATTGTCAAACAAAAAACCCACAAATCAATAGCACACAAACACCTTCACTAAGATTCTGTTATTTAGACCTCATTGGTAATAGAAAGCGTTTATATAAAATTACACATCACTGCGGATCATGATCAATGATTTTCACACTAATCAACAGATTGGGACATATTGTTGTTTTGAGGAAAAAATAAAAATAAAAATAGCCACCTACCAATCAGGGGTTTTTATTTTAATTTCTTGAAAAAAAATTGGTTGAATTTACACTAGGGAAAAGAAAATTCGGAAATTTTTGGTCCAAAAAAACAACAAAATTTGTTGAGAAAAAAAATCACTCCAAGCAATGCGGTGATGGGAAACTGTGCCTTGATTTCAGAGAAGAGAGAAAACCAGAGATCTCTTCAAATGCTTCTGAAATACTTATGCATAACTTCTCATCAGGGCATTTAGTTTTTCAATTTCAAGATATCGAAAACTTGGTGAATATTTCCAAAGATTTCCCAGTTTTATTGTTAAATAAAGGACAAAAATTATTGAAGCAAAAAAAACTGCAAGCTTCTCCTGAGTTCAATAGCCAAGTTCATAATACTTTATATATACACAAACTTAGGGAGGAGACGTTCCAGAAAAAACAATTGCATATTAATGTAAATTGGCTATTTCAAATCCACCTGCAAAACACAAAACATGATCGCAGAAAACGTAGCAGATCCAAATAAAAAAGAAAACTAACAATATATATTCATAGAAGTAATTCGAAATTTTTACACCAACAATATTGTTTAGCAAAAATGGTATGTCGCAGACGTCGATGTCCGTCCTTGCTTTTGTGTACATGGCAAACAGTTGTCGCCGCGCTCCAATCATTAACCAAGTCTTTAAACAGCTCTTTCTATGATGCATTCTCATGTCTTGACATCATGGGTCCAGTACGACGCTAGAAGCGGTAAATCTCTCTCTCTCTCTCTCTCGTGAGAGATCTGGAAGGATTAATTCATCTAAATCTATTGAAGGACATTATCGTTCGAATTCTCACAAGTCTCCTCCTATGCCTTGTACTGTCCTCTTGTGTTGCATGAGGAAATAGTTTGTGAAATGTGACATTGCAATCGATCCATGCTGTGGTAGGTTTGATGTTGCAGTGTGCACTAGACTTCATTTTGTCCTGCACAACATAAAATATCATCTGAATTGCAGGGCCAGAAAATGACAATAGTTAGAGATTCTATCCAGAACAAATATTTCATAGAATTTTCTCTTTGGAAATTACTACAACCAGCTCAATAGATTGTGCAGATCAATGCAACAGACTACCTAAACCATTTCAGCGATTTGGTTAGTATGATATATTATATTAACAACTGTCATTTATAATCAATAAATTTGCAGTACTGAGAAACTAAATTTGTGTTTTGAGAACCAACAATCTTGACACACTATCGATAATGTGAAGGAAATCATGTCTCCGAAATCAGCAATCTTCTTCAAATAAGCTTAGTGAATGAGGAGTGATTTTAAAAATTAATTTTCTTAGTTTATGCGGGAGTGCCACCTAGGGATGTCTGCACTACTGATCTGATGATATCACATTTCCAAACATGAGAATTAATAGGCTCTTCTGATACCTATGAGGTTAAGTATGAATTTTAATCTCTCTGGGAAACTTGGAAAAAAGGTTTCCAAGTTCTACTGATATATTCTACTGGAACTCTCTCCAAACAAACAATGCGTTAGGTATATTAAAAACATATTACTTTTGTGGTAGGTTTGTTTTACTAGACATTATTCCTCTGCCCCACTCCCGGGCACAGAGAAGTTTTGGAAACTCAAAATCTACAGACTTATTTTAACGCTTAAAAGAAATAATTACTGGATTTTTTTGTTATTGCAGGACTTCCCAATTCTATTTAATCACATGAATGCATTACAGTGTAATCCTGCAAGTTGTTTCAATAATGAACTTTTTCCACCAGCCATGCAATAGCTGAGCCGAGTTAGGGTTATGGCCAAAGCTGCAAACAACAAATCATGTGAGGTCTCTTCATGCACAGAAAGACATCCACATATACATTATCACAGTTGAAATACAAGGATTCCTAAGTCTAAGCATGAACAGAACCTAAAACAACAAAATAATTTGCATGTGCACCCTTGAACAAGTCTTAGATCATAACTGGGCAATGATGGTATACATGTACATTCTGTTGTAGGAATGGAAACCGATAATAAAATTGGAAACAAAACGTGGATTCATATAATCCAGGAAGAATCTAGATATCATGTAGATGCACATCTAGTCTTTGGACTGCACTGTTATCATAAATGCTTGACAACATGGTAATGTCTTTGCAAGTCTGCAGATCAAATTGAAAAAAAAAGAGCATGGCTATACCAGGCTCCAAGGACTCATAAGATCAGTGGCCAACTACATGAGAGAAGAAATTAATTTGCAATATGTTTTGTAGAAAAGAGAAGGAAAGCTTGACATAAAAAACCTAAATGCACAAACTACAACTTGTATGCATGGCAAGGTGGACTCTCTGATGATTGAACAATCTCAAGCTCTGAGCTTTTCTGGTCTGGACTGTGTCATGTAAGCTAGCAATTCAAGAGTTTTGAAACCTCTCAATATGCTAGCCATGAGGATCACCGTCCTATAATTCAATGCAATGCTTTTACTTGGTCTGGCTAGTGAGGACAGATATAAGCAGCACTTCTAATTGAACCCTGGCTGCAAACAAGACGGTGTGGATCATGTGTGATGCACTTATCCAAGATGTACAACAACTCATGTGACAAAAGCAACTTTGCGAACATACACATGTGAAGTTCAAAGTGGGAAGCACATCATGCAGCTCCGTGCAGACATAGCAAGACTTGAAAAATAACTGAAAGGCCTTAAACGGACATATTAGATGCAAAGAGTTTCCAAAACGAAGAAGCTAAAATAAATGCAATAGCGATCAATGTTCATGAGCTTTTTAGAAGTCTCAATGATCTGCAACCAAAAAAATTGAAATATATGCAAAATCGATCAATGTTCATAAGTTTTTTCCACATCCTAACCTCCAACCGCCGCCTGTAAAGCTGCCGCAGCAAGAGAGATATTAAGGAGTCCACAAGTGGGGAGGAAACCAGAATCAATTACATCATTCCAACTGCGCCAGCTCCCACTCGATCAAAAACTCATAGGAGACATTGCTTGCAGCTACGCAGCACCGCTGCCCACCAACCCACAAAGCCCCCTTAACTTTCTTTAAAATGCAACGACTTCACGAACTTAAAACCAGTACATCTCTTACCGATCGTGGAGGTTCTTTGTATAACTGAACGCGGGTGCCTTTGATCCGTCTCTTCTAAACCTAACAGTGCATAAACTGCATAAGCTTGCATGCATCACTTAGCATAGAAAAAAAATCAATGAGCATGGCTTCCAAGAGAGCAACCACTTCCTACATCAAAGTTTTTCACAACCAGCAAGCCAGTCTATGAGCACCCACAAGCCAATGAAAGACGTACTCCTGTAAAAAATCATAGCATGTACACCCGCACCTCCGCGCCCAACCAGAAAATCAATTCTTCTAGTTGAAAGGTAAGATTGGAATATACCTTACAAACCGTCAGCAGAAAAACTGATCACAGCTTTAGGAAAGTGCGGAACTCGAATAGAAAGTCCGCGTGCTCGGTCTGGAACATGGCGGCCACAGCGTGTATCACTTCGTCTCCGGTCTTCTCACCCCTCTGGTGCATAGTGAGGTTGTGGAGGAACGCTTGGTACACGTAATACTGGTTTCTCTCTTGGAAGCGGGCCTTCATTCTGCTTACCAGATACCGGGCTTGATCCAACTCGTGGACTACAGCTCGACGGGCCTCTTGTTCGAAGAGTTCCGGGGGAGTGCTCGCCCTCTCCCTGTCCCTCTCCTCACTGCGCTGTGCCAGCATTTCCAGCCCCATTCTGTCCCCGTCGTCCAGCGGGAGATCGAGGCAAATGGCCCAATTTAGAAGGAGCCACCACTTCCAGTCTAGAAGCCGCTTCAAGACTTGTTCCCTCAATCTCAAACTTTGCTGCTCCCTCACAAGCTCTTCCCACTGCACTGTAGTTTGGATACGCTTCTCCAGCAAATCGGCGGCGAGCCCAAGGAAACGCAGATATGTGTTCCTGGTCCTCACATCGGGCGCGAACTCCTGCTGCACAGCTTCGCTGAAGACCTGTGCGAACTTGTTGTACTGCGCTATGGTATAACTATTCATGACCGGACCGGCCGGCTGGGAAGGGATGGACTCGCGATCAGCCATGTCTTCCTCTGAAAGTTGTTGCGGATCTGTATCTAAGCTCTAGCTGCGCTTCCTTCCGACTATAGACTAGATCCCTGGAAAATAAACTGACCTGCAAAGATGAAGAAGAATATTAAACACTCTTGTCTAAGCTCCTGTTGTGCTTTCTTCCAAATGTGAACTACCTTGAGTGAACAAATGCAACGAAACACCCAGATGAAGAAAAAAGATGATGTTTAAGACAGGAGGGTTCTGAAAAACGTCCCTACTGGTCTTGAGAACGCGCCTTTTGTCCGTTCTCAAGACCAGCCCATGCGAACCCTAAAGCAAACTGTTCCCTAAAAAAACTATGATTTAACCAGTGTTCAGTACTCCCTTGATTTGGGCTGGTTATTGAGTTTTGACTTGGTTATCAGCTTGGGTATTCATAACCTATCAGTTTCCGGTTACTGATTTTTAGTAACCGGTTAATAACCCCATTGCTTGGAATTGAATTTTCAAATTTTAATATTAAACTAACCAGATGAAATGGTTATCACCTAGGTAGGTTATCAAGCCTAAAATGTGAATCATGTTTATGATGTAAGACAGAAATAGAAAAAATTCAACATTTTAAATATAAATTTGGAAAACCTTATAATAACCTAATAACCAAAATGAAATTTGGAGGTTACCAACTAATTATTTGATAACCTACCCTTTTGTATAACCGGAGTTAGTACTCAGAAAATATTGATAATGTAATCAACACCTAAGTTTTAAAAGAAACCCCTATCTAATCATTATGGAAAAAAATCAATAACTTGCCAAAACTGGATTTAACCCCTAAACTAGATGAAAAATTAGTGTACTTCTTTCAACTAAGCTCCTCGCTGGAGGGCGGAAAAAGAATAGAGCACCCAATGACATTTGTGGATGCATTCACTTGTGACACATGTCTATGTCTTTCTCTTGTGCATTGGGAAAATACACCAATTTCACATGAGAAAGTAGAAGTGGATGTGTGCATGCACCCCAATGGGGTTTTGATTCTTTTTCTCCCCACTAGCTAGTAGCCTAGTTGACTGAAGCATATGAAATTTCAATCATTTTCATCGAGTTTAGGGGTCTTCATCTCATGGATGAAAAATGGCACAACAGCTTTTGTGAGAATATTCATGTTTTTAAGTAACTACCAAAGAAAGAAAGGAAACCAAAAAAAAAGTTAGTAGACTCCATGAATTGAACTTTTTGTACCTGCTTTTTTCTTTTTGGAAACCCTTTCAAAATGAAAATAAATCAAGTAACTTATAATAATATCACAACATCATAGACTTGGTGAGAAACCACATGGGCGCCAAAATATATTAAGAAAATTGCGGTCCTAATCTAATTTTGAGAACAGGTGATTGGTGAGGCGCCAAGATGATCTAGTTAAAACGGTATGGATGGCAGTAAATGGGTGGGCACTTCAATCCCTATTTTCTCTGTTATGCTGGATGCCATGGGGTTACCTGTCTTATGGATACAATTAAACTGTGTTTAATCACTAAAACATTAAGTTGTTATTGAGTTGATGATGACAGCCATTTATTTGCAAATACAAATCCTCCACAATTGCCCCGTTTGGTGTTGTTTTAACAATTTTGTGATGGAACTAAGGTGGTAATCATCCATAAAATGGAGTAGCCAAATTTGGCTATAAATGGACCATATGAAAGTAAAAGAATGTGAGCATCTTTCTGTATTGCTGGCTATCTATAGCAACATGACATACAAATCTGGTACTTTTTCTTTCTTTTTTGGAAATCTGGTAACAGAAAAGTTCCTCAAAAATAATACTTGTTTTATTTTAAATTTTGTAAATATTTTTCACCAAATGGCCAAATGTCACCCATGAAATAAAATTTTGCTCAGGGTTCAGGTCCCTTGTGTGTGTAGGTCATGACTAGGATGCATGTATCAAAGACAACATGTTATAACACTAATGAAAATTTGGCTTGCTACCTGTAACACAATCATGGAGTGAAATGCACTTGGAAATGGATAAACTCTAAATCCATAGTGGCTGAAGTGTCTGGAATGCACATGGTTAGATCAAATTGTTGATGGTAACTGTAATAGCCTGTACATAGTGAGTTTGTGATTGTTTCAAAAATTTACTTGGATAGTTGAATAATGCAAATGAAGCTTGCTTTGGGTCGATTCCTTTTCTAATGGTGAAAAACATTGGTGTATTGATAGTTGATTTTTGCATGATGATGACCAAGGCCACTTATAATGATACATTGCATACATTATTCGGAGGTGAATAATATGATGGTACCGGCATGAAAGACTACACCCTTATCGATGAATACATGTACCAAATAAATGGATCTGTCATCAGAGAAACACAAATAAACTATCCAACTCAATATCCAACTCAATAAACAAAAAGAAAGCCATATTGGGGTTGAAACAAAACTGGATCAAAAGATGTATAGGCATTTCACAATTGAAGTCAATGAAATTATAATTCCTTTATATCAGAAAGACTATCAAATATAATTGAGAAAAATATAATCAACTCTTTTCATAATTTTGTAAACATGCGTGATACCCATAGACTACTCCCAATAGACAATGTAATGATACGATGGCCACAATTTTGAATTTCACCTTCCTGTCATGCTGCAAAGTAATTCCAATTATTGCCCAGGATGATCCAAAGGCGGTGGGAGTGAATAATTGCCCACATGACAATTGAAGACATTACTCACCACCATGGTTTTCTTAGAAGTTTTGACCTTATTGCAGTTGCCCTTCTGGGTGGGAAGGCATGTATGGAAGCTCTTCACCCTCACTCTAGCCAAAGGGGATTATGTGACTCAGCAATCACCAATGCACCATCCATTGGAAACCATTGTGGCAAGCGATTGTTGTAATACCACAGCTATGGTACCAAGGTGGTTTCGCCTTGGTGATGTATCCCAGGTATCCCCTCTATTTCGAACTCACACTATCTTACTACATATTTGTAAATGGATAACTATCCCAGGGAAGTAGGTAGGTAATGTAAGTGGCTATTGTGTAACTAGGTAAGTACTATAGGCATTTGGTGACTATTAGTTACCTATATGCATTTGAATGGTCAGTATTTAGCTAACTAGTGACCACCAGTCATTTTGTTTTTTTTTTGACTAAAAATCATCCAAAAGTGATATGCAATTATCTGAAAATGGAATATTTTGTCATAAATTTCTAATTCAAAAATCACCTCAAAAGTAAGCTGTCATCACATTTTCGTATACTAATTACAATTTTAAGAGTTCTTTGAAATAATATCACCAGTTAAGTTGAAACCTGCTTAGGGATGCTCAGCACCCTAACTCATCAGGAATTGTTTTGAGAAACACTGGTGACCAGCTTGTTTACTCTGCAACATGAATAATCTATTAAACTGTGTTTTGTACAACATGTTGTGCCATACCTCCTGATGGTGCACTGGTGGGTACTAACTTGTAAATTGGCCATGTACCACTTCTCCCCCCACCAAACTTGAATGAAGTATTCAGGAATCAGGATTTGCATAAACACTCAAGAGTGGAAATTTCTTTTGACACATTTATAACTTTTTACTAGGGATGGTTATTCCCTGTTGAGGTTTTGAACAGGTGAAATTTAGAAGATTTTCAATGTGCCTAATATTGGAGTTCTTTAAAAACTCCTTCCCCCTTGTTGATTTATTTTGAAAGGTGACATTGTAATATATGTGGAACAACAACTAAATGAACAAAAAAACTATGTCAAAATACAATCTACAAATATTGATGATGGAAATTAGTTAGAGTGTTTTAATGTAGATGTAGGGGAAATGATAGGTCATTTTGTATTGGTGTATTGATGCTGGCTCCAAATGCCATGGTGGCTATCATGTAGTTTTAACTAGATATGGAGATAATAACAAATTTCTTTTTGTTATTGCATGTAATTGAAAATTTTCTCATCCAAACATTCCTACACTCCTAAATTTGGTCAGTTTCATTCTTTCCCAATTAGAGATTTTCAACAATGGTGCATGATGCTCCCCCCATCCCATATCACATTTGGGACTTTGAATGTTCATCTACTGAAAATTTGAGAGATGGAAAATGATTTCAACATAACCTCCATAAATAATATTTTCCTTTTCATCCATTACAATTCACATACACAAAACATAAATGATCCATCCAATGTATCACTTTAAAAGCAATTAATCATCTGTTTCATGAAAACTAATAACTTAGAGCAATATTTGGATATCAAGGGTTGCCAATACTTAAAGAATTGAAATTATATGATCCTGAGTAGTATATATGGACATATACGAATCACATGATTTTAGAATATCTATTTCCAATCCATTGATGAAATCATGAATGAATTATATAATATGTCAATGTGCAATAATCATATTATACATTCATCAGAAAACATAAGCCAGTTTTAATCCTAGCCTGTCACACAAGTATCTGTTGGTCGAAGTCTTTTGACATGCTTAGACCTACGAAAAACTTCTCACTTTTAAAGTATTATTGGAGTTCTCCAGATTTTTAATTTTTTGACATCACAGCATACATGTTCCCATTAAGATTATTAGCGTGCCCAAGCAAGGTTCTGGCTAGGTCACCACATCCTGCTTGCTTGGGTCTCTCATGAGCTTGACTGCTCGTGCATATTGTGCAACCTATTGAACCTCAGCCAAATCAACCAAGTTTTTTCTTTTTTGCAAACTTTTAATATGAATAGAGATTTTGATTGTGAGATAATTCTGGTTCACATTTGCAATGAAGGATAAAAGGCTCAAAAGCTCAAAAGCACGGGAAAGTTTAGGAAAATACTCATCCAACTCAATAGCCGATTATGAAATACATTCCTAATTGCCATAGTCCAAATTGAGGACAAGCAGAAATCGATAAATTGTTCAGTTGCTGTTCATCCACAACTGAGTAATAAGTTATAATGGGTTTTGTTTGTGCTCTTCAACTTGCCACATGTCATTTGAACAACACTTCGTTATCTTCTGGACAAGAAAGATTAATATGTTCCATAATCATTCAGACTAGAAGATTATATCTAAATTATTACATATTAAAAGGTTCTGGCCATGTTTCTGCCACTTTGGATATGATGTTCCCATGTTCCAGTTTTATTGTCATGACACTCCCATTACGTTCTTGTGATGTTCCCACAATGTTCCCATCTAATTCCCGTGTCATTCCCATAGCCATTTCCTGGTGCCACATAAGTATTCACCAAAGATGTTATTGTAATGGCATAGGCAGGCCCATTATGCTGGGTGTGCTGGCTATCTCACCCTACTGGGTTTGCCAAGGTAGCTTACCCAGGATGATGGGCAGCTACTTGCCCATTTCCTTATATTACATAATTTAACTACATATAACCAAAGACATATTTCTGTGTTGATAATGGGCAATGGATTATAAACATATTAGCATTTAGTAACCAGTTCTCAAGCTATTATATTATTTTTAAGACAAGTTAATATATGCTCCAGAAGTCCTTTATAAACACAAACATTTAACATATTCAGCAATGATTTTTTATTGTTTTCCAACTAATAACTTATAGTATACTTGTTTAATTCTTTATTATATAGTAAAATGCGGTCTTCAATTATTATCTGTACACATTAGCAAGAACATTGCTGTTATTGTTTCCTCTTTTAGTCTTGGGAGGTATATCAAGGTTCAATATAATATTTACATTTGGCCCAGCCAAGTTTTAAATTTTTTTGGCAAATTTTTCTTCAAAATGGTGAGAATTTAAATTTTTTGGGTTTTTTTTCAAAATTTTCGGAAATTTTTATGAATTATTTCCAAATTCTATCCTGAGTTATAGTTGGTAGCCAAAAATATAGAAGGTTGCTTTCTTTTCTACTTCCATACTTTTTAATCTTCAAATCTGGCTAAATCATCTCATGTCGATCACCAAAATTCAGCTGACAGAACATCACAAAATTGGAAGGAAAAAAGGACACAACAAGCTACGGTAGTCATTTATCATGCAAAGGTCTTACTTGTAGGTATTTGCATATATATTTGAGACTCTCCTAGTTTATTGCTTATATAATGACTTCAACAAACTATATTGAACTTGAAAACCATGTTTCGGATTTGGGTTTTTGTTTCCTCCAAAATTTACAATGCACAGACAAGTCTTAAAAAACAGCTTGCATCAATTAAAGTGCAGAAGGATTTTTGAGCTGAAAGGCTTTATCATTTTCAGTGGTGTTAATATATATCATAATTTGATGAATCCCACAAGATCTCAGGATAATGGACAGTTTTTTTGTTACGTGCTACAGAAAGGTAAGTAAAAGATACAACTTAAAAAGAAACGCTAAAAAATCTTTCAGCAAGGGGTAGCATTTTCCTAAGAGAGTCACATCAGGTGAGTGACGGGTTCTATCCTCCTCCTACTCACGTCACATGACACAACTCCCTGGGGAAAATGCCTCCTCTATACATAAATCATCTCTTACCAATCCACCTTTAAGAAATAAACACGTCTGCAAAAGAGCAAACCAAAAAGAAAATTCAATGTCCCAATTACAACAGCTTCTTTATTCTGTTACAATTAAAATAGGGGTAGTGAGTGACAGGGACCCAGATATTGAAACAAATTTGCATAACTGATTCTTTCTGGACAGTGCACCTTTCAAATCACCGGTGCAATATTATATTTAAAAATCCAAACTTCTGAAAATGATTCAAAAAAAGTCTCAAATGCTCAACTTCTCATGATGTCAATTGCATTGATGAGAAGACATACGCTGTTATGTATATATCTAAAGAGAGACATAGGGACAAGACAATTGCATTTAAATTGGCTCTTTCAAATTCACCTTGATAAAAATAAATAAACATGAATGTAAAAAAAAAACACACCAGAAGGAAACAACAATGAAATGCAAGTAAGTTATATGTACCATGTGACGATAAATTATTCATTACCTAGAATTAATAATAGAATTTGTACAGTGCCATCAATTATTCAATTGAAGTAAAGAAAGTTATGTTTGTGCTGCATACGTCGATGTGTTAATCTCTAATACCACAGACGTCTTTGTCCGTCCTTCCTTGGCGTGAACTACAAACAGCTGTCGCCGCACACTTCCGCCCATCTAACAAAGACTCCGTAAACGGCGGTCTTCATGAGCGCATTCTCTCTTCCCATCATGGGGCCCATAGGATAGCTGTGCTCCACCCATCCACCAACGACTCCTCAAACGGCGCTCTTCATCATGGTCCCTTCCCATCATGGAGCCGCATAGTGGACGTAAATGTCCGTCCTTTCTTCGCATGCATGACAACCAGTTGTCCCCACGATCCAGCCCATCAACAAAGTGCTCCTTAAACCGGGCTCTTAATCATGATGTGAATTCTCCATTCATTTTACCCGGCCCAGTACACCGCTCTTATCATGATGTGCATTCTCACTTCACATCACACGGCCCCGTGCGTCTCTCGAAGCTCTTCAACTCTAGTGAGCTCGAAGTGTTTCATCGAATTGAAAGGGCATCATCCAGCACATTTGCAACATCACACTTTCCTCATTTCCTCTTCTTCACCGTCTGCGTTTTACATCCAGTAGCTTGTCTATTCGTTTGTTGGTTAGTTAGTTTGCTTGCTTTCTATGGCGTTCCTTCATTTGCTTGTTTCCTGTAGCGAGCAGCTTGAGTATTGAAGTTTATTACTCACAGTATTTAACTGCTTCATGGCTCTGCTGATCCTCTTAGTCATACTCGATCCGCATCTGGCCGACTGGCCGGTAAAGGAATGAGAGGATTATCATTTCTGTTTCACCCGAAGTAGGGAATAAAATTACGAGCAGTATGTTGTGTTCTTGGATTGCTCGTAGTTCCATTCCCTATCTCGCGAGAAGCAGACAGGATAATCCTGGTGGTGCACAGCTGCAAGGTCGCCTCTTTGTTCGAGGTCGGGCAGCACGCGGATCAACTCATGCTTCAGGAATTACGCATCTTCCTGCATGCCTGATCGATGAGGGCGCTCTAACGTGCATCTGGTTAGCAAGGTATTACATATACTTTCTTTTAACTTCCCGTGAACCAGAATGTCTTAAGCCTGTTGCAGTGTGACTGTTGCTAGCTGTGCATGCTGAGGAGCGTCATGCACAGAAATCACCTTGTTGCTTTCTATAAGACTATATAACGCTGGTTGAGAAAGGATCTGCTACACGACAATGCATTGTGCGGCATCAACTCTGGGTCCAGGTCTTTATTTTTGTAATCGTCGATATGTTCTCCTTGCTGTTGAGATCTTTTTGTTGTCTGTATACTAATGAGGGAAATGTGCAACTACCTTGTGGGTTACTGCGTCCTGGAGTTTGGAGTGTTCAATAGTGAAATATGGTAGGTGCTTCGACTAGCGATCTGTGTGTTGTGATCTGGGTTGGTTCTGATCTCATGGCACTTGACAGCCGATAGAAGAGGCCGAGCTGGGGGTTTTGGGTGCAGGGGTGCTGAATCAGCGTTTGAACTATCTCTCTTTTCTGAATCAGAATCAAGACGTGGTGCCGGTCGGAATGCCCTTACATATCTTGGCTAATTCCTCCATCTTGTGGACAGCACCAGTAGTATGGATATAGCTTCAATACATTAAAGGCAGTTTGTTGAGACTTTTACAATGTAAACTCATCATGAATGATGGCAGGAATCTTGGTCAGCTGCATTTTGTATATCTCTGGGACTTTCCAAGCTCATGAACAATGATAGGATTTCCATTTTCAGCTTCTCCTTCGATGTCTTGTCATTCTGTGGCCGAGTCTTCTGTTTCAATTATGGTGCTTGTAATTGATATTCACACTTGTTTACGAATAAGATCATAAACTGATAATTTCGTGAGTCATCTATCATGGTTGGGACTACTCTGTGATCATGTCATTTTCACGCTGTCTAAGCCCAAGGAAACAACATTTGTACTGTTATTGACAGCCTACTAGTAGGTTTTTTTTTTATAATAACCATCTGGTACTGATTTTTCAAAATCTAATAACCTACCTGGATGACCTGATTATTATCCAGGTAAGTTTTCAATCTTTAAACATTAATACCAAATATATATAGAGAGAGAATCATTTTAATTTAATTTTTAAAACCTTATAACCTGTGTATAACTGGCCTGGGTTAACCAGTTGTTCTCAACCAGTGTTGATATTGATAACCTATGTGGTCCCAAAAAAATTCAGAAAAAAACCTACCCAGCAGCTATTGAAAAAAAGCAATAACATGCCAACACTGGTTTCTATAGCCCACTTGCATGTGGACTTTGGCCCATTAGAATGGTGATGTTGGCGTGAGCTCAGCTTGGCTCATACTGTAGAAAACAGCTTTCGTTGGTAGCTTGCTGCTTGAGGCATCTCCAAATATCTTCTCACTGCTTGAGAGTAGAGTATTCATGACTTGTTGAACTCAGTTGTCAGAGCGAGTCCACTCTAGACGCAGACTTATGAACATTTCCTAAATGCATTGCTTTGATTAGAAAATGAGCCGGTTCGTTCTGTTCTGATCATCCTCCCAACCTCTTCGAACCTAATTGCCTATCTTAAGGCATGTGTAGATAAACTATTTGAACAATGCTGATCAGTTCAAATCCTAAAAGACAATCACTAAATTCATGTTTAAACACCTGAATTTTCATTTTGCATTAGTGTTAAATTTTTGTTGGAAAAACATATTTAAACTCTCAATCACTTGTTCGCCAAGGTCAAATACAAAAGATTTATAATTTGACCACACACTTGAACTCCGAACAAAAATTGTAGCAGATTATATGTTTTTGCCTCTATCCAATAATCTATTTTAAAAAGGCTCAAATTCTCTAAATTTGCAAAGTCTAATCAATGCATTTCAATTCAGAATGTAGTATGTGGTCATTTGTGAAAAGGTGAATTAATAAGTCCCAGGTGGTTCTCTACTTTTATGAAGAAACTCCAGTTCCTGTTCTAAAATGTAAATGAAAAAGGCTTCTGATTCCAGGGAAACACATAAATGGAACCTTTAATCTGGTTCCAGGTCCAGTTCTGATTCCAGTTCTGGGTTTCAGGAACTGGGGATCAGAACCTGGTTCCTATCTGGTTCTTACCAAACCAGACTGGAACCGGCGGTTGTTAACCATTGTAGATTTTCCCCAAAAACCTTGGTTCTAGCTTCACACATCAAATAAAACTAGGAACCAGAATTCATTTTTGGTTTTTGAAAATACTTGGTTCCCATTTCAATTCTTGTTCCTGTTTTGAAAATCAGACCCAGTTCAGTTCAGTTTTTGCTAACAAGAATTGGAATTGATGATCCTCAGTTGTAACCAGTTTTGGGTGATACTTACCTGGTTTGGCAGGTTAGAATCACTGGTTTTGGTTTGGTTAGGAAAAACTGAGCGGGAAATGGTTCGAAGTTTGGATTCAGTTCTGGAACTGGGTATAAATCTGGACCGTGTTTTGAAACCAGAACCGGAACCAAACTTGGACCAGAACCAGAACTGGTTCTTTTTGCAAATAATGCTTTTGGGGAAAAAAAGTAGCTTTAAATCAGTTAGAGACATTTAGTTTACATTTTGACATTAAAGACATTTTCAATCAACTTCATTATGAAATGTATTGACATTTGATTACATTGATTTATATTTATGTATTTCACATGTGGAAATAATTTCATAAAAAATTACAAGATCAAATCACTTTGATAAGAAAACTTTACATTTAAATTTTTGAAATAAATATCTTAAAGTAATGTAAATGTATTGAAATTTTAAATTAAAGAAAATACTGGATCATATGTAATTATGAATCTTTAATAATTAAGTTATTATATTTAAATTTCAATCCAGTTTCAGAATATCTTAATTAATATGTAGTTTTTGACTCATGAAATTTGAGATTTTTCAAAAAAAATATATATATGAGATTCAATTTTTTTAAATTACACATCATTAAAGACATTACATCTGAATTCATGGTTTGTTAAATAAAAAAAATAGTACGTTCGAATCTTTGAAATATATTTTTAAAATAATCTAATATTTATACATACTTGGGTTTTGAGTTGCTTCACATTAAGGTCAAAACATTAATATATACAAAAGGTACCTCAATAAAATAAATTTAAAATATTGGTTACTAAACATTGATAATACATGAATCGTGTAACATGATCATATAGATTGTCTATGAAATCATTTTCACTTCCATTAATTTTAAAATATATGATTTAATTTTCATCAATTAAACATTAATATTTCTAGCACCCATGATGTCCTTTTGAGTGACCTTTATTGTGTGAAAGTAATGTTTTTGGGGCCTTTCCAACATCCCCCAATGTTCTTCCTACCATATTCCCCAACGACCTTTGGTTTGAAAAATATATGAAATGTAAAAGATTTTGACCCTAGCATTCACAACATCCCCTATGTGGTTTTGAATGTCCTTCAACATTGTATCCAACACCTTCAAATGCTTGGTGCTTACTATTGTTTTAAAAACAAAAATCACATGTCCAACTTAACACCTCCAATGCTTTTAGTGTGCTTTTTCAACACCCTTACTATTGCTTATTGTTATTTTGTTGTTTCTTGTTAACATTCTCAATTTTATTTTTGTTCTTCATCTTTCATAATCCTTGGTGTTATCCAAATGTGTTTTTATTATTGACCAAGGCTATTTATGTCATTCCTAAATCAAAACATCTCATTGTTTTGAATTTTGACTAAAAAAGTTTGGATTTGGGAAAATTTGTTACATTGGGATGGAATTTGGCCTAGCAACAATCAAAGTGATTTACAAGCTCAAAACAATAAAGTGAAGTTTTCATTAATTCTTAAAAAGACCAAAGTTGAAAAAGGAAAGATATTTTATTTCAATTTGAAAAATAATAATAATTAGAAACTAAAAAAAATGTTTATTCATTTGAAGGCCCATTTCTAGGAGAGGGTGGTTAAAAGGGGCAAAATAAATTTCCACCTACGAGTCATGTGTGAAGGTGATATTAAAAGATTGTTAACCCATTTCACATTAGATATTAACAAATCTAATGTTCATAATCATTTTATTAAGTCTAACTAATCTCATAAATATAAAATTGTTAAAAATAATCTAAGCTTGTCAAACTTGATAAGATGTTATAATGGTGAATATTTCATTTCACTACAGCATAAAAAGGACCTTTCAAGTTCACCATGAATTTAATGTTACTATTGAAAAATTGTAGAAGTGGTGGCCTTAGCACCTGACAAGGCACATTCCTTGATTAGTAATGCCCTCACCCATTTGTGGTGTGTCATCAATGCCTATCAACTTTTGTTTCATATTTTTGTAGAATATTTGAACTTGGCAAAAATTGTCATGATTCACACTTTTGGATCTATTGAAGATGAACAATGTTTTAGTTTAGTTTTTTTTTTTAAAAATAAAGTGAAAATTTGTTTGAACCCACATTTGTAATTAATTATTGCTATGTTTTTCACAATTAACTTTTCATATGTAGAGCTCCCTTTGATATGTGAGAAAATGCTTAGAGAACAAATGGTTGAGCCCAACATGAGTGATTTATGCAACATTTGTTTTGTCCTTGGTTTCCATGATTACAAAGTTTTGGATGTTACCAATTTTTGAAAAAGATGATTGCTAAATAGCACTTCTTGAAGTTATGGGTCTTGCCAAATCATTTGGACAATAATATCATCCATAGTTAAAAAGCAACAAAATTGGAGTTTCATTAGCCAAACCATCAAATATAAATGAAGTAGAATGAATAAATGTCATAATGTGTCATGTATTTATTTACAAAATGATTGAAGAGAAATTTGAATAGAATTGCCATAGCCAAGAATTTTTTGTTATCAATCTTCTATTTTCACCACATGTGTATCTAGTGATTAATATCATTGGCCACCTACAGCATGAATCAATAATGAAGAAAAAGGCTAGTCTAATGCTCTTAGAAGTTTTGATCTTATTGCACTTTCACTTTTGAGTGGGGTTATATGTCCATAATACATATGGCTAATTTTAACTTATGTCAATCTTAGCAAATTTATCTAATGTTTGTACTCAATATGTACATTTTGTGTTTGTATGTTCAATAAAGGTTGGATAAATCTTATTTACAATTTTAATATATTCATTTCATTCTCACTTGTCAAATTGAATTATGTGACCCAACACCCACTAGTATACCATCCATTAGAAACCAATTATGATGAGCAATTATAACTTGTGGGTGAACCACAATTAAATCACCATTACTCCACCTCAGTAACCTACCTTGTAAACCCTCCTACTTTCGCATGACTCCATATAACTACCTATATGTAAGAGGGTACATATCCTAAGGAAGTAGCTAGGTAATGTAAGTGACTATCTTATATCTTGGTAAGTAGGTTAGGCATTTGGTAGCTATTAGGTTTGTAGATGCATGGGGATGGTTAGTATGTTGCTAACGCAAGGTTGTTTAGCATGGGACAAGAATTAAAATGAAAATTTTATTTGACACACCATACATCTTGCATGGTGGGCTAGTGAATCCTAACTCTGGTGTATTCTAGCCCTATACATCCCATTACTAAACTTGAATGAAGTATTGTATAAGTATTAAACACTTATTAAATTGGATGTAAGCAAGATGAAGTGAACAATTTGATTACCTTGTCAAAATTGGAACAAATAGATTTAAAATAACAACAAAACCCATTATTAAATTGTGGAACATTTAATGTTTTCATTTCAATGACTAAATATGATACGTATTTATTTTAATGTGCATTGATTTTCATATGTTAAATAATAAAAATAAGTTTTAAGTAAGGTTTTTACACTAGGAAAAAAAGGCCATTTTCTAACCAACCAGCTTTTGACCACATGTTGGGCTCAATTTGCCTTCAACAACATAATTATATTTATTTCAACAAATTCCATGTGGCTCACTTCACACTTCAACTTAATCAACTTTTCAACTAGGTTGGTAAATGTACAGTGTTGACCATCGTTACCAATTGACCATTGATTTTTATTTTTAATAAATAAATTCATAGTCAAATTATAATGGAAAAATCCTCTTTCGAAATTTGTCAAGCTCTATGATGTTTGACCGCTTCATTGCCTTGGTTAGCCTTGTTTATGGATGGATGAATGTTGGAAAATTTGATGGATGAAATGAATGTCTATGTTTTCCACTATAGTTCAACTTTGATTTGACTTTGGGTTCAACTTAATTGCATCTTTTGTACAACTTTATTATGACTAGTTTTAAACTTTGGTAATTTCAGAATTCTTTAATCTTGAAGTCAATAACTTTCATTACACTACATTTTGCCACTAAGAACCCTAAGTTTGTTGGACATTTTTTATGTTTCATGATATCTAAATGTGTTAGAACATCATAAACATCTTCATCTAAAATCATTGGGTAAGGTATTGGAGTGGTTAAAATGTGTGGAACATTAAGTTGACTTATCCTAGTTTATTAAAACGAATGTCTACTTAAATGTTTTTCCTTGTGATTATCTTTCAAAGCTAAGTTACTTTGATTCGTTGAGTATTAGTGACTCCTACCTAAAAGGGAGTATTACATCAACATTACTTGGAATGGTTGATGCATTTGGCATTGCCCCTCATGCATCCAACACACTTCCATATCCATTTGTGCTAATGTACTCCCCATAGTTGTCTAGGAACAAACATTTGTTCCATGGCTCTTTATGCAACATAACCTTCCACCATAGGTTGGAAGAATCATCAAAATACAAAACTTGTTTGACTTGTGATGGGAAAACAAATTGTTCATTGCCATTCACCAACATATGTTGAAAGCTGGCCATTAAAAATCCAACCTCATCTCGTTTATAAGTTGGATTACCCCAATTATATAATTATGGTTAATAATTAATAACTTTTAATTAGTTAATAGTTAAATTTTAAAATAATTAATTATTCACGAGTTAAATTATTTATTTAATATTAATGATAAATTAAAAAATAATTTAATATTTACAAATTAATCTAATAAGTTGAAAATTTTGATAATTTATAGTTAATATTTCAGAATTACCAATTAGTTAATAATTTATTTTGTTAGATAGTCAATTTAAAACCTAATTATTTTCTATTTAATTCATTGATCACTAAAATTTCAAACTGTTTATATTTAAAATTAAAAATATTAGTTTTATTTAAATTTTCTAATAAATAAAAATATATCATTTAATAAATAATTGCCCAATAACTAAATAAATTAAAAAATGTATTGATTAATTTGATTTTTAAATTTATTAATTAATTATTTCTTGAAATACTAAATATTTGCACACATGGCATGCACCAAAGGTTTATGCATGGTATTGTTACGTCTAGCCTAGGTGCTTCATGGTTTAGCCCTAAACGTACCTTATGTGTCACATTAGACATTTAATTAACTTTAAATGTTCAACTTTAGTTAGCCAACTTAAGGCATCATGTATGTTAAATTAATTAATATGAATTAACTGTTAATTATTCACCTAATTAAGATCATATTATAATATTATTAATTATTAAAATATAATTAACCTAGCTTAAGACTAATTACAATTAACATTTGAAAATAATTTTAGATTAATGTATGTATTTGTCCTAATCTTTATGGTTAATGCAGTCTTTAAATAATTAATATAATTAAAGTTTCATTATTATTAATTTTTTTATTACAATAAATTTAATATTTTTATGAAGAGATTATTCCTTATTAATTAATATTATCTATAATAGCTAACATGCAAACTAAACTAGTTAATAGGTAGTTGTTGTTTTAGTCTGGTTAATAATTAGATATTAAGTACCTAGAACTGGCCAACATTGAACATAAGCTTAAAAACCATTGCAAATTTTAATATTTCCTTCATTCTTTAACCAAATCAATAATGATCTTTATGTCATTAAAAATGTAAAGGATTACAAATTTTCTTCAAATGCCAAAAACAAAGGAGTAAGAAAGAAAACATAAAGAGGAGGAAGAGGACATTTGTGATATTTTGTCTCAATGTTTTTGAAGAAAAAGTTCTAACCTTCTTTATTTTCAAACCCCATATTTATCTCATTTTTTATCCATTTTAAATGATCTAAAAACCGATGATTAAGGATATACAAGACCTTTTTGTTTTCCAAATGCAACAAATGAACAATAATAAAATTATTTCAACATTCAAAATTATGATGTTTTGTATCAAATGTTTTGAAAAAAAATTGCAAAGTGCATTATAGTTGCATTATAATTACACATTGCTCTTTTTTTTGTTGTTGAAATAAAGTTTGTAGCCTTCCATTTAACATTTCCAATGTTACAAAAAACACTCAACTTGGTTAAGGAATAAAGAGGATATGGGTTGTTTTGTGTAAAGGGGTTCATGTTTGGTGATAGATTTGTTAAAATAGTTTTGGATTTAGAGACTAATTTTCTTTGTCATTGTTTAGTTGCATTTGGATTTCAAAAAAGTCTTTTAGATCACTAGTTTTTTAAATCACTCAAAATGAATGTATAACAAAAAAGATATGGGGTTTCAAACTAAAGAGGTTTTAAGTGTTTTTCAAAACATTTCAAACAAAATATCACAATTTTGGATATTAAACTCTTTCCTCATTGTTTTGTTGCATTTACAATTAAAAGAGGTACCGTAGATTGATAGTTGGTGCACCCATAGTTTTTTAAATCACACAAAACGAACTTACAATGAAAAAGATATGAGATTTTAAAATTTGAAAAGTTTTAAGTTTTTTTCAAAACATTTGAAACAAAATATTATAGTTTTGGAATTTGAGATTAAACTATTTTCTCATTGTTTTATTGCATTTGAAAATCAAAAAGACATTGTAGATCATTAGTTGGCCCACCCATAGATTTTTAGATTACTCAAAATGGACCTAAAATGAAAAAGATATGGGGTTTCAAACTAGAGAGGCTTAAAGCTTTTTTTTCAAAACATTTGAAACAAAATTTCACAGTTTTAGGTTATGAAATTAAACTCCTTTCTCACTATTTTGTTGTATTTGGAGTTCAAAGTTATATTGTAAATCATTAGTTGGCACACCCAGAGCTTTTTAGATTATTCAGAACGGACTTAAAATGAAAAAATTATGGAGTTTCAAACCATAGGTTTCAAGTACACATCAAATAGGTTCTTACAAAAAGAAAATAGATTTTTTTTTGATGACTTGCTAAAACATATGTTGATTTTCATTTCTTAACTTAATACATATTAATTTCATTAATTTTTCTAACTAAAAAGTAATTTTGAACACATTTTTTAGTCAGTTTCAAATGAAAGTTTAATTTACTTTTAAAATTCATTTACTTTTAATTTTTTAAAAATTAGCTTATGAATTTAATAGAGCCATCTAGTGCTACTTGACACCTAATTTAATGTTATTTTATAGTAATTACACAAGAGGTGCAAGGTTAAAGTGGAGATGTCTACTTTTTTGGTATACTTTATCTTGCTTTGACCTTGGATGACATTCAACAACTAATAGTCAAATCATAATTAAATCTTTTTGGGTGAGTTAACTTCAACACATAAATTTTTGAGATTTGTTGTTTTTGGCATACATGCAAGGAATATATAATATTATTAGTAGGAGAGAAAATATGACATATTTGTGCAATTATCCAATGTTTCCTTATGAAGGTCACTATTGACCATTTGAACCCATAGACTTAGGTTGTTTTTTTTAAATCCTTTTCATTTATAACATTTGCAACTTGTCATGGATCAATATTGAAGAGTGCAAAACCTTTTGTTTTGGCTGATTTTTTTAAGGTTTTAACACAATGTGCTTATGATTTTCCAAAAATGTGAATTATTGTTATGAAAAAATAATGTTGAAGTTATTCATGTGCTATGTTATTTATAAAGATTTCACAATTTGCATAAATATTTTCAAGAGAAAGATTTTGTTGCTACAATTGTACTACTTTTTACCAACTTTCATGATTGTAGATTTTCAACAATTAGGAGCATGATTATATGTCATCACATATTAACATTGGAATTTTGGAATGTGCATGGGTCGAAAATTTGAGAAATGGAAAAACATTTCAACATAATCTCCATGTAATATCCTCTTTTTCATTTATTGGAACCAAGGTTTTTTTAAGGATTTTGTGATGTAGCCAAGGTGGCAACCATCCAAAAACTAATTTAGCCAATTCTAGCTGCATGCTAAATATGAAAGAAGAAAAAAACAAAAGTGAATTCTTTTATTGGTGTATTTTTGCCAAAATTCGACCTAAAAATTGTGATTTTAACCATTACATTTTTTCAAAAATTTGCCAATAAAAACGCATTAATTGGAACTCACTTATCCAAAACACAAAATCATTCATACTTGATATATATTACTTTTGAACCATAATTTTGTCTTATGGTTCATGAAAACCAATCAACACACCAATATTTGGTCATCAATGGTTATCGATACTTAAAGGATTAAATTATAGATCATCATTTATAGTATGGACTTAACTATTGGATTTTTAAAATACTTGTTATTCTTAAAATATTATTTGAGTTCTCCAGTTTTTGGTTTTTTTAAATCTAAAAAAACCAAAAACTCCCAACGTAACCATTAAAATTCTTAGCATGTGGAAGTAGGGTTCTGGCCAAGTGCATGATATGCTTGCTTGGGTCTTTCACACTGAGCTCAAGATTGTTCTTGACTATTGTTGAACCTATTGAACCTTGAAGCCAAATCAACAAAGGGTTTTTTATTTTCCAAACTTCTAATGGGAATTATAGAGATTTTGGGGCGTGAAATAGTTTTATTTTATATTTGCAATGGAGGATGAAGAGCTTATCACCATGGGAAAGTTCAAAAGAAAACTAATTCAACTCAATAGATGAACACACTCTATGCATTCCTAGTTGCCAAAGTCCAAATTGAGGACAAGTAGAAATTGGTAACTCACTTGTGGTTCATCCACAATTGAGTCTTAATAGGTTTCCACTTTGGATGGTGTAGTGTTAATGGTGTTGGGTCAAATAATTTGTACTACTTACATGGCTTTTCATGTGTATCTATGTGTGTACGTTGGCACCAACGGAACATAAGATGGACTTTGCCCGGTGAAGGATTAGTTTAGGGAATTATTTGGATTGTCACATGTACACAAAATTTATTTAAGGATTGTATATGGATTTAAAATGTAATGTTGTCTTCAAGATTAATTTTATCAATCTTTAGATTGTCTATGTTCCAATAAGTTTGAATGGACGTCATATTAGAAATATGAATGATTTAAGAAAAAAATGAACTCATAATGGATTATATTCATATACTAAATACAATTACATTGTGTTGCTACATGTGGTTTTACCTTGATATTACCAATGGCTATGCACTTATCTTCTTATATTAACAAACATTTTTCTAAAATTGGTTCATTTTCCAAAATGTATGTTTAAGTAATAAACATTGCACACTAGATTGCAACTAATGTCATAACACAATCAAGGATTTTTTTTCCAATTTTATTACAAAAGAAAATGACAAAATTTCCATAAACTTATTAAAAACAAATAGAATAATTTATACCCCAAAATTCACAATTTTCCAAAATATTCCCTTAGTTTTTCTCTGGAAAAATGACAAAATGTCTCCAAAAAAATCATGATTGACACAACCATTCACATTTGTGCTGAATTATAGTGTTTTTTTTCCTATCGTGTGATATATCCAAGGTGACCTGATCATCCATAAGCCAATTTAGGCAATTAAAAATATGAATGGAAAAAAAACATCCTTTATATATTTTATTGGTTACTTGAATCATGTATAGAACTTTGGCATTTTTTGTTTTTAATTTGGAGATCATTTTCAAAAAATATCACTGAACTCGCAACTTGAAAATTCTAAATTTTTTCAACAATGTGAAAATTCACACCGAAAGATATTTAGGCTGGTACTGAATGATAATGCTAGTTTGCTCTACATGTTAAGCAGCATAGTAGGCTGGGTAATGTTGGCGCTCTTCAACTTGTCATGTCACAAGTGATCAACCTTTCATATTATCTTCCAAATATGAAAGAAATATTATGTTTCATAATCTTCTAGGGTAGAAGATTATGTATAATATAAAAGGTTCCCATTTTTTCTTTTCATGCTTAAATATGATGTTCCTGGATGTTCCAATGATGTTGTGATGATATGCCCATGATGTTCCCACTATGATCACATGATGTTTCCATGTCGTTCCCATGGCCATTTCATGGTGCTACATAATTATTCACCAATGATGTTAATATAATGGCATGGGCAAGTGGCTGTCCATGATTCTTGGTGTGCTGGTAATCTCACACTGCTGGGCTCACAAAGGGCAGCTTACCCAAGGTAAAGGGCAGTTGTTCTCCCCTTTCCTTAGCACACGATGACTCTTATAACCAAACACATATTTCTAAATTTTAAGTTTAAGATATGATACCATGTATTATAAACATATCGGTGCCCAATTCTCATGACATTATATTATTTTTAAAGCCAGGTTACTAATATGAAATAAGTAGCTTATTAAACATATTGAGCAATTGTAATTTTTTTTCCAATTCACAATACCTAAGGCCACTTTAGTTGGCGCCTAGAGTCCAAATTCTCAAGAACCAATGTGGACTTGTTTCGAGTGAATTGAATCCTTGAGTTGAGCCCTGCCATGGACTCTAGCTTGCACCTTGGTTCTTCAAATCATGAGGTATCCTTTTCTTATCTGAATTAATTGATTTTCTCTCCAAAATGCTGCCATGTAGGTTTAGCCTTGATTTGCCACTTTTTGGTCTTGGACCTTTATCTAAAGGCCATGGGTCCAATTTAATGGCTTTCAGCCAATAGGATTCTTTACTGAAGGAGAGATTTGATCTCACTGACCCTAATATTTAGAGGAGTTGGACCTTATAGCTGTTGAAATCTGTGGTTTGCCAACAAGCTTTTGCAAATGTCCTTGTTCACCTTTTTAACAACTATGACCCAAATTCCATGCAAGTATTTCTCAAAAAAGAAGAATGATCCCTGCCTTAGTTTGGGGACCTCCTGAAACGTATAGTCCAAATATGTCAAATCGTCACTTTTGCCTCAAAATATGGTGACTTGTGGCCACGTTTTGTTTTAAAAACCTTGAAATGAATCACATGGATTTTTTTGTCACCACTGTGCAAAAATTTGCCACAAAAAGAAACTCGACTAATTTTTCTAATTTTTTTGCTAAATTTTGCCAAAGTTTTCATATTGAATGAAAATAAAACTTGACTGCTACACATTCAAACACTTACTTGTTACATAATTAAACTCTTGCCAATCCATCTTAGCAATAAAACACTAGTGCAGAAATGCAAGCCAACAAGAAAATTCAACGTTCCAATTAAAACTGCTTCAGAATTCTGTTACAATTAAAATAAGGGCAGAAAGTGCCAGGGAGGAAAATAATGAAACATACTAATTGTTTCTTGCATAATTGACTCTTTATGGACGATCAACCTTAAAAAGCATCAATGTAATTTCTTTCAAAAACCCAAATTCCCTACAAATGATTTTTAAAAAGTCTTATTTATGCACAACTTCTAGAAGTTGAATTGGAATATGTATATAGAGAGAGTCTACATCGGGAGAAGATGTTGCAGAGTAAACAGTTGCATTTAAACTCACTCTTTCAAATCCACCTTCAAAACAAAAACCAAGGAAAAAAAAAATCGTGATTGTACAAAAAAGAAAACCCAAAATTTGATAAAATGACAAAAATGCAAGTAAATTACATGTAGTGCATGTGATTTTTATTTTAGATATAATTGATAATAGAATTTTGCACAGTGCCAACAAGAAACTTAGTCTTTGCTGCAGACCTTGATGTCCTTCCCTTATTGTCTGCCAAAAACGTCTGTATCTGTCCTATTTTGGTGTGTATTATAAGGAGCTATAGCCGTGCTCTTCCACCCATCCTCCAAGGGAATCCGTAAACCACGCTATTGACGATGCATTCTCTCTTCCCATCATGGGACCCATCGTGGACGTTGATGTCAGTCCTTTCTTCGCATGCATGACAACCAGCCACCAACCAAGTACTCAAACGACACTCTTCATATGTGATGCATTCTCTCTTTCACATCCCAGCCATCAACCAGTCCTTTCTTCGCATGCATGACAACCAGCCATCAACCAAGTACTCAAACGGCACTCTTCATATGTGATGCATTTTCGCTTTCACATCCCAGCCATCAGCCAGTCCTTTCTTCGCATGCATGACAACCAGCCATCAACCAAGTACGCAAACGACACTCTTCATATGTGATGCATTCTCCCTTTCACATCCCAGCCATCAGCCAGTCTTTTCTTTGCATGCATGACAACCAGCCATCAACCAAGTACTCAAACGGCACTCTTCATATGTGATGCATTCTCTCTTTCACATCCCAGCCATCAGCCAGTCCTTTCTTCGCATGCATGACAACCAGCCATCAACCAAGTACTCAAACGGCACTCTTCATATGTGATGCATTCTCTCTTCCACATCCCAGCCATCAACCAGTCCTTTCTTCGCATGCATGACAACCAGCCATCAACCAAGTACTCAAAAGGCACTCTTCATATGTGATGTATTCTCTCTTTCACATCCCAGCCATCAGCCAGTCCTTTCTTCGCATGCATGACAACCAGCCATCAACCAAGTACTCAAAAGGCACTCTTCATATGTGAGGCATTCTCTCTTTCACCTCCCAGCCATCAACCAAGTAATCCTTAACCGTAGCTCTTCATCATGATGCATTTTCCCTTCACATCATGCAGCAGAGTACGCTGCTAGAATCTTTTAATATCTGGTGAGCTGGAAGTGTTTCATCCAATTGAAAGAGCTTCGTCGAACTCGTTTGCAACATCATACCTTCTTAATTTCTTGTTCTTCACTGTTAGTGTTTTGTGTGGAAGAATTAGTTGTCTATTTGTTTTCTTTAGCGTGCATTTTGCATTCCAGCAGCCAATCTTGTCATATTTGGCTACTGGAATGTATTTTACCATAGTACCTGGGCCCCCGTACTATGGTAATTTTCTATTCCTTTTCAGTTTGTAAATCTCCTTCGTCCAAGGTCACTTTAAATATTGCAATTTTCCTATGAAATGGTCTATTAAAAAAAGGATCCTGTTCCTCTGAAACATTGTTTGAATAAGCAAAAATAATATACAATGAGTGTGTTTAGTTAGGGATTCCCACTAGGGGATTGAATTCTCACCATTGATCAGAAAACCAAAATATGAGTTTATTATCCCTCTTTGATAAATACAATAATTTTCTATTCTTTTTCAGTTCATAAATCTCCTCGATCAAAAGCCAAACCCAAGGTGATTTACTCATTTCGTGGCTGCTCCTTTACTTTTATGAAGAACATGCAGTTCCAGTTTCGAAAAATAAATTAAAAACGGTTGTGGTTCCAGGTCCACACAGATGGAACCCATAATCTGGGTCTGATACTTAGTACCCCAGATCAGAACTGGGGTTAACTGGTAGTTAGCCCAGGTTCTAGTCTTCTTAAAAATTCTGGGTTCTGGTTTCACACATAAATAGAACTGCAACCTGGTTTTGGTTCTAACAATTTACCTGGTTTCTTTTCTGGTTCTAGTTCCAGTTCTGAATATTAGACGGGCCAGATCTAGTTCAAGTCTTGCTAAGCCGAACTGGAATTGAAGTGGTTCTAAGTCTTAACCTGCCAAACTGTGTAGCACCTGCCAAACATTGGTGTATAACTTTGCAAGTTTTAAGACTAAATCATTTTTTTCATAAACTGTAGGTAATGTCTCAACTAGATAATAGGTATACAATCTATCGATGTCTAATAATTATGAATTTCCATAAATGAGATTTAAAGCATTATGATCCCCTTAGTTATTTACAGCCAATTCAGTTATTTGCAAATAAATCCAGCACAGAATTTACACCCTTGTCACTTCTGGTGCTCAGTGATTTTTCTAACAATTTTTTGATGGAATTAATTTAGTGGTGGTCGTCCATAAAAAGGAGTTGCTAAATTTGGCTATCAATGGATTATGCCTCTAAAATAATGTTAACATCTTTCAATATTATTGGCTACCTATTGCAACAGGACCAAAAAAGTGGGTAATTTTGTCTTGGAAATCTGGAAACAGAACACATTTTCTTTGAATTTTATATAATTTTGTTTCACCAGATGGCAAAAAAGAGACTGCTGGTTCTTATCTTCAGATCCCTTGTCTATGTGCAGTCTCCATCATAACTAGGATGCATGATTTGAGAGAAAAGATGGTATCTTACTAATGAAAACTTGGCTTGACACCAATTACACGGAAGTGGAGGGGAATGCACTTGGAAAAGGATAAATTTCCTAAATCCATGGGAGCTGAAGCATCTGGAATGCTTTGAATTGACGGTTAGATCAAATTGTTGATGCTGTGTGTAATATACAAAGTGAGTTCTCGATCAGTTCAGAAATTTGAATAGACTTCAGATTCTTTTTAAGTTGGATAGTTGAGTAAAGTAAACATAACCCTGCTTTGTGTCTGCCATTTTTCTGAGGGTTATTAACATTGTTGTATTGCTTGATGATTTTTGTGTGAAGATGGCCAATGCCACTTATAATAATACATAATCTCATCCACTTTATTGGGAGGCGAATCATATGGATGAATGTATGCACAAATTAAACGAATCTGTCACAAGAGAAATAAAAATAAGATTATGTAACTGAATGAAGGAAAAAGGAAGCCATATTGGGCTTGAAATGAAAGCTGGATTGATCAAAAGATCTGTACAGGCATTTCACTATTGAAGTCAATGAATTTATAAAACACGCATTTAAATTCCTCTATTTTATCGAATCAAGTGTAATAGGAAAACCATAATCAAAATTTTCCATAATTTTGTAAATATGCACATTGATACCCATCACTGTATACATGTGGCCTTTACCTAGAGTACCTCCCACTAGAAAAATGTAAACAATGGCCAATTTGAGTTCCACCTTCCTATATCCTACTACAAAAAAATCCCAGGAGTACAAACTGACCCAAAGGAGGTGGGAGTGAATAATTGTACACTTCCCCTTTTGGGTGGGAATATATATCCATTATATATATTGTTTATATGACCTTATGTCAACTTACTATTATCTAAAGGTGTCCAAAAAATTGCTTATTGGTCAGTCTGGGACAGGAATAAAATGGAGTGAAGTGTTTTGTGTAACACACCATACATCCTGCATGGTGGGCTGGTAGGTGCTGGTGTACTTTGGCCACACACAAGTTTGGAAAAGAAAAAAGAAATCCATTTGTTGATTTGGCTTGAGGTTCAATAGGTTTGGCAATAGTTAAGAACAGTACAGGTCATGAAAGACCCAAGCAAGCATATCAGGGACCTAGCCAGAGCCCCACTTGGGCATGCTAAGAATCCGTAATGGTTCTTTTGGCTGGGAAATTTGGCTTTAATGAATATAAATAAATATCTAAAGAATTATAATAAGGTACCACAAGGGCAGCTTCAACACATGTCTGTTAGAACAATTAATTAAATTTGAAGTTTCAATGTCAAAGAGAAAAGAATATTCCAATAGATTTTTTATTTTCCTTTACAATTTTTTTCTTTGAGAATTTTATGTTGTGAAAATTTCAACATAATTTCTACTTCATTAATTTAATTAGAATTGACGCTGCCAAGGTACTGCAGTAGTTATGTTCATAATATTTGGTGATGTAAATCCAATTCCTTCAATATTGCTAACCATTTCAATGTCAAAATATTGGTGTGTTGTTTAGTTTTCTTGAACCATATGATAAAATGGTTAAAAAGTAATACATGTATTGGATGAATGAATTGCTTTCTGGAGAAATGAGTTCTAAGGCATGAAAGGAGGATATCATCGAGATTACACGTTGAATTTGTTTTCCATTTCTTAAATTGCTGCATTGTTGAAAATCTATAAATTTCATGAAAGTTAGTCAAAAGTTATAAATTTTTTGCAAGAAATTCCCTCTCTTTTTAAAAAGTATTTATGCAAATCGTGATTCCTAAACATTGTAGTACCAAACAGCTTTGTGGAAAATTGTCAGCCCATTATGTAAAAAATTCAATGTTAATCCAAGGCAAGTTGCAACTTTTGCGTTTGAAAAGGTTTTTTTGGGTTCTAAACCCAGTTCTATAGGTTCAAATGCCTAATTGTGACACTCAGACAAAATCGATAATTGCAAAAATATGTCACGTATCTTCTCTCCTATTAATAATAAATATATACACTCTTTGTACACATCTTGAAAACATGAAAAATGGAAAATCCATGTGTCCAATTAAATCCCCCAAAAATATTTAATTCTTATTTGACTATTAGTTGCTGAACCTCATCAGGGAGTATGATACTTCATTCAAGTTTGGTGTGGACTCAGGAGAAGTAGTACATGGAATAGAGATTTTGGGTATGAAGTAATTCTAGTCTACGTTTACAATGGAGGATGAAAAGGCTATATATAACCATGGGAAACTCATCCAACTCACTAGATGAACACAAAATGCATTCCTAATTGCCATTGTCCAAATTGAGGGCAAGCAGAAATTGGTAACCTGCTTGCTATTTATCCACAATTGAGTCATATTGATTACAAATTTCCTATTTAGATGGTGCACTGGTTGGTGCTGGGTCACATAATCTGTTGTAAACTACATGGCTTTCCATGTCCTTCTATAAATGTGTTGAAAAACTGGATTTGAAATTTAATTAGAGCCCAAATTTGGCACCAAAATTGAATCAAAACATTGATCACTATTCAAGACATGTGCTCATGAGTAAACACCTATCACCAAGAAAATGAATTTGTTAAACATAACAGATATATAGTATACACCATTGTTGTGTCACTACATATGGTTAATTTTACCTCAATATTACCAATTGCTATGTAGATGATCTTCTTAAAAAAATATCCATCTGAATTGGTTTATTTCCAAGGAACATATGATTACATAATAACAGCCATTAGATGGTAACCGATATCATAACACATTAAGCAAAATTAGTTAAATCTACACTAAAATTCCCATTTTTCTGATATTTTCCCAAATTGTTCTGTTGGAAAATGATAAAATTTGTGCAAAAGAATCACTGAGTTATACAACCATTAACATCCATGGCAAAAAAATTTCACTTTTGTAATGTAGCTAACAAAGTGTCAATCATCCATAAGCCAATTTTGTCAAATTCTGCTATCAAGAAAATGAAAAAAAAAATCCTGAAATATGTTTTTGGCTACTTACTTGAACCATGTATAGAAATCTGTCTTTTTTCATTTTTTGAACTTTTGAATTTTTTAGCAGAAAGTTATTGAATTTGCAACATAGAAGTTCTTATTCAATTTATGGGCAGTGTGAAATTTCACACAAAAATTTAAAGGCCAGTGGTGAATGATATGAATGCCAATTTGCTCTTCACCTGGTGCCAAGCAGCATAGAACTTGGGCTAGGTAGCGTTGATGCTCTTCAACTTGTCACATGTTAGTGGACCAACAGTTCGTATTATCTTCCAAACAAGAAAGATTATATGTTCTATTTATGTTCTAATCTTCCATTGAACTACAAGATTATCTATTACATAAAAGGTTCCCATGTTTCCTTTTCATGCTTCTATGATGTTCCTACGTTCCAATGATGCTGCAACAATTATCACATGATGTTTCAATGTTGTTCTGAAAGCCATTTCTTAATGCCTTATAATCATTCAAACAAAGATGTTAATGTAATGGCATGGTCAAGCAACTTCCCCTTTATGCTTGATGTGCTGGCCATCTCACCCTGCCCGGCTGACTAAGAGCAGCTTACCAAAGATCAAGGGCAGCTGCTTGCCCATGTCCTTGGCTTGTAAAGCATCAGGCAGACTTTTGTAATGGAGTTGGAGGGTGCCTTACTTTACTCTGTAAAGGAGTTTCAAGTTTTGAAACACATGCTTTCACTCTTTTCCTGTGATACCAAGTGGTTAGTCACCAAGTCTCACGGGATTTAAAAAAACACTAAATCCACCAATGCTTTATGTTTGGTAAAGCCAGTGGCCATGGGCTTTACTGGAATTGGGCTCGCCTTGGCTCTACCTCAATCATGCCCTTATTCTTGTAAGGCCTGCAACTAAGGGCTTTACCCTACACATAATAACCACATATAACCAAAGACATATTTATGCATTTTACGTTTATGATTTAATGTGCCATGAATTATAACATATTAGTAACTAGTTCTCATAATATTATATTGCTTTTAAAGACAAGTGAATATGAAATAAATTGCTTAAGTAATAAACATATTGATTTCCTATTCATCATAATACCTTTTACTTATAGTAGACAAGTTGTTAGTAACATGGAAAAATACCTTCTACAATTATTATTTGTACACAATATTGGCAAGAACATCAAGTAGTTATTGATTAATCCTTTAGTTCTTGGGGGTTGCATAATATCTAGTTCAAAATGGTTTTGACATTTAAGGCAGTCACATATAAAAACCTTTAAATGTTATGTATCATTTGAAGGTTTTATTTCAGCTATTTTTTCTGTGGTGAATTTTCTCCATCTGGAGAAATATATATTTTTTAAAATAATATTCTGTTCAAACGCCAATATTTTGCCTTTAAACTCTAAAAAACTACCATTTTCCTACACATTGTTCAATTAAGTAGCCACGATATGGAAGGATTTCAATCAATTTCTACTTTCATAGTGGTTCTATAGCCAAACATGGCTGAATCTCCTTGTGGATGATCACCAACATGACATCACAAAATTGAAAAGAAGACAGTGTCTTATGCAAGTATTTGCATATAATTCCAAAATTTTTAATGTATTTATGTAATGGCATTAATGAACTATCTTATTTTTAAAACATGTTTAGAAATTGGATAATATAAAATTTTCCATGTACACAAAATCTGCCAAACAGTTATGCACTAAATTACGGGAATAAAGATTTCTGCACCATTTATTCATGAGATATAAAGGTTTCTTTACTAGATTGGGGAGCTTCAATTGATCTACCTGGCCCTAACATTTAAAGTTGGACCTTGGAAGTATTGAAATATGTGGTTGGATCATTTTGCTACTTCAAATAATTTTGCAAATCTTGGATTGCAAATGCACTAGGTTTTTGGACCCCCTAGGTTTGTGACATGGTTAACCAAGTGTAATGTGAATTAGTTTGTGTTAGTGAGTTTTTTGTGTTTGTAATGGTATTATTTTAGTCATTAATGAACAGTGGAAGATCCATCTAGAGACTTAAACCATGCAAGTATTTTCCAAAAAATAAGTTTTTTATAATCAGCCATGTATTCCATATAAATTAAGCCCATCATCATCAGGCAAAACACCCTCCTATCAATAATAAATGTTGGAAGGCCTGATTAAGATGTCCTTAAACCCTCAGCAGCTCAAATGAATGTATACCATACATCATCAGCATCAATAATTTCCTCACCAACCAATAGATTGGGACGTGTCAAAAAATATATTTATTTATTTATTTATTTATGTATAGCTGTCGTTTTAAGGTAAAATATAGCCTGATAAACTATCATTAACGTGGTATTCGGTAGTTGAGCCTTGATTGCACAAAGAGAGTAGTGTTTTCCTTAAAAAGTCTCAAATACAGAACTTCTCATGGGTTTAATTGCTAAATATATATAAAGAAAGAGACATAGGGACTAAGGAGGAGATGCTGCATAAGACATAATTGCAAATAAATTGAAGTTAAAAAAAACAAATCCACCGTCCCAAAACAAACGTGATTGTAGAAAATAGAAGCCCCAAACAAAAATGCAAATTATCTGTTGCAAGTGATTAATAAAATTTTCATTTCATCTACAATTAATAATAGAATTTTGTACAGTGCCAACATTGAATAAGTGAAGCAACATTTACTTAGTTTTTACTGCAGACAGACGTCCATATCCGTCCTTAGTTTGTGGCCGCCACAAACGTCTTTGTCCGTCCTTCCTTGACGTGCATTACAAGCAACCATGGCTGCTCTCTACCAACCATCCACCAAGGACTACTCAAACGGTGCTCTTCAGATAGACTCTTCCTTCCCATCATGGGCCCCATGTGAACGTCGATACCGTCCTTTCTTCGCGTGCATGATAACCAGCTGTCTCTGCGGTGCAACCATCAACCAAGTACTTTTAAACGGCGTTCTTCTTGGAGCTCTTCACGATGCACTCTCTCGTCACATCCCAGCCATCAATTCAGTTACTCCTTAAAAGGTGCTTTTCATAATTCATTCACCATCAACCAAGTACTCCTTAAACGCCTTCGTGATCATCATTGATCCTCTCTTCACATCATATGGTCCGGTACTATCACTAGAAGCTCTTAGTGTGGCGTGATCTGGAAGTGTTTCATCGAATTAAAAGAGCATCGTCGAATCCATTTGCAACATCACAATTTCTTCATCTCCTCTTCTTCTTCACCGTCAGTGTTTTGCGTTCCAGTATCTTTTCTACTCGTTCGCTTATTCGCTTGTTTGTTTTAGCGGATCAGCTTTTGAGTGTTGAAATGTATTATCTGCAGTCTTTAACTGTTTCATAGCTCTGCAGATCCTGTCGAACATACTGGAGCCGCGTCTGACCGACTCAGCCGTGAAAGAATAAGAGGATTATCATTTCAGCTCCTGCAGAGACTACTGGAAATGAAATTACCACCACTATGTTTCTTCTTGCATTGCTGGTAATTCCACTTCCAGAGTCCTTGTAGTAGTAGATAGGATAATCCCGGTGCACAGAAAGGTTGCACGCGGATCAACTCGTGATTGAGGAATTTCGTATCCTCCTCGCTGCCTGATCGATGGGGCGCTCCCTAGTGCAGCTGGTTTATAATGTAATACATATACTTTCTTGTAACTTTACATGGACCAGAATATCCTAAGCTTGTTGCAGTGTAACTGTTGTTAGCTGTGCATGCAGAGGAGCCTTGTGCACAGAATCTATCCTTTTGCTTTTTATAAGTCTATATCTCTATAACACTCTATATTGCTGGTTGAGAATAGATATGCTTTAGGACAATGCATTGTGCGGGATCAACGTTGGGACAGCGTTTTCCTGTAGTCGATGATTCATTCTCCTTGTGATTGAGATTTTTTTGGCATGTGTATACTAATGAGGGAAATTCGCAATTACCTTGTGCGTTGCTTCGCCTTGAAGTTTTGACTGCTCAATAGTGAAATACGGTAGGTGCTTCGACAAGCAATCTGTCATGTGTTATAATCTCTGTTGGTTTTCGACATCTCTTCTTTATGGCATATTAATACACAATAGATAGACAAAGCCCAGGAGTTTTTTGGTTTGGGTGTAGAGGTACTGAATAAATGCTTGAACTATAGCTCTTTTGAAACAGAATGAAGCCGAAGTGTTGGCGGTTGGAATGCCCTTACACATCTTGGCTTTCTCCAGCTTGTGGACAGCAGCAGACGCATCTATATCTTATACATTATAGGCAGTTTGTTCAGACTTGCAAAGTTTTAACTTATCATGTATGATGACAGCAATGTTGATCAGTTGTCATGCATTTGGATGGGACTTTGCAAGCTCACATGATGAAAAATCACATAATCTCCATTTTCAGTATCTCTTTCGATGCATTTGCATTCTGAGTCTTTCGTTTCAATAATGGTGCTTGCAATTCTCATTTTGTAGTTTACATATATGATCATGCTGTTTTCTTGAGTTATTTTTCTTTGGTTGGGGTCAGTATGTTGATCATATCAATTGTAGGCTGTCTAAGGATGATGATGTTGTCGTGAACTCTGCTTGGCAGCATATACCTAAGCCAGGGCTCGTTACAGGGACATTTCCAAATAATATCTTCAACTACAGATTCCATCACACAGCATTGAGTATTCATGAAAAGTTTGTAATTTAGTTGCCAGAGATCAGAGTCCACCCTAAACCAGACAAAATGCTAATTACCTTGCTTTGATTGGAAAGTGAGGTTCTGTGCTAGATATCCTCCAAACCTTGACCTCTTAAGCCATCTGAAGGCACATGTGACATACATGTGGATATAAACTACTTCAACTGATTTTGAGTCCAAATCCTGAAAGGAAATAACTGAATATCACTTGCACCACCATTGGAATCTGGGTTTCACTCTGATGAACAGGTTTTTACAATTGAGCAGTAATCACTTGGAAACTCGATAGTGAATTATCTAGAAACCTCATATACCCTGCATATTTCCTTGAAAAAAAAACAGCATTTATATGGCCAAATTAGCTGAACATAAGTACTCTTTAACACGTCTTGTCTTGTCCATTTAGCTGTTGATCGGAAGCTATGGGTACTCAGCTGTTTCACCAATAATTTTGTTGCTGCCCACCACAATTGGAATTCCTCTCCTGATAAGCCCATCAAATATGGATGTCTCAGGAAATTTCATACACGTTCATCCACTTCTGAGACATGTATATTTGTGAGATTGTTTTCTCTTTTTGGACTTTCAATTGCACTCTTTAGTCAGCACTCAGTTTGACACTAGTGTGACAGAAAGGGCTGGGAAATGATCAATAGAGTTCGAGTGACCATTGAATATGTTGCAGCGGTCTTCTGTATGTGTATGGGAAGTCCCAGGACTCAAGGTGCATAAGGAGGCCACATGTTCTTCAAAGACGTGTTTGTGTTGGTTAGTCGTGGGACTCACTGCATGACACTTGCAGAACAACAACATGAACAGAAATCAAAAGAGAATTTTTTAAAATTATTTCTACAACCATAGGGTATCTTGGAAGCTTGTGAAACGTGCTGTGGCAGGACCCATATTGTTAACACTTGAATTGTAGCATAATCAGGAAATTTACAATCAGGAGTGCTCTGTAGAGTGAGCATGGAATAGAAAATGCAAAAACCTTAGACTGGTGATTGTTACCAAGACGACTGAGTGAAAAGCACTAGGGTAATTAACCATATCCATGAATGTCCCTCCGAAATGAGAAGAGTGGAGAGACAGGTAGATTACCTCGCTCCTTCTACTTTTAAGACAAATCAAGCTGCAACATATTTCAAAACATTTAGATGTTACTATCTGTGCCAAAGGTAAACAATCTGGAAGAGGCTTTCTGGACTTTGTGATGTAATCTGTTGTTTAAGAGATTCAAATCGCCTTCAAGCTAATTATCCTTGAAGATCACCATCCTATTGACTGCAATATAACCAGCACTCCTAAGAGAGCCACCAAACGAAAATGGACATGGTGTCGAGGTGTAATGAATGCACTCATTCATTTTAACAAAGAAAAACCCACAAAAGAAACTTTCCAAACTTGACGTGAAGTTCAAAGTGGCAACCAAAGACACAAGATCAGAAATTTTTGCTTGGAAGACAAACTTGGATGATGCATTTAAAGGTCCAAAAATCTATCGATGTTCATCAAGTTTTGAGTGATCGTGCATGATGCAAAGAGGGCCAAATCTAGATCAATGTTCATTAAGTCTTGAGCAGTATCCAACTAGCTGTAAGAGACGGATCTATACATACAGAAGAAAACCAAATAGATCAGGTGACTTTTACAAGTGCCACTGATTGACTCGAAAGAATAGACATTGCTTGCGCATCTTTTCATCACCGCTGCTTCCAAACCACAAAAACAGGCCTCTTCTCTGTCTGCAAAATGTAACAAGAAGCATTTTAAAAACAAATACACCCGTTGCTGGTTTCTAATGCCTTCAATTATTTTCCAAAAAAATTAGACTGAAGATGTACATAGGATTGCAGAGTTTACATGCATAAAGCAAGGAAAAAAAATTATCAATGAGCATGGACATGGCTTTTCTGACACCAAACACTTCTCTAGAATTGAAGTCTTTCATAACCACCAACAGAAGGCTAATGTACGGTCAGTCCAGAACCAAAGCTTCGTTTCACTCCACGAGATAATTACCAGGATAAAGCTTCAAATAATACACCAGCCGTTTAACAAGAAGATTCAATACTCTTCTGGTTGATAGAAAACTGTTATAAGGGGATATGCTCTCACCTTGGAAACCACGCCAAAAGCCTATCAGACCTGCAGGAAGAACCTGAATTCGTTAAAAAAGTCTGCGTGCTCGGGCAGGAACAAGTCGGCAACTTCCTGTAGCACTTCATATCGGGTCTTCTCACCCTTGGCGAGCTTGCTGCAGGTCGCAAGGAACGCATCGTACACATTTTCTTCGTTTGTCTCCTGGAAGCGGGCTCTGATTCTGCCCACCAAGTCTTGGGTTTGATCAATGGCTTCGCCTTCGGTAAACTGCATATTCCATAACTTCTCCTTCTCCGCATGATGCTTTGGTTCCACTTCTCGCCGCAGCCTCTCTCCGTGGTCTAGTGGAAGGAAGTTGGCAAATGTCAAGAGGAGCCACCACTTGCCATCAAGGAGCTCCTTCACACACTCCACCCAATCAGCAGTGTCGATACTCGTTTCCTGGATACCAATGGCAGCCCCAAGGAATTGCAGGTAAGTGTTCTTCGTCCCAACATCGCGCCTGAACCTCTTCTCCACGCCTTGTAAGAAGGTCTCCATGTATTTCGCATACTTCTCTGCGCTCCAATTATTCATGTCCGAGTCGGCTGGGCAGGAAAGGATAAGCTGATGTGCCATATCTCGTGATGTTGTTGTAATTTGGATTAAAGAGTTGAAATGACGCGGTTGAGGAAAAAAAATGCTGCGTCCTATAAGCTCCTATAAGCTGTGCTTGTTTCCAACTGTAAACTAGATGCCTGAAAGTAAACCCGTGCACAAAGACGAAGAAGAAGATGACGCATGTGTCTGAAGCTCTCACTCTGCTTGCTTCCTACTGTGAACCAGGTGCATAAACAACACATGCACAATGAGGAACAAGAAAAAGACAATGCACGTCCAAAGCTCCAGCGCTTGCATCCAACTGTAAGCTAAGCTAGCTCCGTAGAGAGAGATTCATGAACAAAGATGGAAGTACTGAAAAGAGTGTGAAGACGCTCTTTCATAGGTTTCCATTTCCTTCTACAACACGCTATGCCTGAGTGGCGGTTCGCAACATGTACTGGGACCACCCATGTATGATACAGACATACCTAAATTTTCAAAAAAGGGCTGCCGGATTGAAAGGAGGCGGCACCTTTTAGCCCTAATTCGACTACCACAGAAAGGGTACTTAGGCTCTTTGGTGGCTACCACGAAAACTTCTCAAGAGCTTCATTTGTATAAATACAACAAATTTTCTCATATCTTGAATTGTCCTATTTTTATTTTTCTCTTTTTTGGGGGTAGTTATTGCAGTTATGCTTGAATTTATTTCTTATAGACCTAACTGTGAATGCTCTAAAGATGGGAGATCTCTATATTGAGAACTTCTTTTTTCTCCAAAAAATATACCACCATGCCAAACTCCCTCCAAAAGAAGGCTAAAAGACTGTGTGATTGTAAAAAATCCAGTAAAACATTGATAAATTTCCTGGTGTGATATTCATCCATGCCTCATTCCGTGTTATATGCTGGCTGTAGTGAGTGTGTGCAGTGTTTTGTGGTTATTACTAAAGCATGTTTAATTGTTGAGAGCTGATGTTTTGGAGAATTGATGATGGTGATTAATTATATGTCATCATGGTTATGAGTGTTTGCAAAGCAAACTGAATGGGGCATAAGAGGTAATAGTATGTGAAGGTCACAAAAGACAAGTTTCAAATATTCAAAGAATTTTCCTAGTTTATTTCAAGGGCACCTTATGTCCTTGATTTGCCCTCAAGCAAAAGAAGAAGATAGATCTTAAACCTACTCCTTAAGAGTGTGAGGGATCTTACACTTAAGATTTAAAAAGGTGTAAAATCCCTCCCATTCTTACGGTGTAGGTTTAAGAACTCCTTCCCTCCTAGCTATTTTTAGGTTCATGATAACATTTGCTAGTGCTTTACAATCATTAAAGCACATGGGTGGGAAGAATCCCAAAATTGTTGAAAAAACTCAGCTATTGCCACAATGTCCTAGCCCTCTTATTTTTGAAAATGCTCCCATCATCCTGGGTTTTATCTTACACATAGTTAGGAACACTCAAATGCATAATAGAAAGACATCTAAGTGGCATGCTTTTTCTGTGATTGAAGAACCACATCTAAAAGAATTGCTATAATTTTTAATTATACAACAAGATTCAATGTGCTTCATATGTAATACATAGCCAAGTGTAAAGAGGCCATGCAAATAGTGATCCTTTTGCTTGACCATACATATAGTTTGCAAAGGATTCACTACAAGAAATTTGAAAACATATGATTCGCTTTATGACTAGTTTTTCCTAGTCATAAAGGACAATGACACAATTATAAAATAAATTAGGTAGCCGAGGCAACCTAGCTTAGGTTAAATACAGTAAACAATTTAGAATACCTAATCAGCATAACCAAAATTCATACCTAAGGACCCTAAGAAGCATAGGATGCCTGGCAAGCTTAATTAAAATAGGTAGCACCTTAGATTGTAAAGGTAAAAATTTGATTCTATCACCTTCACATTAGGGGAAAATTTCTTACCATTGCAAAATAGTGTTATAATACTTTTTTTATTTACCTATATAATTTCATAAGATGTACTTACATAAACCTAAGAATTATCTAGAATTAACTATGTTCACCTAAATTAACCTAAGGACTACATAAGTTTACCTAAATAATGTAAGAGTTACGTAAACATACCTAAAAACTACTTATGAGTTACTTAAAGTTACCTAGGTCTACCTTAAGGCTTATTAAGGCTTACTTAAGTTACACACAACTTACAAGTAGGGATATTTCAACATTTAAGAATGAAAAATGATCAGTGAAATAAAATTTTGTTATTTTTTTTAGAACATTATCATGTATTCAAAGTTATATGAAAAAGTTTAGGACTAATAGATTTTATACATGAAATAAATATTTGTATTTTTTAACTATGATTATTTTAAGAATCATTGAGAACCTTTAGTTTTTTTTTATTGCGAGGTGAAAGCATGGTCAAGTGGCACAAAAGTGGCATTTGAAAATCCAAAATCTAACAATAATGATTTTTCACAATTTTAACAATTATCAAACAATAAATTTTATAATTATCCCCTATGCTTTTAATTGTAAATATTGATAAGCCAATCTATGAATATCTTTAAAAATGTGATTGATCAAAAAATCCATGCAAAAGATTAAAATTTTTAATATGAAATGGACTTTTAAAAAATAAAATTACAACAATCATGTCATTTCAATTTTTAAAAAATAAAATATATATACTAAAAAAGTTTCAATGCATTTCATTTAATAAATTCCTCATTTGATAATGCTTTATTTTATTTTATTTTTGGCATTACTATGACACATTTTTTGGGTCCACATTTTTCATTTCATCTGTGTGATAGACGTAATGTTATCATTTCAAAATTCCATTACAAGTCCATAATCATCTTAGAATTCATCCAACAACATTATGTTAATTCCCATTAAAATCAATGACAACATGAATTATTAAAACACTAACAATGGTAATTTTGAATATGGTTTTAAATTTTACTTTTGTACATAATGCAAAAAAACTACAAGTGTGATAGACCAAAATGTCGCAACCTTACTTTGGCCAAGTGTGGGGGTGAAGCCCAACACTTGGAAAAAGTGAGGATTTGGAGTCCTCCGAAACTCTTGAATGTTTAAAGCTCGACAACAGGACTCAAAACACCTCGCATTGGGATGTTCTTGGTGTCATTGAAAAGATCTTGAAACGTAAATATTGAAAATGCCCTTGCATTGGCCATTTAGACATTTGTTGCCCAAGTTATGGGCAAAAGAAAGGCCGGGAGTCAAACTAGCAGTTTGACTCCCGACCACTAAAAGTCAAGAATTGACCTCTTCTCGACCTCCGAATTAAGAGTGCAAGGGGTCGTTGGAAAGATCTCGACGAGGGCTACAAGTTTGGTTTAGACCTCGTTGTGATCAGACTTTGCAATCAAGAGTTTTGAGCTCCCAAAGTCCCGGGACTCTAACCGGGACGATTTCGGGACTCCAACTTGGGAGTCCCGGGAAAAAGAGCCATTTGGATGTAGTCTCGGTGGGGTGTCGCAGAGAATACTATATGGGGGAAGGTGGCGGCTTCCCTCGAGTCCGGGCCGTGGTGTGTCTTGTGGTTCAAAGTGCCTGTGGCTTGTCCCCACACTTAAGGGTGTCCCAAAATGTGAACAAACCACGTGGGTGGTTTGTTTTGATGCAGATTCAAGCTTGATCTACTAAACCTTCTTCCTAGCCTAATCCCAGGACTTCTAGCACGCCCCTCTACCCCTTTATAGTGCTGGAAGTCGCGAGCGCCTTCCGAGTCCCAACTTTCCGCAAGTACACTTTGGTGAACCCTCAAGTGGGTTCACCCGGAGACTTGGGAGTGCGTCACAAACTATCCACCTATTCACGATTTCACCTTGCATAGGACAAAATGTCTTATAATGGGTGCTAATCTTTAAGGTGACCCATATGTATTCTTTTAACTATCAACTTTATGTAATTTTTTGGGTGGAATATACCATAGATAACCATTTCAAAATGATTATACCATTTAAATGGTAAATTTTTTTACTTGCACAATAAAAATAATTTGATCATTTCAAAACGTGACTAAAATGTAATTCATAAATTTGCATGGTATTTTGTAGGTATTTTATGTTTAACATCCAAAATTGCACACCTTCAATACATTACATGAAAATAATATGTTATATAAACCATTTTGTGCAATAAATTAGGTTATACATATGTGCATCTTTTGATATGTGCATTGGCTAGGCCAATGGGATCAACAACAACCCATTAAAATGTTCACAACTTGATTTATAAATTGAAAGAAATGTCCACCTTTCAAAATACTTTGTTTTTGTAATCTATGACATTGTGTCATCTTTCTGTTTATTCAAAATGATTTATACTAGTGCCTTATAAAGTTTTCAAGTAAAACATTTAATGATCAAATGGCATAATGATCAATTTGTTGATTTTGTGTGGTATTTTCCTTATTCCTCATTGAATACTATGAATACACCAATAAGAATACAACGAAATGATTGGGCTCAAATTTGCATTTTTTATGTTTTTTAACAACATGTGCATGCATGAATGTTATAGCCAAAGATGCAGATTTGATTAAGATTAGGCTTGATTCATGATCTTTATTGTATTAAGAATTACACATGGGTTACATGCAACGTAATAAGTTTGTAGCTTATACAAGGGTGAAAGCACATTACAAGTGAACCAATTTTCACCAAAAAGGGTGATGTAAAATTGGAATCATAATATGTAGTAAATTAAAATTTTGATAGCATTGTTTGACAATCTTATACATAAGCAAATTTAAGTCGAGCTAGAATGTGCACAACAACATTTTGGAATTCAAAATTTATTTTAAATTAAAACTAATCTCAGTCCAATAGTTAGATAAAGAGGATTGAATAAAATCAATGTATATAATGTAAAACAATTCATCGAAAATAAGGTTTCATGTTTGTGGTTCATAAGACATTACTAAACAAAAGAAAACTGAAAAAATAATGCAATGTCCAATTACAAAATCTATTTCTCTTTCATTCGGTATTGGTTTTTTAAAAAAATATCTAAAATATTTTGCTTTTATTGCTGTTTTTTTTTTAAGCAAATATTTTTAATGAAGGTTCAATCAAAAGATTTAAACTTCCAAATGGCCTTAGATTCAATTGATGTATATCAATAATATTGACCACAAAAACTTCCACCCACAACACTAGTTTTAAAGTATGTATGCAATTTTTCATACTTTGTTACGAATATTATTTCATCACAAATATACTTCATATATCTTGAAATTCATTAAACCTTTTTGGATTTTTCATCTTTATTGATTTTTTAAATTTTAAATCTAATCCAATATATTTCAAACAAAGAAAAATAATCCAAGATGTGATATTTATACTTACACAAAAAAACCAAATGCAAAATACAACACTTGTGAATACAATTTTTAGTGGGTGTAGTGTGCTTTTACCCAAAGGTCATTTGAACCATTTTTGACCCCTTTGACAACTATTATATTTGGTGCATTTTTCTCCACTATCAAACATTCCTAGACTAGAAGAGTGACCTTTGTTAACTATAACAACTACAAAGAAAAGATTTGTCCTAAAGCCAAGAACATACAAAACATCTATGATCTTTTTTATTACCCCACTATACATCTTAAACTTTGCATGACCTTTTCCAACCACATTGTGAAAACCCATTCGTCCTATCACTCTAATGCTAGATAAGTTAGGTTTTGACGTGCTCCTACGTTCCTGGTTAAACCCACTTGAAGGTCTAAGTTTGTTGAATTGTGGAAAGTTGGAACTTGGGGGCCGTTCCCGAATTCCAGCACTAAAGGGGGTAAGAAGGGTGTGCTAGAAGTCCCAGGATTAGACTAGGAAGAGGGACCAATTATGTTGTTACACGGTCATGCATCCAAAACCAACCCCAAGTTGGTTAAAACTCATTCTGCATCCATTTGGTGTTGGGACAAGCCACAGGCGACCTTGGATTCACTTGACTCACCACGGCCCGAACTCGGGGGAAACCACCACCTTCCCCCATATAGTATTCTCTACGTTGCTCCGCGGGAGCCACATCCGAATGACACTTTTTCCCGGGACTCCCAAAGAGGAGTCCCGAAACTGTCCCGGGTTGGACTCACGAAACTTTGGGAACTCATATCTCCTGGCTCCGACCTTCGATTTGAATGAGGTCTAAACCAAAGTTGTATTTCTCTTCAAGAGCTTTTCAACTCCATGTTGCATTCCTTCTACAGACGTCAGAAAGAAGTCAATTCCCGACTTTTAGTGGTCGGGAGTCAAATTGCCAATTTGACTCCCGGCCCTTCTTTTGCCCATAACTTGGGCTGCACATGTCCAAATAGCTCATGCAAGGCCATTTTGAACATCTACACTTCAAGACCTTTCCATTGATATAAAGAACACCCCAATGCAAGGTGTTTTGACCCCTACAATCAAGCTCTGAGTTTTTGGGAGTCCCGGAGAACTCCAAGTCCCCACTTTTGGGAGTGTGAGTTTCATCTTCACATTTAGCCCAAAGTGGGGTTGCGACAAGTTTTTTGAACATCATGGGAAGGTTTGGGTTGTTGATAACATGCTTATTAGTTCCAAAATTTACATACTAATCATCTTTTGTGTCTTTGATAGCCAAGGTTTCTCCATCAATATCCAAGTTGTCCCTTACAACCATGAAATGTTTTTATGTGTCTCCAAAATAATCATTGGCCTCCTTGATCTCTTGGTCATTTATTTCTTCAACTAAATTTGTTTGTTGGCAGACATGAATTTTGAACACCTCTTCATAAGGTCTTCAACAAGTTGTGGACCAATGTCCAAACCTACCACAATAATTACAATTAAAAGACGTTTTTTTGTTTGTGACTATCTTTGTGAATGCATGATTTTATTGATCGAATTGTTTGTATGAATGATGAAAATTCCAAAAGTAATCAACAAGCTTCATTGTTTTTCAATTTGCTTTGTAGATCTTTTTTTTTTTTTTCATGGAGAGTTTTGGTCATAAGTTTTTCCATGGTTGGAAGATCTTTTTGGTTTAAAACTACTTAAACAATGTATTGTTCATAGGTTTCTAGCAGAAAGTTTAGTGCCATTTGAACCGTGATCTTGTCATTTTTATTTCTTTTAAATAAGACAATTGGTTGAACAAATTTATGAAAGTTTCAAGGAAGCTTCCATGGGAGTATCTTCAAGTGCATTTTGGGATTTGCAAGCTTGTCGCATTTAATGAAAAATCTTCTAGACGAAATTTTGACTTCAAAAATATTTGTAAGAGTGTCCCAAACTTCTTTGGGCTCTACTAGATGTTTTTAAAAAAATATGGAATAATTTTATTTGAAACATATAAATTAATGATTATGAATGCAATTTTTTTTTTAATGCATCTATTGAAATAGAATTAACAACTATAATTGACACAACACAATCCTACAAGTCTTCTTTGAGCAAAAACAAAATTACTTTGAACTACCATAAATTATAATTAGATTGGCCAACAAGTCTTTTTGGCTTTAATGAAACATGATCTTCAATAATGTGTGCCATGGATGTAAAAATAAAAATAAAATTCTATTTTAGTTTCTTCACACAAAGATTTTTGGTGGAGCTATGCTACACACCCAAAATCTCTTTTGCTTGACCAATAATGTAATCACAAACACAATATAATCCTAGTAGAACAATGCTTCATGCTTGAAGCATTTTTACACTATAAGAAATTTGCATATTAACAATTGGTATTTTTGGTTGTATATGATTATTTTCAATCATAAATGCCACATGTGACTTGTTATAATGTCTAGTTGCCTTAAACAAATCATATAAAATTTAAGTCACAAAAGACATGACATGGCACATAATCACAACAATAATCGCATAAATGTGTGATCAACATTAACTTTTCATTCAACTAACATCCAACCAACATGACACAATCATTTACAATTGGTTTTTACAACTAAAATGTGTAGATGCATATGCCTATGTGGTTTGGCAACTTGTGACTAAAATGTGTAATCACATATGATTTATTAAAAACTAAGATACATACACATAGTGAAAATCTATCCACCATTCGGATAAAAATTATCCATGACATATACACATGGCATTAGATAATTATTTTAAAATTAATTTATGTAATAAAAATAGTGTAATCATGATAGCTACTTAGTTTAGGCTAGGTAGGTCAGTAAATAGGCTTATAAGTAAGTGGTTGTAGGTTACAAATTTAAGTAAGTAGGTAGGTAGGTAGGTAGGTAGGTAGGAGATTCCTAGATTTTGTTTTTTCATGATCACAAGCTTTTTTTTTGGCTTATCCAAAATGGCACACACATTTTGTATGTCTATAATGCATACTATGAATAGTCCATTTTTCAACTAGTTGTATATTTTACAAAATTGAACTAAATGTAAACAAATGATATTGGATAAGTTCTAATAGAAAGGAAGCATTACAACACTATGTAACACTATTACAACCTTCATCTTGTCCACAAAAACACTTTCACATATTCACACAATAAAATACCTTCTATTTCACCCACCTACATACTACCTATTACATAACTTACCTAATTAATTAATTTCGCTTCTACCTTATGTTATTTTTTATTATTTTAAATAATTCCATCTTAAATTATTATAGGTTATTATAAATTATTCCATCATAATCTAAATTTTTAGGTTATTTTATGTTATGTTATTTTCAACTATCATAAAATATTTTAGGTTATTTTAAGTTATTCTACCTTACTAGGTTTTTTTTGGTTATTTTAAGTTGTTTTACCATAGAATCTTTTTAGTTATTTTTGGTTATCCACTTGAAGTTATCCTAAATTATTTTACCTTAACTTATTTTTAGTTATTTTAGGTTAAATTCTACATTAAGTTATTTTCAGCTATTTTAGTTATTTTAGGTTATTTTCAACTATGTTAGGCTATTCCACCTTAAGCTATTTTGAATTATTATTATTATTTTAAGTTATTCCATGCTAACCTACTTAAGCTATTTTGAACTATTCCGCCCTATGTTATTTTAAACTATTTTACATTATCCCACCTTAAGTTAATTTAAGCTATTATTTTACGTTAAGTTATTTTCAATTATTCTAAAATGTTTTACCTCAAAGTATTTTAAGTTAACACATGGGTTAGTTTACTTGTAATGTTAATGATTTCTAACATTGTAAACAAATTTGGTTTTACTAACTTTAATACCATGAAAAAATGTAAAACAATTTTTATTGAAAAAAATTGTCAAGCTAGAAAAAGATAGAACAAGGAACGGTACCCAACTATAAAACTAACAATAGACAAAAAAAATTCAATAGAATATCTTTTGCCTTAAATAAACTTACGTACCAAATTTGAGGTTAGGAAGATAGACTAAAAGTTTAGGTTCCCAAATTAATGGTTCATTTGATGATCAGAAAGTTGAGATCTGCCATAATTTTAACACAAACAACTTTCCAAAACTAGAGTCAAAGGTTATTCCTAAAACCTAAAAGCCACACAACATTGATATAAACCTTTATATGATGCTTGTAAGTCATTGTTTTTGGACATAACATGAGAGTGATGTGTCTTGAATCTCCACTCTCAACAACTACATTGAATGGGCAATCAATAAATATATAGTGTCATCCAATTATAATTAGGATATGAACAATCATCCGTAGATTGTTCCTTGTTATCAAAGTTTTATAATTAAGAATTTTACAAAGCTTCAAAGCTTCTCTTTTTTGGGTAGCAAAGTTTCTGCAAAGTGTTGTTCAGAAAAACTTGAAAATATTTTTTTCAATGTATGTAAATAGTTCCAAATAAAGGGCTCAGTAGTTATCTTCAATTTTTCGATAACAATTGAGTATGTGAATGCAACAAAGGGAAAATAAAATAATACAACTCTACTACAACTACTAAAAAACACACCTAAAAATGATAATAATAATAACTTTTATTTGCACTAATTCTGTTTTACAGAAGAACACCTTGTAAGGTGAAGGAGATACCACCATCACTAGAAAAAATAAAAAATAAATAAAAATGGGAGTGCAAATGAAGACAACACCAATAGCAATAATTTTGCCACACAACAGAATTACCACCTAAATCTTATCACACTAAAACACATCCACAAAGAAAAGGAAAAAATCCAAGGGTACCTTATGTCCATTACCATATCTTCTCCTCCTGCTCATGACCATACCCATGGCGGTAGGTCGTATTCGCCCTTTCCTTGATACTACCACTTAGACATCTTCTACCCTAATAACTTACACAAACATGTAGAGGGTCCTAGTTTCCTAATAAAAGAACCCTTTCTTTTATTATGCCTCCATGACCTACTTACAAAAAGAAGTAGCTCTCTTATGGTAGTATAATAGAAGAAAAAATAAAATAGAAGAGACCCAATAAGAGATAGATTGAGAAAGAAAAAAAATAAAATAGAATAATGTAAAGATGGAAAGATAGAGAAAGAAAGAAAGAGGTTCTCAGACCACTTCCTTACCTCCGAATTCCCACCTTCCCCAAAAGATAATTAAACCTTCCTTCAAATAAGTTTTTAAAATCATTTCCAATAATTACTACTTGATCAAATAACTCTTTTTAAAACTACATAGAATTATTTTGTTTAAATTTCTAATTATCACACCCTAAAAATAAACTAAACTAATTGATCTAACTTTTGAACAAAAATTGTGGATATAATAAATAAACTTATTATCAATAATTTACTTTTCTAGTTACTAGATTGCCCCACTAGCCCAACTAATTAATAAATAAAAACTAAAGATTTATTCCCATTCATAGTGTAAAGTGTGTTCTTTCAACAAATATTGGTACTTTTGCTAAATCAAAAAGTTCAAAAAATAAACAATGAATCCCTTGAGTTTATAAACATTCATTTGCAAATAAAGTCAAGGGATTCATTTGCAATTACCATTTGTTGAATATGGTCCTTAGCTTCAAATTCATAGGGGATTTGGAATGTCCACCCTATCTAGCACATGATAGGGATACAACCAGTGCTTTCGTTTTCAAATTTGTGATGTAGCTAAAGTGGGGATTGTCCATAAGAAGATTTAACCAAAGTTGGTGACAAATGAGTTATGAGATTGAAAATTTCAATCATCGTTTTATATTTTTGACTATCTACTGAAACATAATCTAAAAATCTGGCAATTTTTAGTAATTTTTTTTTCAAAATCTGACAATCAAGGTCCCCAAAAACCACTTATTTTTCATATTTTCTACTTTGAATTCACCATAAAATGAAGTAGGGTTGCATAAATTCAACAAAGTCTCTTGTGGTCTTTTTTTCTTTCTAGAGGTTAACATAGTTGTATTGATCCATGTATTTTGTGTGATGACGATCATCAAGGCCTCTTATCACTACACAAAACACTTCATTTAAGAGCAGTGATTTTTTTGTCAGAATTTTGCAAAAATCTAACCTGAAATATATGATTTTGACCACTACCAAAAAAAATCTCCTGGAACAAATGGCCCAAATTTGCCAGATTTCAAAGAAAAATAAATCCAATAACTAGATTTTTATGATAAGTTCCAGTAAGTAATCAAGAATATAGAGGGATTCTGGTTTCTTTCTACTTTCATATCTAGCATGTAGTCGAATCTGGCTAAATAATCTCATGGATGATTCAGCTACATCACAATATTGGAAAAATAGAAGAAAAACTGTTTAGGAGGTGCAATATATTTGTGAATAAATAACCTAGCTCTTAAATGGGTATAAATGTAAGTAATGCAACCCATCTCCTCAAATTTGATAACAGTAATTTGAGATATGACCTTTCTATTGTACATATGACCTTGCATCAGTGTTTTTCCTTTCAATAATTTTGTGATGTAGCCAAAGTGGTGACCATCTAGAAAAAAATCAAATAAATTTTGACCAAATAATAGATATGGAATATCTTTTAGAAAATAATGTTCTATATCCTTGGCTACCTCATGGAACTTATCATATAAATTTGGTAATTTGGAAAAAATTCACTAAAAATTTGTTGAAATTACTCCAAATTTTTCCATGAAAAACCCTTTGCATAGGTTTTTCAGGTTGAAGTTTGACAAAAATTCACCGGTAAAAAAGTAACTGACTTGATATGGCTTTATTCACCTCCATGTCCATGATCTTTTGCATATGGTCAAATTTTGTATTATTCAAATGAACTCTTTTGAAAGATACATTTGGTATACATCATGTTCTTGCTCATCAAGTTTGTTCAATTGTTGTATACATGTGTGATCACTGATTGATCTATATTTAAGCCAATTATGTGGAAATTCATAAGTAGTTTGTGCATGTTATAAAAAATGGTTTTGTAAATAATTATACAATACCAATAGTAATAGATAAAGTTTTTTCATCATTTTTGGAAGTGGAAGCCCCTTTACATTTATGTTTGCCTAGTTGTTAATGCTGCCCGTACAAGAGTACTCCTTAAAAAACATTCTCCCATTCTGCCCTCTGCCCAATTGTCACATCTTGCACCCATAACCTCTCATGTTACAAGTACCAAGTGAGATGTAACATGCCACATACATGTTACATACCCCTAGTACCCCTAACATGTCCAAAACATTACATGAACTCAAAACATGTGTGAATGAGAGGTGTGTCACACCCTGACCTTGCCATTTACATTAAAAGTTCTTAAGGGAAAAGAAGAATTATGGAAGCTCAAATATTTCACCATGCAAAAATACAATCTTCAAATAATCATCCAAAAGAAACCAAAATCCTTCAAGATATTATGACTCTATAACTAATCTCAAGTTTCAATACAAGCAAAATCATCTTTCAAAAATCCTCATATAAAATTAGACCTATATTAAATAGGGGCCAAAATTCCTTAAGCTACTGTACTTTATAATGAATCTAAATACAATATCCTTGCCTGGTAGGCAAGACCAAAAAAGGAGGCAAAGGGCAGACTGGGGTACAAAATTGCAGAGTCTTATTGTATGGGCTGCATTTAACAACTATGGGGCAAACATAATGTTAAGGGTGCAAGCCCAAGTAATTTTGATGTCATATGTAGATTGTGCCCTTGAGGGAAAGGTTACCATATGACTAGAACAAATTCTTTTGTATGTTGGTTTAAAAAAGTTCTAAATAAAAATCCTTATTGTAAAACCCCTAAAATTTGGAGAAGCAAAAAAAATTTGTATCTGTCTATGAAGGGAGGTTGTTTGTTTGTCACGTGGAGATCTCCCAAACCATAGTGCCCCTTGCACACTTGGTACTACTGAAAAGGCCCCATTGAGTTTACACCATGGTGCCCTTGCACACTTGGTATTACTGAAAAGCCCCCAATGAGTTTATATCGTGCTGCCTTTGCACACTTGGTACTACTGAAAAGCCCTCAATGAGTTTACACCTATAGCGCAAACACCTATAGTGCAAGAGTTATTGAATATTGAACAATATTGTCATTGAAGATTTCAAGATTTTTTTTTTAAATTGGAAAACTTTGGACATGCTTTTAGTATTATTGAAAAGCTCTCAATAAGTAGGATTTAAGGAGGTAATTTTCAGTGCTGGGTGTATATCCTGAAAATCTAGATATCCTGACTGGATATCACTTAAGACATCACTTTTGAAATCCTTTAGATATCAAGAATTTTGATATCCGAAATGATATCCTTTTTTTTTTCTTTTTTTTTTGAAAATACGATATCTAGGGCGAATATTAAATCCATGCCCGGATATGGATATGAAGGGATTTAGGTTTAAGGTGTAGGTTGTTAGGGGGATCAAAACAAAACTATGAGTGCTAGTGTAGGTCGTTACAATGCAAAAAAAAAGTTGTGGGCACCGGTGGAAGCCATTACAAGGGAAAAAATTGATGTGGGAGTTGCCATTAGACCGTTTTTAAAAAGAAACCTAAATTTAGAATAAAATGGGGGTCAAACTAAGCTTGGGCCCCATATTCTCCTTTTCTTCATGCTCTATTATCTTTTCCTTGCATTCTACTTTCCTTTCTTCGTGTTGTGCTTTCCTTCATGTTGTTGTTCTCTTCTTTGCCTTGTTGCTTTCCTCTTCATGCCAATGCTCTTTTCACCCTATTTTTCTCCTCTTCGTGTTGTTATTTTCCTTTTCGCCCTACCGTTCTCCTTTTCACGTTGCTGAGCATTCCTCTTCGCGCTATTGCTTTCCTTTTCATTTGTTCTTCTATTTCACATATAAAGTTATTTATGTTGATGTTTTCTTCTTCGCATTGTTTTCTTTTCTTCTTTGTGTTGTTATTCATTGAAAAATCTTGTATTACCCCCTTCCATTACTTCTTGCAAGAATTGGGAGTGGTTGGGAATTGAAAATTGAAAACCAATATTTGTTTATTAAAGATTTTCCTTTTGCTTATTTCCATTTTTTTAAAAAATTATTTCTTGTCTTTTGTTCAAGTAAAGGAAGAAAGTGAAAATCCAAGTCTGCAAACTAAAGTAAGTAGAGTGTCAAGAGAATCTGATGAAGAGAAAATTAAATAGATTTTGCAAGGGTTGCAAACTCAAAGAAAAAAATGGCGTCCTCATAATAAAAATGCACTTTGTTGGTCTTTTCATTATGTTAATGATAACTCAAAAGTAAACTTGGACGTTCCTTAAATGATGCATTGTTTATTGTGTCATTGTCAACTTGTTTTTACAAATTCAAGAAAATAGTTAAAGAAAGGTCTGGTAACATATTATAAAACAAGTGGTGTAACATGTTTGTAAAAACATCTTGATGCAAATCATTCAACAATTTATAAAAGGTTTCAAGAAGAAATTAATAATCAAGGGAAATAAAATGTAGAGAAACAATTTGCAAAGAAAAGGTCTTTTATTTCCAATTCTTCCATATTTAAATTTTTTAAGTCGGAATGAGGTGCTCATCTTGAGCTCCAACCCCATGCGCTTCCACAAGGTTCACCAAAACTTGCTCATGAACTTTGGGTCTTAATCCGACACAATATCCTTTGGGAGGTCATGATGCTTGAACACGTGTGTGAAAAACAACCTTCCAATCTCTTGGGCTGTGGCACTTTCCTTGGTGGGAATGAAATTTGCCATCTTGCTAAATCGATCCACCACCACCATGATCGCATCAAATCCCCTTGATGGTGGTAAACTCACCATGAAATCCATGGACACACTTTCCTACGGCCCTTTAGTAATCTGTAATGGTTACAACAATCCTACTTGTTTCTTATTAAGTGTTCGATTTTGTTGGCAAGTCAAGCAAGTCTTCATGTATTCCTCCACATTTTCTTTCAAATTAGGCCAATAGTAAGACTTCATGAGGAATATTATGGTGTGTTTTGCACCACCATGGCCCACAAAAGGCCCATCATGACATTCCTTCAAGAGAACATCCCTAAGCTTCCCTTTTGGAACATAAAGCCGATTTTGCTTATACCACAATAGTCCATTTCGTAAGTGGAAGTGTGACTTGATTCTTTTTTTATTTTTTTGTTTCATTTCCTTGGCAAACTTGTCACGGCAGCTCCTTAGTCAAACTTCCTTTTGAAGTTATGTTTCTCCCACATACACCACTTTAAGTTGGTGTTTTCGACTTAGCTCATTCGGCACCATGTTTTCCTTCTCGGGCTTATGTCAAATGTCCACATTAAATAAGGCAAATGTGTTTTGCCATCTCACTTGTTTTGATTACAACTTTGGTTGGGTGGCAAAGTATTTCACGGTGACATTATCGGTCCACACCACCACATCTTTGGAGCCTATGTAATGGCCCCAAGTCTTGAGACAATGTATGACAGCCCACATTTCCTTTTCATATGTTGGCCACCTTCATTCCATTTCGATCAATTTTTTGCTCTCAAATGCCATAGGCCTTCATCTTGCACTAGGATTCCTCCGATCGCAAAATCAGAAGCATTGGAATGGATTTCAAAATCTTTGTCAAATTCGGGCAACTTCAACACCACCACTTTCACCAAATTACCTTTCAAAGGCCTCATTACATACTTCATCCCATTTGTAAGCTCCGAATGAATTCTTCAAAAGGTTTGTCAAAGGTGTGGCTATCTTTGCAAAGTTTTGATGAACTTGCGATAGTAGAAGGCCAATCCTAAAAAAGATCTTAAAGCCGAAATTGACCTAGGTGGTTCCCAATCCAAAATTGCCTTCACCTTGTGGTCATCCATCTTCAAGCTTTCTTGGGTGATCTTATGCCCAAAGAAATCCACTTCCGCCACCCCAAATTTGCGATCCTCAAACTTGGCATATAATTTGTTTTCTCTCAACCTTTGGAACACCTTCTAGAGATACTCCATGTGCTCTTCCATGGAGTTGCTATAGACCAAAACGTTGTTTATGTACACAACCACGAAGTCATCAAGCCACTCCCGGAAAATGTCATTCATGAAAGTGCAAAATGTGGCAGGTGCATTAGTGAGTCCAAAAGGCATCACCAATAACTCATATGAGCCATACCTTGTGTGACAATTGGTACTTTCTTCATCCTTTTTTGTGATTCGAATTTGGTAATACCCAAAACGTAAGTCAATCCTATTAAACATTTTGGCTCCCAAAAGTCGATCAAACAAATCATTTAACACGCCCCCAAGTTCCTTGTTAGACCCAAAAAGGGTCCAACTATGTTAAAGAACGGAAGTAATGGAACTTGGTGCCACTCCCAGCTTTCAGCACTAAAGGGGGTGAGAGGGGCGTGCTGAAAGCTCGGAGATTAGACTAGGCAAAGGGACAACTTATTTAGTTATTCGGTCTAGCATCAAAACCAACCAACAAGTTGGTTAATTCACATTCGAAATCACTCTTGGTGTTGGGACAAGCGATGGGCAACACAGATTCACTTGACTCACCACGGCCCGATCTCGGGGGAAGCCACCACCTTCCCCCATATAGTATTCTCTACGTTTGCCCATGGCACCTACATCCGAATGGCTTTTTGTCCCGGGACTCCTCCTTCCAAGGAGGAGTCCCGAAATTGTCGCAATTTGGACTCCCGAGACTTTGGGAACTCATAACTCCCAGCTCAAACCTCGGATTAGGATGAGGTCTCAAGTCAACTTGTAGCTCTCCTCAAAGCTTTTCAACGGTGTTTTGCACTCTACCTGCACACCCTGGGGTCGGGTCGATTCCCGACTTTAAGTGGTTGGGAATCAAACTGCCAGTTTGACTCCTGGCCATTCATTTGACCATAACTTGTGCTACAAATGTTTGAATGGCTCGTGCGAGGTCATTTTCATGAGGCTATTTTAAGATCTTTCCAACAATATAAAGAACACCTCAAGGCAAGGTGTTTTGACCCCTGCAATTGAACTCTGAAGTTTTGGGAGTCCTAAAGGACTTCAAGTTCCCACTTTTGGGAGTGCGAGTTTCACTTTCACACTCGCCTCAAAGTGGGGTTATGACATCATCAATTTGAAGTAACGGGTATCGATTTTTCACGATCATCTTGTTAAGGGTACTATAATCCACACACATCCTCAATGTCTCATCTTTCTCGTGAATAAAGAGGATGAACGCCCCATATGGTGACTTGCTAGGTTTGATGTATCCCTTTGTGAGGAGTTCCTCAAGTTGAACCTTAAGTTCTTTCAACTCCTCATGACTCATTCGATATGGGGCCTTGGCGGGAGGTGCCACTCCTAGATCACCTCGATCGCATGGTCAACTCCTCTCTTCGAATACAATTCGTCAGGCAATTCTTCAGGCATCACATCCAGGAATTCTTCCACAACTCGTTTAAGGCACTTGGGGGAGTTCACCAAGTTGGTAGTTTCCTTTGGCTCAAACTCATCCAACACACGCATCACATACAACATGCCATAACCTCCTATGCATTCCTTTTTCAAGGCTTTTCTTAATATCAAATGGATGGTCGATCCACCCACACTAGGCACTTCATGTGCCTTCACCTGAATAACCCCATTCTTGGATGGGATTCTAATTAGCCTATTGTGCCCTTCTATGAGCACATGTTGTGGGTGATGAATTCTATTCCCAAAATGCAATCCATCCCCCCTAAGGTGGAAACTAACAAATCCACTTTTCTTCTCCAATTCCCTAGTTGAAGAGGTACATCTTTTGCTTACAATGTGATGGGATGGGGAACCCCATCTACAAAGTGCCCTTCAATGGGTGCCTTGAGCTGCTCCAACTAGAGTTCCATTCTTTTGACACTCTCTTGGGTTATGAAGTTGTGAAAGGCCCCTATGTCCAAAAAACATAACATGTCCTGCTTAAAAACCTTCCTTTTTAAGAAAATAAAGTGATTATATTCGCCTTGGGCTAGGTTGGTGATAAGGCAATTACCTTAAAACCCCCATTCCTCATTTGGATTTGGGGCAATCTTTGGAGTATTGCCCTACTTCATTGCAGTTGAAACATGCTCTTTTGGGTTTCCCACTGGCATCCCCCTTAGGTTGGCTCGCTTTGAAAGGAACCCTGTTCTTGACGAAATTTCCTTTAGGTTTGAAACTCAAGCCTTGGAATTGTTTGGGCTTTCCCCCTTTGAGGTGTCTTGCCTTCGGTTCCATTCCCTTACATGGCGTGCCTTCTTTTGAGGGAACTTGTTATCCTTCTCGAACCCGAACTTTTCACCTTGTCCCACATTCGAAAAGCCTTTCACTTTCATGATGGCCTCGGATAGTGAGGCGGGCCAATTTTCTTCAAACTTGCGCTTGGCCCAAGTTGGAAGTCCCATCACGAAATGGCACACACGATCTAGTTCATGCATATGTCAGATTTCAAGCATGAGTTTGGAGTATGCCTTCACATATTGGCGCAAGTTGTCATTTGTTGCGTTCACAAGGTCATGGAGTTTGCACCTTGAGATGTAGTTAGAATTCTTTGGAATGAATTTTGAGTCAATGCGTTCTTTGAAGAATTCCCATGTGTAGCCATGGGTCTTCCCTTCCTCTTGCTTCACCATCCTCCACCATGTGGAGGCATAGCCCTTCAAATAGGATTGAGCAAGTTCCACGGATGAATGTTACCCAACCTTGGCGGCATGAAAGTAATCCTCTATCTCTGCAAGCCAAATACTCACAACCTTTTTACCTCAGACCCCATCAAAATTCCCAAGTTTTGCGGGTTGGAATCCCACACCTTTTGATGATCCTCCTTTGAAGGCTATAACCAATTCACTGAAATCGGGCCTATTCATTTTGAGTAGGACCTCCAATTATTTTAGGGTGAAAAGGATTGGGGTTGGTTGCTCCTTTTCATTTTCATGATCATTGTGATTCTCTTGGTCTTCTTGTTCTTCAAAATCCTCTTGTTCCTCTTCCCTAATGGCCCCAAATGGGACATTTAGGTTCTAGGTGGGTTCTTCCACCATGGTCTTTTGGACTGGCTTACGGGTATTTTTTCGTGCCATTAAGACTTTCTAATAAGTGGATCGAGCTCTATCGAAACTCTGATACCAAACGATGCGCTCCCAACTCCTAGAGGGACTCAAATGTGAGTCCAAACTGAAAATAACGAAGAATAAAGAGTCAAGGCACGTTCCTTGGTTCACAACACTTTGGAGGGTTAGAAAGGCTGTTAAAGCTCTGGAATGGGACTAGGAAGAATGACAAGCATCAACTACTCACACAAACCTACATAAAACTAACACAAAGTGGTTAGTGCATAGTTGGAGCATTTTTGGTGCTAAGATGAGCCACGGGCAATTCGAACTCATAAGACTCACCACAGCCCAAACTTGGGGGAAGCCACAACCTTCCCCTTTATTATATACTTTTTACCTCTCCACGAGGTCCACATCCAAATGGCATTTTGTCCCGAGACTCCCAAATGGGAGTCCTAAAATTGCCAAAGTTAGGTTTTCCACGACTTTGGGGTCCCATAACTTTGTGTGCAAACCTCAGATTAAGATGAGGTCTAAAGCAAAGTTGTAGCCCTCATTGAAATTTTTTTAACGACATGCTACATGCCACCTGCACACAAGGAAATCGGGTTGATTCGAGATTTTTAATGGTCATGAGTCAAACTGCCAATTTGATTCCCGGCCTTTCTTTTGGCCATAATTTGTGTTTTAGATGTTCAAATGGTCATGTAAGCCCATTTCAGACATATACATTTCAATATCTTTCCAATGGTATAAAGAATTCCTTAATCCATTGGGTTTTGACCCCTAAAATCACTCTTTGAACATTCAAAAGTCCACCGGGACTCCAATTCCAAAAGTGGGAGTTCCCTTGGGAGTGTGAAGGTCTATTCCCTCACACTCTCTTGCACTCTTGGGAGCATGCAACATGATTCCCAGGCTTCCCTTTTAGCCCGCAACCTTGTAAGCCCTTGCTTTGGTCACAAGCCCAAGGCTAGGGTTGCAACAGGAAAAAATATTTTATTTCCAATTCTTCCATATCTAAATTTTTTGCTTCAAAAGATCCTTTCAAAAAGGATGATGTGGAACAAACAATATTTATGGAAATTCTTGCATTTTTTATAATGAAAAATCATTTGCCTTTGCAATTTATGGAGAATGTCTAGTTAAAACATTTAATGTTAATCTTCATGTGCAATTCCTCTATCAGAAATTATTTTCAAACATAGTTTTTTTTTTAATTGGTGGAGAAAACTAAAGAAACATATGCTTTGCCTTTGTTAAATGATTATAGTTGTGGTATCGCCAATTCTGATTTGTGGATGTCTAAGGGTGCACATGATGTGTTTATCTTGGTCATATTTTTTTGGGGATTTGATTAGAAATCTTATTGAACTTTTAGATGCATATGGCTTGAAAAATAAGATCATAACATATGTGAAGGGTGAAGGTTCAAATTTATATACATTGACCAATGCTTTGATATTTGTTGTTAAATGTAAAAACTTTTGGTTTAGAATAAAGTTTTCAAGGAACCTATTTTGGTCATGTTTTTTCCAATATGCCACAAGTAATGACAAAGTTTGTAAGAACTTGAAATATGTGTCTGTTAAATTTGCCCAAATAGATTTGCAAAAATGCATTACTTGGCCAAAGAAATTTGGTAAAGGTCATCAAGAATGGAACAAAACTTTCATTGAAGTTGGTTTGACACCTAGGAAAGTAAACACTCCAACGAAAACAAGGTTAGTTTGGTTTTCAGACATTTAATTTTTTGTTCCATTTTCGTTAGTCTATTGTTTTTAGTTTATTTTAATTATATTTTTTTAACTCGTCCTTTACTTTTGCAGGTTTACAAGTAAAATCATCTTATTTCAAGAGGCATTACAATTCAAAGCAACAACTATCCTATGTTATAATCAACAAACTATAGTGAAGGTTATTGGTCGTGTCCCTCCACCTTTCACTGGCACATATCTCAAATAATTGTTGATGTTCCGTCTTCAATTGTAAGTGCTTGTGTGTTGAACCAATCTCATGGGCAATGGTTACTTTTTAATGCTTTGAATGTAATAATCACTATGAGCTTGAAATTTAAAGAACAATATAGAATTTCACTTAACTTGCAAGATTTAATTGATGATGATTTTATTGTAGCCCAGGAATTATCATTGTTTGCATCTAACATTAGAAGAAAAGTATGTGGCATTTTCGATGGTTATCTTTCATTCTTTAAGAAAATATGAAGAAAATAAAGCACATAACATATTGTCCTTAATGTTGAACCCTAGATTTACAAGTCTGAGGTTGGTTTCATTTTTTATTTGTTGAAAGTAAGTTATTTCCATTGTGAAAGAGTATGACCAATGATCTTTATTTCCTATGCTTTTGAGATGCTACCACATCCTCCACCTTATGATAAAATTTGAACCTATGGCAAATAAGCAAATTGATGAAGAAAGTAGCTTGGACATTTTTGAAATTTCTGCTGGAACCAATGAGCCAACAAAAGATGTGGTGAACAAGGAGTTGTTGATGTTTAGAAGGTTTCAAGTGGATGTCAAGGACATTAAATGTCCTTTAGAGTAGTGGGTGAAACACAAATCTCTATTTCCAATTGTGGCATTTCTTGCTGATCAAATTCTTGGCATTGTTAGTTTTCAAATAGAAATTGATTTTTTTTTCATTGGTTGAAATTCTTACAATTTGAGGAGATGTCACTTACAATCAAATAATTTAAATAAAATTATTTTTGTTAGTAAAAATTGGCCTAGTGATCTTAAGGTGGGTTGCAGTTCAACTGTGACCGAACAACGGGTGACCGGACTAGAACTGTAAGACTGTGCAGTTTGTGTGAACACAGAAACGTTGATCAGGGTCAGTTTGGCCGCCTCTATTGATGAGTGGCGGCGAATTTCATCTTCATTAATGTGAGAGGGAAGCTAGATATGCATGGGGTGCATGGGGGAAGTGTGGTCTGTCTGTGTGGGATGGGAGGACAGGAAGATGACGGCGTGATTGATGAAGAGGAGCGGCGCCACATTGATGAGGGATGGAGGAAAAGCTGAAGGTGGAAAAAGCAAGAAAAAGGAAGCTTATATAAGAAGCCAGTACAAGAAGCCAGGATCAAGAGAAGAGAGAAGAGAAGAGAGAGGAGAAGGAGAGAGCTTGGAAGAGCGGAGATGAACAGAAAAGAAGTAGGAGATTTTTGGAAGATAGACAGAAGCTTAGAGAATTTTGGCTAGTGACTTTTCTTTCGCTGCAATTAGTGACTAGTGATCTCTCGCTTCTGGATCAGATAGTGCTTGGTCGAAGTAGAGGACCAATGCCACTGAGATAGTGATCGATTTTGGAAGAAAGGAAGTATGAGAGCTTGTGCTGTCGGGGATTTTATGTGAAATACAAAACCATGGATTTTGGTCTGTGAGGTGCACTCTATGTCTTTTGTGTAGCAATCTGCAGAGGCTCGGCGCGATTGGCTTTGCAGCTGTTGAAGGAGATTCCACTTAGAAGCATGGGCACAACTCAGCTGCTGTATTGTGTCGCTGTGGTGTGATTGTTCGTGCGCGCTCTGTCTGAGCGAAAGTGTCGGAGAGGTGTGGTAGGTGTGAGGATTATGTGCGTCTGTCTCAATCTACCTTTGGAAGCCTCCCCTTCTTTTTTGGTTACACAACTTCTATTCAACTTCTAGTTTGATAATGTTCATTGAGGCTAATCTTGCCTTAGAAGAATAATTAGAACAATATGAAGGTGAATTTGAGTAGGATGAACTTTTGGACTTGTAATTTGTAAAATATTTTTGAAAAAAGTTTATTTATCTTGTTATCCAGAATGCTAGGTTATCTAATGGATATTAATGGTGATGAATATTCGATCATACTAAAATCCGGTGTTAGATTTATTTTTTAATGATATTTTTAAAGGATATTACAATTGATTTTTAAAATAACAATAATAATAACTGGAACTGATGGATAACAAATAGGCGGATAATTAGAACCAACGGATATAAATAAAATTATATCCGCCCAACACTATTTAATTTTTGACCTAAGATAAGAGAACTTAAAATTTGAGTAAATTTTTTACTAGAAATTTTATAAAAAAATACAATAACTAATTGTGAAAGGGGAAGTGAGTTGGGTAACAAGTTCACACTTGGACCAACAGCACAGACCACACTAGCCTTTATGATGCTCAATGTAGGTATAAAGTTAGACAGTCCCCAACTCCCAACCCATCATGCTTAGAAGAACCAGGAAATTTTCACATTTTCTGTAGATGTTTAATATTTTAACAAGGTCCAAGTTTTAACAGGTATTACTAACCAACCCCTAAAATTCACATGAGTCTGGAATTTCAACAATTTTCAATGTTAAAACAAAAGGTTGAAAATGGGTCCTAACTTCCAAGTGGGTTTTTTAAAGCTTAAAGAAGCCCAAAGTGCCATCCAACATTTTTTTTTCCTGGCAAATGTTCACCACTAGGCAACCCAAAAAAATGGGTTGCCACTCATACAAAGGATATTTTTGGGAAAAAATCTCCCAAAGTTGCCATAATTTGAGGGATTTCAAATTGAAATCGCCATATTTAGGCCATGGGTTTTAGCATGTCACTAAAATATAGCAAGGTTGAAATAATTCAACTTTCCTCTCTGAACTGTAGCCAAATTTGGCTAAATCCTCTTGTGGATGACTGGCATACACCTACCTTACAAGATTGACCAAAATAAAAGCCTTGCCTAACAACCATAAGAGACCAAGTAATTCCTACAATTTTCTAATATGTGAAAAATTAGTGTTTAGATGTCTAACTTTTATGGAAGTGCTAACTCCTGATCAGTGTTTTGTTTTCAATTTTGTGATGTAGGTTGGGTGGCAATCGATTAAGCCAATTAGCCAAATTAACAAAATATGTAGTTTTTGCTACCTACTTGAACCATGTAGAGAAATCTGAGGATTTTTTTTCGATTTTTTGAATTTTAGCTTGTTTTTTCCAAAAAATCATTGAGTTTGCAACGAAAAAAAACCATCAAAAAAATTTCACACAAGAAAAAAGGCTGCTCAGGATCAGCCTAACATTTAGAGTAGTCAAAGAACTTTGTCGCAGTTGTTATAATTTCTCCTCTATACAGTTGCTCATTGGAGGACTTGAGTCATTGTTGGTTAGGAAGGAAAAAGTTTGCTAGTTGTCGCATGATGGGTCTCATTGTGAAGGAAACGCTTATTGCTTTAAGACTACTGTTGTACGCAAGGTTTTTCATAAAGGAAAGATGGTGTTGGATCTGGGAAGCCATGTTCATGGATTGTGTTCATCAATATGCGAGCTTGAGATTTTATGCATTTATGCATTTGTGCCTCTTGGTGATGGTGCAGCAAAAGCAAAAAAACATAATTGAGTAAGGCAAGTAATCATGTCTCTTTTGAGCCAAGTGGTGGTAATAGAAATGGCTTTTTATATCTTGGCTTCCTCCTTATGCACACACCATAGAGCTGGATGTCTGATGTACATACAGGTCAAATGGATTGGGATTACAAAACCCATGAACAATTGATGGGTTTTTTTGTCTTCAGCTTCTTTTTGGATCTCTTTGCACCAGACAGTTGAATTCACAATCCATGAGCAGTTGATGAGTTTTTCATCTTCAATTTGTTTTCAACTGTCTTTGCATCCTGTGCAAGGTTTTTTTTCAATACCTTTCTCACCTTTCCTATATGTGGATTGCATTCTGAAGTTCATATTCATGTTACTCAATGGAGTTTGTCCTGGGTAGTCCATAAAAATCAACACCATGTCATTTCTATGCCGTCACTAGAATGACTATCTTGGCTTGTGAAATGTGCTGTTGCACCACATATTTGCCCTGCAGCATATATCATTAGAATTCCAACATTGTGCAATTGACAACTGACGACTTCTGATCAGCACAACATGTTTCATTGAAGCATGACCCTCTCCTTCACACTGGTATGCTGGAGTAATGGCAGCATGCATAAGTCCAACACATTGAACACAAACCTCAGAGGAAAAAGATACTATTCTGTAACTCAAATTTGTTGTACTTCAAATGATTTTGGAGCTTGTAAATGATGATTTAAGCTGATGGATTAATTTCCAGTTGTGAGAAATTTCTTCTGTTGAAAGAAGACCTGCAGGAAAGTGACCAATAATCTGAACAAATCAGATGAGACTTAGCAGTTTGATTTCCTATGAGTTCATTGAATGGCAAAATATAATATTTCGCTTCAGTCAAAAGTATATTAATCTACATCTGCTGAGTACAGACTATACAAAATGGCACATACATTGCAGCATATTCAGGCATAAAATCAAGAGGGGATAAAGTGAGCATGAAAGAAAATGTGAAAACCTGACACTTGTGGATTGTTGGCAAGGCAACTCCTGATTGAAGAGCACTACCCTGTTCCTGCAAAAGCAGCCCCTCCTTACTAGGCCCTATTTTCTAGAGATTTTCTTAACCTCATCCATATCACTCCAATTCATGATGGGTTTTTGGAGTTCCTTCACTGGAGTGTGGAGTGCCAGTGTCTCTGCACACCTTGACACAACAATTCTTTGAAAGTTAGGTTAAGCATGGGAGATTGTCTTGCCACAAATTTCTCAGCAGTGTATCAATTTCTTGTCTGCCCTAGCTTCTCATGCCAAAAGCAGAGTTGAGGCCAGATTTAAGTTGCAGCCCCAACGGGATGCTAGTAATTATTCTTGGCTCAAAGGTTCGTTAATCTGTAATTTGTATCTTTTCTAATTAGTTGGAAAGGTCTCTCCAAATCCCCATTGACTATTAGGAAGAAGATTACATCCCAGAAACTCTCCTTTCATCCAAACATTACAGACTGTCCAATAACCTCAACAGCACATGAATAGTGTTGAAAACAATAAATGCCTTTTCTCTCAGTGGGAGCTCAAAGCTCTTCCCTCTTCCAATTCATTTTTTTGTCATAGTCAATTATCTATCTTACATAAGCAGGTCAATGGTCAGGCCAAAATTGTACATAGTGAAGTTATCATTATCCCCTCCACTCTCTTGCTAGTCACCTGGACATGTCTTTTCTGCTGAGTATTGCTTCTTTGTTTGTAATCAGCAGAATTCAACATATGTGCATTCATTTGTGTGTGTTGGCTTTGAGTCCTTGTATGATTTAGGACAAATGTGTACAGAAATTCCCAAGTTAACTCCCCCAGGTTACACAGTTTACACAGTTCAGCAGTGCATCCCACCGCATCTCACAAGCATCTTATACAATGGGTTTCTCCTGTTGCAAGCCTATCGATATTGGAGCAAGCTTATAAATAATGTCTGATTGAATCAGATTCAGATCTGAACCATATGATTGCAGTCCTTTTCCTCGACCCTTCACAAAATTGTCTTTGAACAATGTGGTCAACAAGATTACATTTGTGAGTACAGGAGTTAGATTTGTGCAGCTTGTGTCTGGAATCTTGAGGAAAATTTGGGTGTTCTCCAGTAAATGCAAGCTCAAACATTCCACATAAATTGGATGATGCTGATAAAACTTTCTTCTACATTTTGGGTTGGATTCCACAGTGAATACATTTCTCTCTTTCCCACTGATGCACACTTGGGAGGAAATGTTGAGGCTTTGTTTGGTTGAGTATTCAGATGAATGGATGCCCTCTCTCTTGAGTAAAAAAACAGGTCGGCTGATCAATGAGATTTCTTTCCTGGCATGGAAAAATGTGAATCCTTTGCTAAAGCAATGGGGGCTTAACATGGTACCATCGTTTATGAAAGAACTTCTACTAGCTTCTATAAGTCACTCTTTTCAGTTCACTGGCCTGTCTGAGGATAGATCCAAATTACATGTCTTTCGAGCTTTTCACTACTCCAAGTTTTAAGCTTTACTAGAAGGTTAATCTCCAAGTATGAATTTTTCCAATGTGGTTGACATCCACCAACAAACACACTGTTCTTTTCCTATTCCAAATGTATGTTTTGCCCCCTTTGTGTACTAAGAACCAGTATTTCATCTGGAAACATACAAAATACACAAGAATCTGGCAAAAATAGATATCTTACCCCACTTTTTTGAAAGCAATGGGTTACCAAGTCAAGCTGATGTGGCAAAGCATGATTGCTTATTCAAGACAAATTCAGATTTATAAACCTACATGAAATTGTAATAATTCTTTTGACCCAAAAAATGTGAAATTTATATTATTATGTAAACATTGTTATTGTGTTGGCAACTATTTAGAACATAGCTCTTTGGACTCTTTACAGGAGATCACCAAGCTTTCCAACTTTGCATTTTGAGGGATGCAATTGCACCTGGGCCAAAATTCTCATCTCATGTTTACATGTACATCTGCATTTTAGAGCTCCTAACCATAATTTAGATTTCTGTAACAAGTCTAATCTAGAGTAGTTCATAATCTCTTGCAGCTGCACATTGGCAATAATTATGATGGTACTCAGCAAAAGTTGTGAATCTCTCACAAATCACAAGATTCAGATGCAGCATGAGAGTTGATGGGACTCCCTGAAAGATTCGAAGTGTCATAGGTGAATTAGAGCAGGCACTTTTTCGTGCACAAGCCATTGCCCCATGCAATTTTGGTGATTTGAGAAAAGTGGATTGGATGTGAGCTGCAAGAACCGACAAGGGAGTGAGTGCAGTTGGCCAAGTAATCTCTGCTCGTTTGGTAATTGATCCCCCTGGATTTGTGGACCAAGTGAACCAGCATCTTCCAAAACAGATTCGGGCACTTGGCTACAAGTGAGTGACATCCAATTTCAATGCCAAGCAGATGTGTGATCGCCGGCGATATGAGTATTTGGTTCCAGTGTATGCGTTTGATCCAGATGCTCATCACAACCGTGAGACTGTTCTGGTCTGGACAGAGAAGAAAGAAGCTGACAGGCAAGAACGATTGGAGAAGAGGAAGGCAACAGAGAAGAAAACAGTGGAGATTTGTCATCCTGCTGAGTTCAAGCAGAATACTATTGAGTGCACACAGAAAGTCAACCTTCTTGTTGGATCCCAAGTGGTAACTAGTGTGTCTAATACCAGTGTTCAATTTTCCATGACAGAAGACCTTGAGGATGGTAAGCCCGCCATAGCAGATTAAGGACTTTAACATCTTGGGTTTAGGGTTCAGTCCTTGTGTGAACTTTTAGCTGCTGTTTTTCTACCAACTTCTTTTGAACAGATGGAGCTTTACACAAGTTTGCAAAGTGGTGATGACTGTGCAGAGTTCACTTACAATGTTTCTCACCACTTCAGGAAAGTTATCTGAGTCTCTGACCAAAGAAATTGAATTAAAAGCAAGGGTTCAAGAGGGGAAAGAGAGTACAGCTCAACATGCAGAAGCAAAAGCTGAACTTGAATGAAACAAAGATGCTGAAGCAGAGGCGCCCCCCTTGCAGAGTAACAGAGTGACTGAAGTGGAAGATGACAGGAATGTTCTTGTTAGTACTGTCCCTGTCTTAGTCAAGACAGAAGCAAGTGCAGAGTCCAAATTTGTGTTTGGTGAGAAAGAAATGGAACACTTGAATACAATTCTGGGTAAGTATGTGGGCACTCACAACTTCCACAATTTTACAGCCCGGATAAAGGCAGAAGATCCGAGTGCAAAGAGATATATTCTGTCATTTGAGGCATGTGAGGTGATTGAAGTGGAGGGCATGCAGTTTGTGCTATGCACTGTCCTAGGACAGAGCTTTATGTTACATCAGATCTGCAAAATGATTGGGATGGCAATTGCTATAATGCGCGGGTATGCTCCTGAATCCATCATTGACACTGCTCTATGAAGGTTAGTGTAAACATTGTTTCTCATCCTTAAATCCAATAGTTAAGAATAATGTAGCCATTTCATTTTTGCATAAGTGGCAAATCTATAAATGGATCTAGTGGGACAATTAACATTGTGCTGCTAAATACAGATGGAGATTCAGCAAGCAAAATGAACTATCAGTGTGATTTGGCATCAGCATATGCATCACAACTAATCAATTATATGTTGTGCTTGTGCAGCAGAGATACTGATGTGAATGTCCCAATGGCACCTGAACTCGGCCTTTTTCTCGATGAATGCTTTTATACTGGTTACAACAAAAAGTTCAAGAATACTCATAATGAAGTTTCTCAAAAGGGCTTTGAAAAGGAAATTGCTGATTTAAAGAGGGAGGTTATATACTCTCATATTCAGTTGACTGAGGTAAAGGATGGTACCATGGTCATGTGGCTCCATTCGCTGAATGATAGAAACTACCCAGATTTTGTTACAGCCAGGGAAGCAGCACCAGCTAAAATAGATTAGGGATGCTTGCATGTACTGTCTTCTGGGATGTGCATCTTTAAATTGTCATGCAAGTATTACATTTCCTTCTCCCATAAGTAATGTTGTTTATTGACCATCATGTGGGTATTACATGTAAATTATTCATATGGTTGTCTCAAATTTTCTAAATAGTGAATGAAGCCATAAAGACTCCCCAATGAAATGGAACATTTATAAGTAGGTACCCCCTTCATTACTACATTTCAAAGTTAGCCACATTGTTGACTGATCATAGAAAATCCACCTTTCAATTTACGACCATGCAAATATTCAATGCATTGATTAGGTCCCAAACTTTCCCACATGCCAAGATGAATTTTCATGATTTTGATTTCATAAACATGACCTTTGGTAATAATAGTGTCATGTGAAGCCTCATGTTTCTTTTAGGAATTTCTTTTGTAGCCAAAATGGCTATCATACATACAAAGATGTAGAAAAAATTGCAATTATCTTTAGGAATATTTTGCCAAATTTGACTCTAAACCAATAATAAATTATAAATTTTGGTCATCCTTTTATATTTTTGGCTACACAATGAAGATTAATTATATGGACCTAGTGATTTTTATTTTTTCTTTTATCACTTTTGGTGATTGAGAACCTTCCAAATCCCTTATATTTTTAATTTTTAATTTCACTTTTCGGTGGAATTGTACTAGGAAAAAAAATGTTGGTGAACCCCAAGGGTGGGGGGATTACTAAATTTTTCCAAGTGCTTTACCATAGTAAGGGACCCACTAAATATGTATAAAACACATACAATCAACATTTTACATGAAATAAGATTTGATGTAAATTAAGGTTACTTTAAGCTTCAATTTTTTATTTTAAGAAAAAGTCCACAAGCATTTTGAATAAGTTCCAATGTTAAATTTCTCTTTTCAAAATTCAACCTATCAAATAATAATATATCACTACAATCAATTACTCATGGCAAGTACTTGCATTTGGTGACAAGATGATGCACAAGAAACAATATTTCAATCATTGCTAAATCCTTCCCAAGACATGTGTGTGGACCCATGCCAAAAGGTATAAATGTACCAAACTTTGGAGGAGTCTGTCATAATTTAAGCAATTATATTAAAACACAATATTAAGACACAAATAACCAGTTGGTATTAATTAACATATCATGTTAATTTATACTTGACCTATTTTCTAACAAGAATGATTATGAACTTAGTTAACAAAAATTGTAATGATAATCATCCAACAACCACCATAAATTAATTATGTTTTTAAATTAAAAAATCATCAATTTAAAATCTCAAAAACAAAGGCCACAAAATGCCTTCACAATCCAAGCGTTTACATTCAAGTTAGTATAGTAGGACTAATTAACAATTGGTTATAGGAATAAATAATATGTGAACAATAGTTTTGAATATATGAACTTACCTGAAATCTAGATGGGTCAAATGCCATAGGATTTGAGGAAAATTATGGGTTCATATATACTGCATTTGGTGCTACCCATATCAAGCATTTCTTTGGAATGTTGTAATCTACATTCATACCACATAACATTTTGCAACTTTGTCAGATTTAATTGAACATAACCAATTATTAGTACTAACAATGATATGTCAAGATTTGAAATCGGAAGATCCCTCAATTACTTTTGACATTATGAATCTCCACTATTTGAAAGTGGTCATGTTTGGACCATTCTTTTTCTTTTGTGAATGTCTACAACATGAAAATATTACATTACAAATGTCCCAAGCATTGATTATGACTTAATTACATTGCAATTGAAACACGTTAATTAATTATATTGTTATCAACCCATCAACTCATTTGGAACATCAAATACAAATTTATTTTGAGATATTTACTACAAAACAACTAAACTAAAGGCAACTTAGGAACTCAGTGAGTGACAGGCTTTATGAATTCCAATTTCAATGCAAATAGTCAATGTTTGTAGATGATTATCTAACATCAAAAAAAAATGACATAACTTTAACCTATAACAATTTTGGAACTTACCTTTGTATTTCGTGTTTTTTTGGTGCCTTCCTTGGTATGAATGGGACAGATGAATGATCTTTTAAAACTTCATTAATCATCTGTGTCAAAAGCATAGTTTAGCCCTAATTTACACCTAGAATTATGATAAATTTAAATATCATTCAATATTTTTTAATTTTAAAACATTGGCCCCAACTTCCGATGTTGTGTCTTTTTTAGTTTTTCCCCTGTGATTTTTGCACTATGACAACAAGAACAAATTTCAACCCAAAGAAAGGATTATTTTGAAAGGCCAAAATTCATTGTATTTTTACTACATGTTCTAGGAAATAGCCAAAATTTAAAATTTTACTTTCATATATGGTCTACAGCCAAAATGGGCTAAATTTTCTTGTGGATGATCACCAGTTTTGCTACATTGCAAAATTAAAAAATATAAAAAATCATTTAAAAAAAAAACTTAGCCCTAACAAAAAAAATAATGAAAGGAACGAATGTTAATATATGTGTCCATTGACTTGTTACACCACAAACTTTTTCTAAAATAATATCAAAGTTTACATATTAGACAATTCCCTGTGTTGTAAGTGCCATAGATGTATTCCAATTGAACCAATCCAAAGTATTTACTTCCATCATTTTTTCTCAAAGGGCATCTTGTTCAACCTGTGAACATAATATAACACAATCTTAATGAGTTCACAACTATTAGATAATACTTGTTTACCACCAAAATTTGCCAAGCACCCTTTAATAATTTCAAAATGAAATGTTCAATATGTAAAGTTTGTGAAACTATATTTGCCAAATATAATTCTTTCAAGTACAAATTTGAATTTTTCACCTTGATTGATTCTCTCACTTGTGGATAATCATGAAGATATTTGACAACCACATTAAGAGATATTGACAAGCCACTAAAAACACCAAATAATATAACATGGATCGCTACAGATTGTCATGGTTAAACATTTGTCCAACTGATGCATCTTCCACCACATAACCTTAAAGGTCCTTATATTGTATTCCTTTCTCATTCATGAATTTTCAATGGATGTACTTTCATGGATAAATTTTTTTCATGAAACAAAGACTCTCCATGAAAAACTAGTTGAAATTTATTCCATACATGAAAGTTCATCCAAGAGATTTCATCATGATTTCTAATAAGGAAATATGGGATTATATAGGACTTTAATCCAATCTCTATATTTATGGCTAACAAAATCTGAACCACATATAATGACATGTTCCCTTGTCACATGAATATTAGTTTGCCCCTGCAACCCAGACATTGTAATGACATTCTATATATGTTAACATTAAACATGTTAGATTTAACTATTTACAATGCAAAGCATATCTCAATATTCTTGCTAAACATGCACAAACAAACACATGATCAAAAACATTTCTCACTCCACATGGGAAAATTCAAGCCTCACTTGAAAACAATTTGATGTATTAACAAAAACAAAATTACACATAAAACACATACACAAAGCCAGAAAGGAAAGGGAGATTTGACTTTGCAAAGATGAGTTTCTTTCCTCCTCCGAGAAGGTAATAATGTAATAATCCAAAACTCTAAAAAAGTTGAACCTGTTCACAGTAAGGTTCACCCTAAAGTCTTGACACAAGATTGAAATAGCAATAATGGACCTCAGACGTATTTGTGTGTTTTTTTCTTGAAGTTAATTTATGTGTTTGATTTTTTGAGTGGAAAAAAAATTATATCACTATTTTAGTTATTTTGAAAGTGTGTTTTCTTGCATTGTTATATTACTGCAATAATGTGATTCTTTTTTTTTTTCTTTTTTTTTGGGTTTGTTTCCTCAAGTTTCTTGGTTAATACTATTAAATGGTTGTTCTAATTTATGTTCCTACTGGAACAATATTACTATAGTTGAATTCTAGATCTGTAGCAATAGAACTCTTTTCATATTTTTGTTTGTTCGAGTTTTCCATAAATGTTTTCTTCTCAAGAGATTTCAGCTCTACGAGGTCTTCTAAGACATGGCTTTTTCAACCAACATGACTAACGCAAATAATTGACTGACATAAAGTTAATAACCTTGTCATGAATTTTTGTAGATGAAATATCATGAATGACCTTTGGATAAACTTTCATGAATGAGATCAAATTCTCAATAATGTATTTCATGGATGATCTTTATTTTGTATTGAAATTTAATGAAATTTTATTCATGAAAGTGCTACAATTGTATCCACTAAAATTCATCGATGACACTTTATGATGTTCATTCATGGCATGTAAATGAATCATTATGGATGTTAAAACTCTAAATGAATATTTGTGGATGTAGAAAAATTCTAAGTGATATTCCATGCATGAATTCATTTCATTTTGAAATAGCATGAAGCTTCTTGTGATTGTTTCATCAAACCATGAAGAGACGTCATTCCCTCCCAAATGCTATTTCAACATCATTATATACACATGGAATTCATGTAATAAATGGGGTTCACCTCATTTGTCAAGATTAATTTCATCCATAGACATAAATTTCTTGGTGTTATAATAAATCCATAAGAATCATTCCATTTGGTTAGCTAATTTCAGTCATCATCCATTAAAATGATGATTCATCCTTGCATTAGTATTTCATTCAATGGGCTTCATTTCCACAATCTTTATAAAGATTGAACATAGCCCCAAAAAAAAAAATTTGAGTTTGAAACTTTTCAAATTATTGTCAAAATGTAGTTTCAAAAAAACACTAAAGGCTAGCTTGAAAGGTCTCCTCCCAAGCTTAAAAGAATTAATTTATTACAAATCCCATAATTGAATGAATAAATCCTACTTAAAATATCAAATAACCATAATAAAAATGTATAATTATGATAGTTCCTTTACATCAATTTTGGTCAGTAAATTTTTGCAAATAAGTTAAAAAATAGTGAAATAACTCAATAATATAGTTTCTATAAACTAATAAATGTGATTTAAGATGAATATTAAATTTTATTATATTATAATATCATAGTAGATTGATGTGGATGTATTTATGGTGATTAAAATTGTTGTACATACACGTAGTGAAATTTTTGAATTAGACAAATACTTTACTGAAAATTATTATGAAAATTTTTAATTACCATAATACAATTGCCCTAATTTTGGCAATGATGACTCATTGGAGCTAGTTTAAGTAGAATAACTTTAGTTTTCATAATTCATTCTTTTGAATACACTTCTTAAACTATAATCTATTTGGTTGATTCTCAAATAAAAAAGATAAGGAAAATGTTCATTTGGATTTGTGCATTTTTAAAGTTTATTATTCACCATACATAGTCACAAGCAAGTTTTCAATACCTTTGGCACCATTTGGCATCCTATTTCTTTTCAAATTAAACTAAAAAATTTGAATGCAATTCAAGTTGCATGCAATGTCATTCAATATTTTCATTTGAATGGAAATTATTTTTCACAAAATCTATTTTTTTTCCAATTAGTTGGTGGTCATTGGTAATGTGCAACAACATAAAGCCCAAGTTAGGTTGTGAAATGTAGTCTTAGTATTCAACTACAAGTAGAAAAAAATTGTGAAATTTTATTTGTGAAGGTAGGTTATTTATTTGTCACATTGAGATCTCCCAAGTCTTGTCACTCTTTTGGTGCCATTGGAAAGCCCTTGATGAAGTGGAGTTTGGGGTGCATTGAGTTGGTTTCATAATGTTTCAACCTATTGTGGGAAGTTATGGAATATTGAACAATTCTTTTACAGAAATTTCATATTAGCTAAAATTTGACACATTTTTTATGTTTTTGGAAATTACTTATTGAGTAGGATTTAACCAAGACAATTTGGAAATTTTTAGACCTGAGGTGTGAAAGATATTGAATTTTTTTGTCATTGGAGATGTTACCACTAGTTGATCCCTTTTGGGACTTGGAGTGGGGGTGGGCCTAGTGCTTAATACCCTTGCTTTTATGAAGAGGTATTAAGTTAGGCTGAAAATGGCGTCCAAAAGTTATAGGTGACAAAATAATGCAACATGCACCCAAAAGGCTGTTTTTTCTTTCTCCAATACAATTTTGAAGTTTTGTATACATCAAAGATTTATAAATTTGGTCTTCAATTAAGTTGTATGAATTGGATTTTTTAATTTTTTTTGCTCCTTACAATTGTTGGGTTCAATTTTTTCCTTTTGTTCAATTAAATAAATTAGATATGCAACGCATGGTCAAAGCTAGGAACAAAGCAACAAATTTCTTTCCAATACTCCCTTAAATCAATGCCCAACAAATATACACTAGAAGAAAACTGTGTATTTTTTACTAGTGTTTGTAACTAAATTTTAATCGCAAGAAACATCTTACAACTAAAATCCCTGTAATTGCCTAAAACAAGTCGCAAGTGAAAAATTAGTCGCAAATGACAAAGGTATTGTATGAAAAAAAAATCAACAAATTTATTTCATCCTTTGATTACATTGTATACGTATTGTCACATGCGACTAAGATGCAACTATTTTGGTAACAATTAAAAGCAAATGATGTGTTGCCACATGTTTTAATATTTGATATTTAAAATTTTATTAATATTATTTTGGAATAATCTAGGACGTTCAATTCAATACTTGGATGATCTTCTATTATGACATGTGGCCCAATGTAAGTATGCCACCTGGTATTAAGAAGAAAAATATTAATATATTAATATTAAGTTGGTAAGTACCTAGGTAGGTACACAAATATGTGCCTACAAACCTAAGTTACATACCAACCTACCTATTTAGGTTAAAAAAATAAATAAGTAGGTTCTATTTTCCTAGGTTAAATACCTACTCATATAGGTAGGTACTTAAGTAGGTAGGTACATAGGTCAACCTAAGTGGGTAGGTCAAATTAAGTACCTACTTGGCTAGGTAAATAAGTAGGTGGGGAAGGTATGCATTTTAAAAATGTGCATAATTTGTTTTTTTTTTTGGGTTGACCTTTTTTATTAGTTCATCCCATGTGCACAAATTTCTTAATGTGAAATTGGATGACCGCACCCCCTTGTTTATATAATATTCAAAATAGGAATGAAGAACAAACAACATGGGATAAGTTTTGAAGTTCCAACTTCCTCACAAACTAAGTTATAATTCCAAAACTTTTTTCATGCCTTACTTTCTTAGTTTTTAGATTTTTAAACAATTCAAGTGCTTGATAATTAGATAATCATTTAATTAATAATTATTAAATTTGTATAAATTTAAATTATAAATTACACACTACAAATATTTAGTATTTAGTATCAATTATTTAAATAAATAATAAGTTATTAATATTTAACAAACTAACTATTTAGTAACTCAAAAATTATTAATACATAACTCACAAATAATTAAATATTTAATATATTTAAAAACATTTTATTACTTTCTAAAATCTGTTCGAATTATATATAATACAATTAATGTAAAATTAATTTAATGATATTAATTTAAAAAATAACTATTTAAAATATTCATGTTAAAATATAAGTAATGGATTAACAATTACTATTAGAAAAAAAAAATTTACATGAATATTTTAAAAAATTTATTCAATTAATTACATTATTTATTGTATAATTACATTTAGTTTGTAAAACAAATTATAGGTCAAGTAATTTTTTCCTTTTGCTAAGTATTAACTATAAATAAAATGATTTGTTAAACATAATATTAATTTTCATAATTACTTTAAAATTACTGTCAAATACTTATCATAGATGATTAATCACAGAATTTAAAATATACATATAATTCGTGAAATGCAAATCAGTAAAATAATTATTTTAATTATACTATAGGTTTTCCAATTTTTAATTCAAGTTTGAAGTTATGAATTAAAGAATGTGAATAATTATGTTCAATTAAAAAATAATTATGCACATACTAATTAATTCTTATATGAAGTAATTACAATGATTTTAAAGTAATGTCATATCAATGACATTAATTAATTTCTTCTAATATAAAATTTTCAATTTAGAACTTCAAGATTCAAATATCAAATTTCAAGTTCAAATAAAAGTATTTAAAATCAAAATATCGATTTTTAAACTCAATATTTTTTTTTAATTGAAATACTGATTTTTAGATTTGAAAATAATAATGTAGAAATCAAATATTAATTTTTAGATCAAAGAAGTTTTTTGAATTTAAATAAAAATTTCCAGAATTGAACTTTCAATTTTTAGAGTCAAATAAAAATAGTTAAAATTGAAATGTCCATTTTTAGACTCAATTACTAATTTTAAGATTGGAAGTATTAATTCTAAGAATCCAAAATAATAATTTGGAATTAAAATTTCAGGTTCAAATCAAATGATTATTTAAAATTTAGATGAAATTTTTTCAGAGTTGAATATAAGTTTTAATATTTATATTAAAATTAAAATCTCCAATTTTATAATCAATTATATTTTTTTGAATTGAAATACTAATTTTTGGATTCAAAAATATTAGTGTAGAATTCAAATATCAAAATTTAGATCAAATAAGCCTTTTTAAATTTAAATTGAAATATCATGTTCAAATTCAAAATCTAAAATTCAAATAATGTTTTGAACAATTGAAATAACAATTTTCAGATTTGAATAAAAAATTCAAAGGTCAAATATTAATTTTGAGAATCATTATATGAATAGTATACATAGATATGCATATTATATATAATTTTAGTACATACATTAAAATACACCCCTACGTCATTATAAAATATCTTTAGGATGTAATTAATTTGGTGACTATTGCGACTAATGGGACATATCAACCTATTAATGAATGAAAATAAATGTAAAATCAATCCAACCAATAGGATGAAATGTCTAACAGTTGCATCATAGTTGTGAGAATGACCAAAATAGTTGAAATTTGATCTTGTAGTTGCAATATTCCCAAATTTAATCACAAATGATTACAAGTCGCATGTAGTTGTAAATGGATTGATTACATTTTGGCTGAATTCTACTAGTGACATTAGACAATTCTTTGCATTTGATGAATGAAAAACATCTCAATTGATGTTGTTTTCTATACCCAAAGCCTATGGGGGTGTAATGGGGGTCTGAAAATAACATGTCTCTTCATATGGGGGTCCATTGTAGATACACCAATATCCAATTGTGATTCATTGGCATCATAGCTTCTGGGTCACCTATTGTTATTTCTATTAAGTAGTTGTGAGGTGGATCCCAAATTATTTCAAAAAGAATCTTAAAATTTTTTAAACAATACAAATTTAAAAATGTGAAAAATTCAAATTTGAACAACCACCCCCAATAGAATTTGCACTTCAAAACATAATGATGGACTTCTTCACTTTAGCCTATCTATATATGTTATTCAATTTTGGGCAAAAGTTATCATATAAGGTGTGGTGGGCTATTGGGAACATCTTGGGAAACACATTAAGAACTTGGGAACATGTTGAAAATGCATTAAGAATATGATGTGAATACATTGAAAACTTGATGTGAACACACATGATTGACAACTTTATGTGTATTTTATGCATGTTTTCCTTTAGGGAGGGGACATGGTTTTTGAAGATTTTTTAGATATTGATGTACACAATGTCTTTTCCTAATAGTATTTGTCACCTATTTTTGCTAAACCAAATGCCCTCATCTTTGATCAACCTTCGGTGAACTAGGCCCAGTTCTTATGCAACTTAACTTTAACCATGGAGTTGATGAGTTGCTTGGTGAATATTGAGTCTACTTTAAAAACTCCAAAAAAACCAAATCATGTGTACCTATTAGCACCAAAATGGATGTCATATGGTGCATGCAATTGATAAGCTTGCAAGTTTAGCCTTTTAGGCCTACCTTACTAAATAGGTGACCATTTCACTAAATTAAGGTCTCTAAATGTTTCCTAGCACCAATGGGCGCATAGCATTAGGGCCTTTAGGAGTGAGTGTTTATCACATCCAACATTGTGTTTCTGAATTTGGATTCCCCACCGATAAACATAAAAAAGAGGACATTCCAAAGTGAGAGACCATTTACATAAGGCAATCGATATAGCTCCCCAATTAGGAGCCATCTTTTTAGGCTGAAGGTGTGGCCTTTCAATAGAAAGAGGCCCTTATTAAAGTATTTATAGGTGTTAATGAAACCTGGAGTTGCAGCCTATGAAAATAATTCTGTACTTTATCATGTGATGCAAAAGTTACTTTCAAACCCAGAAAAAGATGGAACCTTTTTTACTTCCTATTTTATCACATGTCTTTTGCTTCAAAAGCAAGGGATCTGGTATCCTGAATCCACAAAGATATTCAAGTACATGGTTTCTTTCCAGGATTTTGTGATGCAGCCAAAGTGGTAATCACTCACAAATTAATTTAGCCAAATTTGGCTACATACCATATGTGAAAGTAGGAAAAAAAACAAAATTGTGCTATATTCTTAGCTATGTACTGGAACTTATCATAAAAATTTGGCAAATTAAAAAAACATTCTTCAAAAATTTGGTGATTTGGATCATTTTTTCCATGAAAGTTCCTTGTATAGGTCAAAATCATATTTTTAAGTTGAAATTTGAAGAAAATTTGCCTGTACAAGGAACATTTCTCAAGTACAGGGTGTCATTAGTGTATGAAAAGTCACCTTGATGAGCATCAATTGTGTGGGAGAGGGGGGGTTGTTAAAATTTCTCACTTGTACAAGAAATCACACAACATATGCAAGTTGTCCATCTCCCTACACATACAAGAAAAATCCAATGATGTTTGTTTAAACTCCAAAATGCATGCCACATGGCACTCTTTATTGATAAGCTTGCATTTGGTCTTTTAGACCTACCTCCACTAAAAATTCTATCAAAATTTTGAGAATCATAATGTAAGGGTTGGTAGGTACAATGACTTTGACCCATTTGGTAAAAAGATGTCCTATAATTTATTCCATGATCATGCATTTCAACATCCATTGGATCATTAAAATATTGGTGTTTGTGTGTTAATTTGCATGATTTGAGATTACTTAGGAAATTTGGTGGCCACCAAATACCATTTCATTTGTTGGCTTTGCCTACCAAGGCAAGAATATTGTGTTTAGATTCATTATAAAATATAGCTTAAAGGATTTTGGCCCTTAAGTAGTAGGTCTATATATGAAGATTTCAAGATATTTTGGCTTGTGTTGAAAGGGTTGAGATTAGTTATAGAGTTATGATATCTTGAAGGATTTTGGTTTCTTTTAGAGGATTTTTTTTGAAGATTATATTTTTGCATGGTGAAATATTTGAATTTCCATAATTCTTTTTTTGCCTTAAGATACTTTTTATTATAAATGGCAAGGACATGGTGTGACACACCCCTCGTTGTTGTAGCCAATGCATGTATTGTGTTATTGGCCTTTGGTTGATACCCAACTATGTTTCAAGTACTAATTGTCAAGAAGCAAGATAGGATAGACCCATGTCGTTGTTAAAAGCCTTTTACTCATCCTCAATGATATGTTCTCTTGCAATTAGTGTCTATCAATCGTTATGAATATGACATCTGCTTTTTGTTAAATGTTTATTTATTAAAAAAAAATTCTAAACACCTATACATATCATTTTTCAATGTGTTACAATATGGTGGCCTAGATAAGCTCCATAAAATATTCATAATTTATGTGTTCTTATTTGTTGCATCCAAAATTCATTGGGCATGTGTTTGGGTGCATAGCCTCAACCTTTGATAACCTAACTCCATCATGCTTTGAAACTTTTACTATATTTGAACACATAAACAATCTCCGACACATTGTAAACTTGTGATAGTTTGGTATAATGGCCCAAAAAATACCTTTTGAAGTTTTGAGAAATGGTGGCCAACGTATAATAATATTTATTAGTTTACAACATATCCAGCTTAATTTCATCCTTGGTCAATCCTAGTTGAAGGCCATCAATTTTGATTGGAATGTATATAAAGACCCATCATAAAAGAAGGAAAAAAACACCTATGGTAAAGATGCTATGAGAAACCAAATGCCAATGTATGCTAGATTGAACTTGTTCCTACCACTAGGTTAGAAAAAGGCTAAAATTAACAATCTAATCCATCAAATTATTAAACACATGGTTTAACATGTATGTATGAAATTAATGCCACAAATATTACTTTAGCTGAGTAAGGGTGAATATAAAATGTAAAAAGTGTACACCTATGTTGGGTAAGGATATGTAGGCTTCAAAAGTTTCTGAACCAAGTAAAGATATACAAGCTTTGCAAAATTATCAATCCAAGTAAGGGTAAATGATGAAGGTTTATCTTGTTCTTGGGGTGAGTGCATTTATAAATACTAGTGGGTGCCCGTGACCTTCGGCCACTGCCCGGTTTCCTTAAACTTGGTTCATGTTTTAGGTTTTTTTAGAAACTTTTAACTTTTTTATTTTTTTATTTTTATTATTATTATTTATAATAAAAATAAAAAGTTTCTTCTTCACTTGTATATATATTTTTATTTGCATGCGAGTTTGAAGTTTGGAGAAAGAAGACACACCTCATTCTTTTTCAAGTAGGGTTTTTTTTAATATTTATAAGTTTTATTTTTTCTTATTTTTTACTTTTTATTTGGTTTCTTCATTTTTGGAAATTTTTTTCTTTTGAAATTTTTATATTGTATTTCCCTTTCCTTGTTTCATTTGTTTCCATTCCTTTTTTATAGTTTTTGCGTTTTTACTTTTTTTTTGGTTTATGTTTGATTCATGTTTTATTTTTTCTATCTTCATTTTTTCTATTTTGTTGTATTTATTTGTTTATTCATTTTGTTTCTATTTTCTTTTTCAAAAAGATTCTAGTTCTTTTAATATGTTCTATAATGAAATATTTTTTTTTTAAAATTGCATTTTTGTTTGAATAGATGCAAGTCCCCAGGTTTTCCCCAAGGATTTTTTTAATAGAAATGGCACCTTGCCCGGCCCCCCACAGCGACTGCCCTGGCCGCCCTGCCCTGCCCTACCCCTACCCTGCCTTGATTGTCACCACAGACAGGGAACGGGTAGTGACTGGAAGAATCTTCCAGGCACTGCCCAATTTTTGTCCACACAGACAGACAGACACCACCATGTTTGCTTTAATATATAGGATTTCATCATTTCTCCTATACATACCATGTGAGTCATACAAAGGTGTCATTCCTTTGCTTTGAAGACCAAGACAAAATATAGAACTATGGCCAAATGCAAAATTGCTCATGTTAGTACCTTCCCAATCATACAGAACATCCTTTTGCTTTTCCTTTGTTATCTAAAACATCTGCTGATAGTGATCAGACCTCCTCTCTAGTGGTTCTCCAGGGTTGTCCACATTGGAAGATTTGGTCATCTGAAATGATGGGAAAAACATCATGCTGAGGAAAAAGCTTATCCCCATACATGTGAAGCCAACAAGGCTCAAAAGTTTACTTGGGGTTTCTCAAAACAGTGGAACTTTGTTGGCCACATTTATATTGCATGGTTTTTGGTAGTTTATAATAGACATGTCTAAGAAGTAGCATGTTCATGTCCCAAGGAACCACCTGGGCATGGTCATTCTGCCAGTGAAGTGCTGTCTGACAGGAAAAATTCTATGGCGCTTTGCCTGAGAAATTTTCTACACTAGCAGTTCAATCTGGGCAGAATGGAAAAGCTAGGGATCTTTGATGGCATTCTTTTTTTAACATTTAAAAAAAATGCTGACCATGCTTTGATTTGCAGAATCATCTGCATCCTCGCCTGCAGGTGATTCTACAGTCATGGATGTGCAAAGGAAAGCGGAAAAATCTGAAGAAGTAATAATGTATCTTGCAAGAGAAGGCACTCTTGAAGGATCCTGTCTTCACAACCCTAAAGGATATGCAAAGCAGAGCATAAAATCTGGAATTTACCATGGTACCAACGTGTTCTGAACAGTATGATTATTGGATTTTCCAATGAGCAATGCAACCTTAGTAACACATCAAATTCCTAATCCTAGCTTCCTACAAAAACTATGTATCTCAAGGGATCAGATTGCTCATGACTTCCTCTCAAAAGCAAACAGGTCACAAGCGTGGCAGCTCATTTAAAAAAAAACTCAACTGATTATTCCATTCCCATTGGATCTTTCCCATTGGAAGTTGGACAAAGAAAAAAAGGACATTGAACATTGCACCATCTCCCCATCAAACCCATAAGTGTCCTCAGAATCTCAGAGCTCCTACAATAGTGTACATACTCTCTTCCAAACTCAAATTGTCTGACAATCTCCTTCAGGATCCTTGAAAACACACAACACAATGAACATGCCAAAATGACTGCTCATATTATCTTTAGATTCTATCATCATATCCCTTGAACTGGTCCCTGAATTCTAACATCAAATCTTCTATCTCCTTCTTGAAGCTCATAGCGCAGTGGAATTGCTTGCTATAGGGCAAAAGATTGAAGATCCATACTGAGACATTTTTCTCCAACTGTTCACAAAACAAGACTAATCACATTGAACAATTCTTCCACAATTCTATCCTTGAAGAAAGACTTAGCTATTTTGCATCTGACCATCCCCATCATCTGTCTCACAATGACATCACCCTTGTAGCATGCATTGCCATCATTTTCCCGCACCACAAAAGCTCGAGATTCAACCACTGCCAAGCTCTGTGATCCGCATTCACAGCAATGTGGCTATGAAACCGCTGCATCACAGGAAACAAACTCAGCAGTGCTGCTCCATTGAATTACAAACATTAAACACACATAACTTGCAAGCAAACAAAAACAACCAAATGCATAAAAAGAACAATGAAAACTAAACTTTCAACGTCCACCACCTTTAATGATGAGCAACTGTCCCCTAATTTTAGCACTTTTTGCCAGTCACCCATCATGCATTAGGGTTTCCCCCTTCCATCCATTCACAGTGAAAAAATTCTTGACACAGTTCTTCATCACACGAGTTATGTTTCTGGAACAGGCCCTGGTAGAACCCCTTGCCAATTAACAGCATGGCAGATTGCCCTACTCAGCTTGTCATGTCCCAAGGTGGAACAGCCCCTACCAGGCCCTTCCACAGAACACAATGTAATACTTAATAGTTTTCTTAATATCATAAGTTACCTGCAGACTCATAAGGTCTTCCTGATGGCCTTGGGTGAACCGGCACCTGCACTTGTACCATAGTAAAAACCGTAAATTTGAAAAAAAAATTCCTTTTGAATATTGTAAATATCCCATGCTGAGACTAGATGAGGGGTCTCCGAGTGGAAATCGGACATTTTTTTGGGTCTCTCTCTCATTAAGGGTCTCTCTTTCCATTGGGCTGGTCTGATCCAGCTACACACAATATGCTCTGATCACTGGAGCCGAATGAAAAGCCATTGATGGGAGACTCTGTTATAACAGTTGCCCATTATAACAAACAAATAGATTGACAGTAGGCCTGTAACTATTTTAAAGCTACCTTTTTGTTAGGCATAGAAAATGACAAATGTCATCTTATGCTAATTCAGAGTTTGACTCAGGAGTCTAACAATTCTTGCATTTGGTCCATGTCGAACTGTGAGATGAGCCCAGTTAGATGAAAAAATGTAATGGAAAGGGACTGCAATGACAGATTCTGCCATAAGAGCCTCCTAATCGAAACAAGTCTCTCACTAAAAGAAAAGGTGAAGGTACTAATGTAGGTGCTGGTTCACCCTAGCCAACAGCTCACATACTTTCCATATGTTAGTCATGAAAGTGATTGCATTAGAAAAGAAGATTAGACCCTTTGTGAACCCTTCATGACCAATTTCCTCAACCAACCAGGTCCTGATTCCATGTTGGAAAGGCCATCTTGGTGCTTGGATGATGTGACATCTGGTACCAATAACCAAGTCAAAGAGTATGGAACACAATACTTACATATGAGTAAGAAAAAATAAATTTTATATGGAAATGGGCCAGAAAAAAAGATTGTACATCATCCATGCTGTGTTGGATTCTTGTCTCCATCTAGAAATGAATTTAAGGAACTTAGTGAAAAAAATTCTTTTCTTATTTGCAAGAAGCTGTGCAGATTTGTGGGATGAATAGATAGGGTGTTCTTTGGAAGGGGTACTAGCCCAGGCCAAAAATGGTGATGAACTCTTTTGGGAAGAAAATTTTCATGCAGCCAATGGGAAGACTGAAGCATGCACTCAAGGTGCCTTGCTGTTTTTTCCTTTTAACTTTGGCAGTGGGTAGGAGTTTTATTCATTTTTCCCAGGTTCCCAATGTGTTCCCCAACATGTTCTCATAGAGCCTCACTTTTATCCCAGATGCTTTGGCAGATCTTGTCCTTCTTTCACCTATATAGGTGGGCCAAAGGAGAAGAACTCTATACTTCAAAATAATACCTTCTATTTTGGGGAGCCTTAATAGTTTCGATTTTTTGGAGTGATGGGTCAATCAAACTGGCTTGTTGCAAAAAAATAATAAATTCAACTTCAGAGGCAGCTCATCTGATTCATAGGAGAGGTGAATAGGTAGGGTGTTCTTAAGAGTCATGAAAAAGGCTCAGAGAATCCTCGAAGAGTGTGTTTTTGCTGCCTATATTTAGTTGCTCTTGATCAGCAGGTTTCTTCACGCGCATCTAAGTCCTTATGAAATTTTATGGGGTATTAGCCATCAATTATGCAGGACAGGTTATCAAATTATTGGCTGAGAATCGTCCTTTATGATTATTAATACTCCTTTTTTTTAATAAACATTCATTAGAGTTAAGAGATTGATAACTACCTGGATGGTAATCAGGATATCAGCTAGGTTATTTCAACATCAAAACTTCGATATCATACGAATATAAAAAAACCAGTAACCGGGCCCCGGTCCACACTGGTACGGACGATAGGGTCCCACTCAATACCCGGCCGATGAATGCCCGCCCGCCCGCCGACGAACAACCGAAACACGGGACGAAAAAACTAAACTCCCTCCCGCCAATCAACAGAAACACCGAACGAAAAAACCAAACTCCCTCACGGCCGCCCCCCGTTTTATAAATCGCGGCCCTCCCGCTCCTCCTAGTGTTGAAAGGAGAGGCCAAGGTCTCTACGTTTCCAGCGCGAGTTGTAACTTACGAGCTTGAGCTGCAGAAGAAGGTAGATGCACACTTCAAATTCCCATCTTGCATGTTGCACAGTTGCAGACTGTATAATTGCATAGTGTACTGCAGATACTGCTGACTGAACTAGAGCTGGCACTTGATAGAACTAGCGAAGGCTTGATTCATTCATTGATTGAGATGGGAATGCTGTTGATCATATTGCTGTGGAAAGAGTGGGTCTGGTTTCAGGAGTGACCTGGTTTTTTTGGTTGCTGCTTGAATCAAAATTTTCAGCTCTTTCACAATCACGACTAGTGTGCACTCTTGATGCATCTGATCTGTGTTCTAGTAATTTTCAACTTAAGAGATTGATCAAAGCTGGCTTGTTTTTTTCCCCACATACCCTGACAGTTGTGGTATGGGTCCACTTGCACTTCTGGGTATTGACCTATTGGTCATGTTCAATATGGTAGGAGCTCGCTCATGTCTTTGTGCAGCAAATTAGTGACACCCAAAACAGGTTTTGGAGTATGCAGCTCATCTACACCGTGTTGATGACACATGTCAGCTCACTACAACATTTGGAGTAGGTTTTCACATTTTTCCCATAGATTTTCCTCACTGTTGCCACGCACTTGATGATTCATATCATGGACTGTATGTGACAAATCTGTAGCAAGACATGGGAAAAATATGAGTTAGAGGTGTTGCAAAAGTGTGGGTTACAGAAGTGTGATAAACTCTGTGCAAATATTGACATATCCACATTTTTGCCTCAATGCCATCCTACATGTTTTTATGAAATTTCCACATTTGTAACATGGAGGTTTACCACACTATGCTCATATTCTCCCCCTTTTACCCTCACTTTTTTCACAATTATAACATAGATCTTAAAGCCAACCTATTCCACTCATTTTCTCAACTTTTCCACATTGTTAACAAAAAGTTTCACCTTGGTAACCAATTCTCTAGGAAATAGGTCTCATGCATATATGTAGGTAGGTAGGAAAACAGGTAATTACTAGGTAAGTAGATGGTTCATAAATTTGTGAGGGCTGTTTTTATTACCTACCTACTAACAACTTGCTTATGGGTTGTTGGTAGGTAGGTTAATAGAAAAAGCAACTGGGCCAAACACCATGGTTAGTTACGGAACTGAAACCCAACAGAAAACTGTTTCATGACCAACCATTCATCCTCCATGGTGCACTGGTGGGTCCTGGTTAATTGTGTCCTGTATAAGGTAGACTGGTTTAGGGTTTAGTAGTCAACTTGTGGTACCAAAATCAATTCCAACCCGGAATCAGCCTGGAATCTGCCCAGTAACGGAATGACAAGTGTTCAACTTTTCAATAACGGGATGTAACAAGTTTCTTGAATTGTCTTCTTGAAGCTTTTTTTTTTCTTGCTTCTGTCTTATCAGAATTTGAAACACAGACTTTCTTCACTTGTGCACACAGAAGGGAAGTCATTTGGTTGAGTTTGTATGGTTGTGCGGGAGGTGGAACAAGTGCAGCATGTGGTAGACAAGAATGGTGGAATGACTCGAATGGTGACATACAACTCACTATGCCACAGTCCCATGTGTCCTCCTGACACTTCTGTAACAGTATGGCGGCATACAACTTTTTCTGATGACAAGAAAGTCTTGGTTGGTTGCTGTAGCCCCACTCCTCACTCTTCCTTTTGCATTAAGCATCAAGCAGTATGTTGTATTGTATGTTTTGTGTACAAGCTTGATTGTTGCACGTTTTGGAAATTATGAACCAAGCACATGATGTTCCCTTTGGTTCTTAAGGTACATTCCTCACTCCCTACCTGTGCATGCTTACTCATGAGTTTCTTGCATTTAAATGTGTACATGATTATGTTTGTGCTTGGTCTTGTACGCTCTAAAAAAACAAAACCAAATCCATGTTTATGCAAAATAGTACAGGTTTGGCTTGACCTGATTTTTGGGGATCAAGTCCATCCAAGATGGTCATTTGAGACATCATCAGCAACTTCTTGTATTCTTGTTGTTAAAGATGGTAAAACCAATTGCTCAACATTATGCTAGATGGAACTCTATCAGACTGCCAAAATATAGGGTCCTATTTCCTACATATTGGAGAATTGTTCATAGCATATCAACTTGGTCACAACTATAAATATCTGCAAACTCTGTCCCAACCACTCTTAGTCCCAACATGTTAACACTTGATTGTTGTGTTTCCTTCTGTAATCCTGCAGTTTGGTATGCACCTCTTTATTGTGTACTGACTCTAGTTCTTGATCCACATTCTTGACCAGGAGTGAATTTCAGGAAATGGTATGCAATGCAGTCTAAGGTCAGAGCAGGCACATTTTACGAGGTATCAGCCTCTTTCAATCTGATAGTTATAAGCAAGTAATATCTGTAAATAAAATAAAATCTTACTAATTATATATTGCCAAAAAACTTCATCAAAATTAAAGGAACTTGTTTTTTTAAATGGAAATTACAATATTACAGGATTGAAATCAAATATTAAATATCACCCTATTCAATTGTTAATTTGAAATAGGACATTTGAGTCCAAACACCAATTCATTTAGGGTTGGAGGCAAGATCTCCCACCCACACTTATTAAATGATTATGGTTTTCATGGCCCAGTTGTAATGCTACATGCCATTACTATAAGTACCTCCAATAATCCATATATAAGTAATAGATATTTTTGACAAAATTCAAAATCTTTCAAAATTAATTTCCCCACCAAATTAAAAGGATGCCGTTTGGAGGTTGCAAAGTGTTAAATGATTGTTAGCACAAGAAGGAAAAATCGTAGGAATATTGACAAGGACAATGAATAATAATCATTAAAATAGTATGTGAAGACGCCCTTGTTTGGACTTGCGCTATCACAAGTGCAAAAGGTGGGCATTTCTTAGGCTTGCTTAACACTAGGAATCAAGGTCAAAACAACTTGGGGCCAACTTTGAACATTTTTGGGTTGTAAATTAACCCCAAGTTACTAATAAATGCTAGAACATGGATGTCAGGGTATTAATAAATGCTGAAATATTGGCTCCAAGGGTTACAAACTGGCCTCCCAAATTTGATGGTATCCTTTTTTCAGCCTTGGGACCAATACAAGGCCAGAAAGTTCAGCATTTAGTAGTACTTGGGGTAGACTGAATTTTGAAAAACAATTCAGCCTTGACTCCTAGCGTAAAGCCCTTGGGGCTGATTTCGACTTTTGCACCAATATGAATGCTAATTTGGATTGAACATCGACCCTAACTCCTACTGTAAAGTGGCTGTTAGATGTGGGTTTTCTTTTCTACCCATACCCTCCCACCCCCCACAAAAACCAAGAAACATGACAAAACCCCAAATACAACTTTAATTATATTAATATGGAATTTTTGAAGTAGTGCGACTTCTCCCTTTCATCTCCCATTTAAGCTATATGATCATGAAAACCAATATGTTTTTGTTTTTTTGGGTTTTGAAACAAATGGGTGAAACCCATTGCAAAGAAAGAAAAATAAGGACACCACGGTACAGTGAACGAACTCCCCCTAACGAACTCCCCCTATTTAAAAAGGATGCACATTTTTTGACTTGTGACAGTGCAAGTCCAAAAACCAAGCACTTGTGTGCGCATTTTTTTAGTAGTGTTCTTAATCTAGAATCATCCATAATCAAATGTCCCCATCAAAGTAGCCATACCTTGTTTGGAGGCTACAAACCGTTTTGATCATTAATAAAGAAAGCAAAATTAATTTTGTTGGCTAGAAATACTGCAAAAAAATTGCATTGAATTTAGAGGTTTAAAAAAAAGAAATATTACAATATTCTAGGATTTGGAACAAATTCTAAATATTTTTTTGCCATTGATATTGAGATTATTAATGAAATAAGACATTTTATTCTAAACCCTCTTCAATTTTTTGTTGAAATTGCAATTTCTAACCCAAATGTTTTTCTTCAATTTTGTGATGTTGCTCAAGTGGCAATCATCCAAAAGACTATTTAGCAAAATTTGGCAACATTAAAATTTATTCAAGTAGGAACATACTAAACATATTTTCACATTCTATTTTCTTTTGTTCTTGAATTATTTTTGAAAAGTCAGGGAATTTGCAACATAATATTCTCTTTCCAAAATATTTTCCACAAAATTGTCAAATATTGCCAAAAAAAAAGTGTCATCTATTGAATGATTTAGGTTTTTGTGGCCCAATTGTCATGCTACATCATATTATTGTAAGTATATCAACAATCCACATTTAAGTCTAAATATATTTTACAACAATTCAGAATCATTCACAATTATTGTCCCATCAAATTGATAGATAATAAATATTGGAGTTATTATTACAAACTATTTTGATTATTAACACAAAAAAACATAAATCTTTGAAATAATGAGCAAGGATGCCCATTTTTTGGACTTGCAAAAACACTAGTCCCAAAAATGGGCATTCCTTTGTTGAAGGTTCTATTTTGTGTCCATACCTTCCCACCCAATAGAAACCAAAAAACCATGAGAAAACCCCAAATAATGTATCACAATTTGACCTATACATTGATATGGACTTTTTGAAAATAAGGTGATTCTGATTTATTTCCTACTAAAGTTACACCTTTCTTTCGATTTTGGAAACAAATGGATGAAATCCATTGTAAAGAATATAGAACAAGTACATGGGGGTATAGTGAAGGCACCCCATTTAGAAAGGATGCACATTATTTGCAGTCTGAAAATTGAACATTGTTTTTTGGGTATTATTGGTCCAAGAATTTTGAACCGTTCACAGTTAACGTCCCCATCAAACTAGCAAGATCTTGTTTGGAGGTTGCAAATCATTTGATTATTTGCACAAAAAGCTAAAATAATTTTGCTACACATGACAATGTGACAAGCCATTATGAGCCAACAACACCAAAATTGTGGAATATGTCAATATTTAAAAGCATTGATTTTTTGTTTGTGATTTTTTTCAAAATGGTGAAATATTGGTGTTTTTGGATTTTTAAGTCACCAAAGTTTAATAAAATTTTCACAAATATTTTAAGATATCTCCAATTTTTACATTAAGTTATGGTAGGTTGCCAAAAATATAAAAAGGAGATACAAAAGATTTAATTTTAATTATTGTAATTGTCATATTATTTGTAATTTCTCTATTAAAATTCATGATTTATTTTATTAGAAAAATCAGTAAAAAAGAACCTATTTTGAACAGCCACCAAGAAGGTCATTCAGTCATTTTGGAAACGTCTAGCATAACTAGGATGGTTTTTTTACTAGTTGTAGGGTGACGTTTTTGACCACTCATTTTGACTCATGACTATTTGACCATTAGTCAAATTGAATAGTTTCATTAATTTGAATTCAATAATAACAATAATAATAATAATATTTTGACTAGTCAACGCCAATTTAAAAATCAACTCAACTTTGAAATGTGATTTCTTTTTCATATTTTGCTCAAATGAAATGAATAAAATTTCAAATCATTTTTATATAAATTTTTTTGAATACTATTTTTGAATAAAAAATCAGACACTAAATTTCATCCGATAATTTGGACATGTAACTATGTGTGTGTGTGTGTGTGTGAGAGAGAGTGAATCATTTTATATTAACTCCTTATAGAATACATATACATTTCTTCAATAACACATCATTAATAATTACAAAATAGACACCATGTTACATCCTAACATATATTATATGTATTAACGATATATATATATATATATATATATATATATATATATGACAAGTTTAATAATATAAAAACAATAATAGAATTTATAATGGCTGTAAATTTTAACTTTAATTATTTATTTCAATTTATTTTTAATACTTGAAAAATCTGTAAATTCAATTATAAAGAATTTTTCTGTTTCAATATTTGGATAATATTACACTACACTTAGAAAGTGACAAAAATTTATTCTCATTCAATACATTCAAATATTTATGTAATTTCAGAATCATTCAACCTAAATATCTTTTGAGATATATAATTAAAATAATAATAATAAATACACATTTCTAATTGTAAAAATTCACATAAATAAATATTTTAAATAACATTTTCATTAAAACATTTCACAAAATTCTAATATTTAATTAATTTCAAGAAAATATTGTCATTAAAAATTTTAATAATTTTACCTTACTTAAATAACAAAATATTTCTTTAAAATTAAATGTAATTAGTTTTTTCTAATTGCTGTAATTTGAACTAACTAAGAAAATAGGGTAACTAGATAATCATAAAATAATTATAACTACACAATATCAGAAAAATTAATATAACTAAATAATTACATATATTTACTAAAATTGAATTACAAAACATTATGGTGATTAGATTATTTCAGAAAATAATAAAATAGGTATAGTAAAATTTTGTGATTAAATAGTTTTCGAAAATAAAAAATATCATATAAGAATTAAATAATTTTTTAAAAAATTTGATAACTACAAAAAAATTATAAAATAATTTCAGAAAATCACTAAAATGAAATAAACTTTGTAAACTTATGTAGTTAAATACGTTAAAAAATTATTTTAATTAATATTGTCAAAAGGTAGTGATGAATAAATAACCATGATAATTATAATGAATTAAAATCATCAATTGAAATTCTAAAAACCTAACATCACATCAATTGAAGACTTTGAAACATGACATTAATAACTTTTTCCCAAATAAAAAATCTAAACAACAAACTGATTAAATAAACTTTGGTTTACATAATAATGTAATATGTCATACTAATTGACATACTAAAGGTTACAATAAATAACTTTATAGATGAAAGATTTAAAATATTAACTAATAATTTATTATAAAAAAATCAAGATTGGAATTTTAATTTTAACAATATCAAAAAATATATTAATTGATAATATGCTTTAATATATACCACAATAAACATTAGAAATGTTTGTTCAAACCATATTTGGTATTAAACCAAAATTATGAAACATACATTATGAACATTATATATGTTTAACTTACCTAACACAAGTCTTAGGGCATTTAGTTAGTATAAACAATATTTATCTTTTTTGACCAAACCAAGTGCCATTGTGACCAATGAAACCCATGTTATACCTAAATGGTATAGGTACCCCTTGTCACTTTTGATTAAATCAAATGTTATTTTAAGTGGAATATTCATTTTAAAATACATTTTGATTAAATGTTCGATTTGACACATGGTTGAATAGATCATCTTGGTCAAATTTCTTAAGCAAAAACTCCACATGTCATTTACACTTGAACTTCCAATCAAAATGGATATGTTTAGGGGTCAAAAAGAATCATTTAGTCAAGTTGTATGGTTTGATAAACCAATGAATTCTAGTAATGTTTTGATTAAGGCGACAATCATCTTAGGGGTGATCGCCACTTTAACTAGATGACTATATTGAAAAAAATAGTGCTACTAAAAGGTAACATTAATGGATGGCATGTATATGTCAACCTCTTGCAATCTTTCATAAAAGTTGTTATGCCATATCTCTTAACATCCAAGGTTTTATTCGTTTCAATGACAAAACCCAACCATTGCATGGTCACTAGATTAGTGGAGTGATTAGCTAGATGGTTAGTGGATTACTAGAGTGATTAGCCATTAGCCATCTTAGTGTGTAGGTCTTTGGTACTTGGATGTTTTCGAATCTCCCCACTAATATTTGCATTCTACTTCTTACAATCATGTTTACGTCCTATTAGTGTTGGTGCATTAATATGTGCTTAACATTGCATTGTGTTCCTATGTTTTATCATTTGACCATGTGGTAATAGTACTTACATCTCATGGCCACATTCCTTTATATTTTTTTGTTCACATTGATAGTGACGAAATTACAACTATCCTTAAACACCATCTTTGCATGTTTGGTAACTTCATGCCATTTAATGTTATGGTCATGAAGGAAGTTGATAATAATTTTGTCCATTTCCAAAAACAACACCAAACACCAATAGGTCTTGAATAAAGAGTTGAAGTTGGCATGTATAGGGTGTGGGGTAGAAGAGTCTTTAGTGTGTCACAATCATTTGACATTACACTTGATAGAATGAACTTTATTACTCAGGACCATGATGTGGAACTAAGGTTTTGAAATAGAGTTTCAAGATTCCTTGGTCGTTCATACTCTTAAAGATTCATCTTCAAATGATGATGTTATTGAACTTCAATCAATGACACAAATTTCTAGAAATGATGTTATTGAATTTCCATTGACGATGCCCATCTCTAGAGATAATCCATTTGTGCCATGAAATCAAAGATATTAACACCCACACATGGACTAAACTTGTAATGTATTAATCAAGTACTAAGGACCCATCACAGTATTGTAGAGCTTCTTAGATCTTTTAGCAAATCTTATTAATGCAAAAGTGGATTATATACTCTACACTATGATACCATAGATATATAGAGCGTGAATTTCTTGCCTCCAAAATTTGATGGGACAATAATGTTTGAGTTACCACTGAGATCTACCATCAAATAATATGTTGACAAAATGTTAGGACGAGACTAAATGGGATGTTTTCTTTGTTTCATAACTCTTTTTTGGAGCTAACTCCCCCCCCCCCCCTTTCAAAATCCACCTTGCCATGTAGCTTTTGCAAGAGAGCTCATGTGTGTGTAAATACATGTCATGCTCGCATATATTATGTCCTCCCAAGAAACAAGGACACCACTTGAACTTGCATCTATATAAGCACCACACCATCTTGTGGGAAAAAGGACTTGCAAGGAGATTATTAAAATTGTCGAGCAATAGATAAAGGTGGAGGTGACGCGAATGCTTAATGCCTAAAATTCGACAATTCAAATAACAACTAGCAAAAAGTTTCTTGTAGACCACCTTTTGGAGGATGGTAACAAGTCTATTGTCATGTTGTTCAATGTTAGGTTCAATAATGTGTTCGACAAGTTTTTTGTGTTAAACTTGCCCAACATTCATCACAAGGTGCGGTCATAATAACAAATACCATAACAAGTGTAACATTTGCTTGGGCTTTTCATGTTTTAAAGTCATAATTTAATTTGATGTTGAAATTTTCATATTTGACTATATAATTGTATTTTTAATATATCATGGGAACATGTGAATTAATTTGAAATTAATCCAATGAATAAAAATAACAAAAACAATCATTAAACACTATAATGTTTGTGTCGCAATCCTACCCTTGGGCTCACAACCAAGGCAAAGGCTTACAAGATAGCGGGCCAAGAGGAAGCCTTAGAGTGAAGGAAAATGTGAGGGAATGAACCTTCACAGTCCCAAGGGAACTCCCGCTTTGGGAACTTGGAGTTTCGGTGGACTCTTGAATCTTCAAAAAACAATTGCAGGGGTCAAAACCCATTGGATTGAAGACTTCTTAATATCATTGGAAAGCTTTTGGAAACATAGATCTTTAAAATGGGCTCTCATGACCCATTTGGATTTTTTCAAGAATTTTTTTAAAAAAGTAGTCACAAAAGCAATCATAAAATAAGTAGTTGTGGTTTATGTTATCTCGTTTACACCCCACATCATCAATAACTCCAAAAATGTTACAAAAGGGAATGGTTATACTAATAACGTCCTTGAATTGAAAAGGAGACTACTATGATTACATCCAAGATATTTTTTTTGTGTTCAAGGTGTTTCCAAAGTGTACCTTTTCAAGATGTCTACACATGGGCTTATAAGTGGTGTTGATATTGTAATGTGCATGCAGTTAAGAGGAGACCTTGAAAATGTTTGGATGATGTTTGATCATGTGAAATGTGTTCAAAGCTTGACTACCATGGTTTGTCATGTTTATGTCATGGCATATTGCAAGGTATTGACTATAGGTATATGTGATAGGCAATCTGAAAATGCTGATTGCCAAATGTTTCACATTCCAAGCCCACATAAAAGTGAAATGTATAGCCCAAATATGTAGGTCCAAGAAGGGGATGTTGACCCCCACTTACATAGGCAACAATGAAAAAAATTCATATAGTCCCAACCCACAAATTGCCAAACACAAGTTTTGGTTTTGTGCAAATGATCTTCTATGGTGTGTCATGGGCACCAAGAAAGAGCACATTTTGACAATGACGCACTCCCAACTCCTTGAAGGATTCAAATGTGTGTCTAAAGATAAAACAACGGAAGAGTAAAAAATCAGAGCACGTTCTTTACCTCGTAACAACTTGAGGGGTAGAGGGGCATGCTAGAGCTCCGGGATGGGATTAGGAAAAGTTGACAAACTTCAACTACTCACACAAACCTACACAAAACCAACACGAGGTGGTTAATGCATAATTGGAGCACCTTTGGTGTTAAAATGAGCCACGGGCGACATGGACACATAAGATTCTCCACGGCCTAGACTTAGGGGAAGCCACCACCTTCCCCCTTATAGTATACTCAGTGGCTGTTCACAGGACCCACATCCAAATGGTTTTTTTGTTCCAAGACTCCCAAGTGGGAGTCCCGAAATTGCCAAACTTGGGGCTCCCACAACTTTGGGCACCATAACTTTGCGAGCAAACCTCCGATTGAGATGAGGTTTAAAGCAAAGTTGTAGGTCTTAATGAGAGCTTTCCAAGAATATGTCGCACGCCATTTGAAAATAAGTTCCAATGGTATAAAAAAAAATTCAAGACATTGAATTTTGACCCCTAAAATTGCCTTTGAAGATTTGGGAGTTCGCCGGGAATCCAACTCCCAAAGTTGAACTCCCTTGGGAGTGTGAGGGTTCATTCCTTCACACTCTTTTGCATTCCCGGGAACATGTAGAGTGACTCCCGGGCTTCCTTTTGGCCCACAACCTTGCAACCCCTTTTGCCTTGGTCGCAAACCCAAAGCTACGATTGTGACTGACAAGGCCTCGTGTACCCACAATGTGGCTTGTGATGTTAGGGGTGTGTCTAATTCAAAAAAAGGTCCATAGTCTTGAAGATGCTAAATTTTTGTTGGAAAAAAATGACCTAGTATACATCAACTATTTTCAAAAGTTGATATGGGCATAGGATTTGATGTGACACAACCTCCAAATCCCATGCCCACCCCACAAGTCATTTTAGCAAGGAAGTACATAAAGTTGTTCCAAGACTTGACCATAATGGAAAATTATATTAATCATATGGTGGCCGTTGTAAAACTATTAATAATGGATGTTCCACCATTTGGCTATGGAAAAATCATAACCATAGAGATAGGAATTCTTGCAAATTTGCACCCATATCAAGTCACAATTGGGAATTTCTCCAGTTGCAATTGTCTACACTTTATCAATATCTTTATAACAACATTAGGAAAGAGGGGGAAGTGGGTGCCATGCAAACATAGTTATTGAATATTTTGCCATGAGGTGCATTGCAATGATGCAATTTTGAACTTGATATTTGCATCCATCAACCAACGTTAAGCTTTGATGAAGTCATTATTTTGTTGCAAAGGGAAACTTTTGTTGTCCCATGAGGTATGTTAAACTGAAATGTCTAAAACAATGTTTTATTTTTTCCCAAATTTTGTGGTTTGGAAATTTTGGCAATTTTTGGAAAACAATTGCCAACTTTTTTTTGACATTTACATTATACAAATGAAAGCTTCAAATGTTTCTTGATTTTTTTGTAGCCACAATGATCCAAGACCATTTCTGCAAATGCATGAAATTGTTTTATTGCTTGGGGACTTATAAAAATATGAAAATGGGTTGCAAACATGTATAAAAAAACTAACCATTAGGTGAAAAGTAAATTACATGGTGGCCACTTTGGGCATTTTCATGATAGGTATGTAATTTATATATCTACAAAACATGTTGCATTTAATTTTGGGTTTCACTTTTGGTGTTTGGGTATGATAATTCACAAAGTTAACAATATATATATTTTTCGAATTCTAAAAAAAAGATTAAATTCAAGGAATAATGGGTATATTTATGGTATATGTAATATAATAAATTTGTTTCTATTTTTGGATTGCATTAAGTTTGGGTTTGATTAGTCAGCCGAAAAATGTTTTAAATGAAAATTTAAAAATCAACCACCTCACATATCTTGTCATCTTCCATTTGAAAGTCATAGTTTATCAAAGTGTTAATTTACCACATACTTATGGTCATTGTCCCCAAAAACACCCATTTGTGATATGATAATTATCAAAATCTTCACATGGTTCACAAACTTATTCCAATCATATGGAATCACAATGTTTGATAGATACTAAAAATTTCATAAAGACTAAAAATCATTTCAATCATTTTTTTGAAGATATTTGCATTATTTTGTATGTTGTGACATATATATTTTTGGCTCAAACATATATTAACATCACATCATATTAAATTAAAACATGTAGGTTTTTTGGAATGTGACTTATTTGGGTTTTGACTTACCATAATTTGCAAAAACATTGTGAAAATCCTTCATAATAATCAAATGGTTGAAGTTCAAACATGGGACCCTTAAAAAAAATACAATGTGACAACAATTTTGGCCCCCTTGTAGTGTGTTTTTTACCTCATTGTTGTCTTGGTAAATGGTTTGTGCAAATTGCAAAATTATTATTGAAACATAAAAGACCATTAGCTTAGCTTCATGCTTTAAAAATTTATAAGATTCCAAAACATGCTTCAATTGCTCCATATAATTTCATATTTGTGTAAGAAAATGAAAATGTGATTTTAAATGTAGTTTCAACCACCCTTGTCATGGTAAATAAATAGTAAAACATGGCCAACATAAGGGGCCACCAATTCAACTATGTTAATAGGGTTTTGGAGTTGAATGGATATGAGCCAAAATAAGCCTAATTTTAACTTTTGTATGGTTGTCAAAAAACAATGATCGAGAACTTGCACAAGGTTGGTAAAGGTATTTAAGTTATACAAAATCAATGTTGTGAAAATAATTTAATACATTTTTTATAGAATGATTTTTTTATTGATATATACAATTTGAACATATGAAAAGTATACATCAAATATATTCAAAGATTCCCACATCTTCCTATGGAAGGCATTACAAGCCCAAATTATGGGCATTTAGAAGATAGCATGTGAAATTCCATTAAATTCGAATGGAATGAATATAATATACAATCTTTTGGGGTGAGTAGTTTTTAGGGGATATGGAAAAGAATCCAAGAATTTATTTATTTCTTACTTCCACTACAACAAATTTCTAAACACTTTGCAATTTGTAATATTGCTTCAAAATAGTTGTAGGCAAAAAACCAAGAAACAAAAATCAAAGATGTGGGTTATTTGCTAGTTGGGTGTGAAAAACATCTATGGTTTTGTAGTTGGTAGTTTCATGAAATCATTATAAACAATAGCTCCATATGAATAATATTCATGAAACTGATGACATTGCATCTAAGAAATTATGATTTTTTTGGGATTTCAATGGACAAATAGAAGAAGTTAAATTAAAAAAGATTTTCAAAATTGAAACTATGTATATTTTTTTGATGAATAAAAAATACTATTGCAAATAAGATATAAAGTTCAAATCTTCATTCATTATGTACGTGGGGAAGACAATAAAATTAAATTATTCAACAAACATTTTTTCAACCTCAACACCATGGTTGATTTCAATGAAACATGGGTATAAGCTTTGGAAATGTGAATGTAGCCACAATGGAAATGAAATTAGGATGAAAAATAAAAATGAATAGTTTGGATGAAATTCATTTGGATGAAAAGTGGATGAAATAATTATATTAATTTTGTTAAAAATATGAAAATAGGCTTTGGCTCATGGTTCAAGGTTCTAGGCTCAAGGTTCACAGCTCACATGGTTGCATCGTTGCTAGATGGTCTTCCATATGGTGATGAACCTTGATTAAAACTTTGAATACTCAATGTTCAAATGCTTAAAATAGTAGGTTAAAGTTGGTGTGATTTTAACCAATGTTTGGGAACATTTGTTTTTCCCCCAAACAAAAGTGAACTTGCGTATGAATTGTTTTGGCATGAACAAGGGAAGAAGCTTATGAATGTCTTCTAACAACATGCAAGACTTGATTACAACTTGGAATTCTTTGAACATTAAAGCAAGGAATTTTAGCAACCCACATCTTTTTTCCACCTTGTTGGTGTCTATGTTATGGTCTTGTACACAATGACACCCTTACAAAATTACACTTCTAGGAAAATAACACAAAAATACCATTGAAATTGAGGATAATTAATTTCTTGGATGAGATGGAAGGTAGTTTAAAAATTTAAGGGGCAACCTTTAAGAACAAAGGTTGGCATAAAGAAGCAACCTACAAACACCATTAGAAGTTAGGCAATTGAATGACTAGAAGGGAAGTGATCACATTTGAAAAAAAAGAGCTCAAGTTCACGTTCCTTGAAAGGCAAGAATATAACACAATAAAGAAATAGATGAAAAAATAATTCAATACAAAAAAATGTTATAATATTCTTTTGATTAAAGATTTTTCTTTCACAAATTTACAATATGAAACTTAACGTTCATTGGTGCAAGGTTGAAAGAGCTTCCCATAATAGGGGTCAATTAAATCAATTTTTAAAATGTTATTGTTAAGGTTAAACCTCACAAAATTTGGAACCATCATTCCAAGAGAATGAAACATGTACACAAGTAAGGGAGAAAAATATTTAACAATTAAAATAATTTCTTAGGAGGTTCAAAAGTCTCAAGGAAAATGGAATAATAAAGAAGGTTATGATCACTTTGTGTGGGGAATCATATTTGATAAGAGTGCCATCAAGATTAGTATCTTGATATTTAAAAAAAATCTTACCAAGTTCTTGTGGAACATTGGTTTATCAAAATCTAAAACATGGGTGTTTTATGTGCAAAAAGATTGGTCAAGGATGCAATGTTGAACTCAATTTGAGAACTTTCACTTTTTATCCTCTCCAAATAGTACACAATATTATGATGTTTGGCTAACAACTATATGTAAACAACAAAATGACCTTTACACCACGTGAGGAAATATTGAAAATTAGACCTTAATTAGATAGAATGAGGTGGAACCCTTTGATTTCATGTGATGTGACCTTGTTGTCGTATGTTGAATTTAGTTTTTAGAAGTACATATTTCATGTCCAAAATTAGATGCAAGTTCATTTTGAACAAGAAGGTTGGATAGTTGTAGTGTGGTGGTGTGGGGTGCTAGGGTGTGCAGATTCATGATGGCACATGACATGGCCTTGATTTATCACTAGGCATGATATGGCATTAACGTGGCATCAATGTGGCAAATGGATGATGTGGCACCATGTGGCATGTAATGAGGTGGCATTGATGTCACACCCACATGACGAAATTGTTGATGTGGTAGGGGTGGGAGTGCAAGGTGTAGGTTTAGAAAAAGGTGTGAGGGTGTAAGATTTGGTAGGGGTGTAGGGGTGTGAATGCCCATTATGGTAAAATGAATGTTATGACAAAGACATGTTGACACATGGATGGGAATGTCACATTATAAGGATACCAAGTGATGCACCCCCAAGCTCTTTGATGGACACAATTACAAACCCAAAGTGAAGACATTGGAAGGAGAAGGAGTTGGGGCGCACTCCCTAGCTTGCAACACTTTGGGGGTAGAAGGGTGTGTTGGAGCTCTGAGATGGGATTAGGAAGATTGGCAAGCAATTCACTTACTCACACAAATCTACAAAAACCAAACAACAAGTTGGTTAATGCGTAGTTGGGGCACTTTGATGCATGGATGAGCCATGGGCAACCACGAATTCACAAGACTCACCACGCCCCTGTGAACCATACCGACATGGCCATGGCTAGTAGTCTCAATGTTTAAGAATTGTGTGAGGAGTATGTGAGTGTGGTGAGGTTATTAGGGGGGTTTAACAACTTTGTGCTAGAATAGGGGTTGATGAATGCGCATAGGGTGTGGGGGGGTTGTTTTGTTTTCTGAAATACGATATTGGTTGGGTTAGTTCTTTTCTTTAGCAAAAAGTTGATAAACCATAGTTTTAGAACGTTACTAGCGTAAGTAGGGGTGAGAAATCTCTAGAAAGTTGGGGGGAAGAAAAACAAACACCAGAGTTCATGGTGTGCAACAAAACATTGGTCTTGTATTAGTATTTAGCAAGTAGTAAGGATGTTGAGAATTTATGAAGTAGGGGGAGGGGGTTAGTGAAAGGCCCTATATAGATAGAGCAATCTTCAAGCCGTAGGAACGTAGGATTGATTCAAATCAGCTTAATGATTAAATAGACGATGTGATAGTGTGCCAATGATAATAGGAATTTCATAAGGACTAAACATTTATTTAGATTATGAATAAGTTCAACGAGGAGCTGCAAGTACATGTCAAGTCTTGGGCTATGCCATAGTTCATAATTGTAGGAAGTTTAGAATGCGTCGAATGGTACGAACTAGGTAGTCCGCCTTGCTATTAGGAGGTAGTCGATGAATCAGACCGCGCAACCAACGATAGTGTCCAAAGCCGAGAACTGAAGACCAAGCGAAGATAAAAGTGTTTTCGGTTTCATAACATCCTTCATAGACAGTTTCGGGTTCGTCATCGGAAGCGGGGTCGACTTATAACAAGATCACCAGGGTGCAAGAGTTTGGCAAAATACGATAGTACCACGCTCGAAGGGGTTCAACTTCAAAACGAGCGCACACTTCTCGAGGTTCAAGTTTTTCATCACGAAGATGCTGTGTTAGGGTCAAATCTAAAGATGACTTCAAAGGTGGTTATTCATTCATTTGTGCGGCTTGGGGCCTGTAAAATGTGACTACGCGATGCCATACTTTCAAGGAAGAGAGAAAGGATCTTCAACAAAATCAAATTGATAATGAAGGTGGGGGGGACTTGTGACATCAGTTACGCGATCGTAATTTATAGGCCAAGGAAAGGAAAGGGATGTGTAAATAATGGCCTAGGACCATGGTAAAGTAAAACTTTAATGGTAAAAGATAAAAAATGAAGGTTTAAATAAAGTTGCTTAAGGGGAAAATGGGAATAGGTAAAAAATAACCTTTTTCTTCTTCTTCCATTGGCCACCAAGCAAGGAACCTTCTTCTTCTCCTTCCATTGGCCACCAAGCAAAGAACCTTCTCCTTCTCCTTCCGTTGGCCACCAAGCTTTGGGTCTACCTTCACCTTCCTTCTCCTTTTGTTTAAAAGGCCAACTTAGATGATTGGGGGTTTTTTTTTTTTTCCCACTGAAGATAACTTTTAATTCAATTTGGAGAAGTACTAGTTTTTATAAGCTTCTTAAAGAGGAAAAGGATGATCAACCTTGATAGTTGGGAAGAGGAAGGAGAGTAGAATGGAAATCTTGTAATAGTTTTGAAGGAATCGAGGTGAGTAGTGATAGTATTAGGAGGTTAGAACCTTAAAGAAAGCTCACAAACCCTTTTGGGTTTCGTAGCATAACTTTTCAGTTATTTAGTTGCAGATCTTAAGATTTGGTAGGAAGGTGCGCCTAGTAGTTAGTTTTCTAAGGAGCTAAGGCGAGCCGGATTTGAACAACCTATGTGTTAGAAACAATTTTCCAAGTGATTGGTGGTTTGTTGTCAAGTTGGACCAATTGCCTTTGCAAAACCCTATCGAGTTTCGTAGCATGACTTTTTAGTTATTTAGTTGCAGATCTTGAGATTTGGTAGGAAGGTGCGCCTAGTAGTTAGCTTTCTAAGAGCTAAGGCAAGCTGGATTTGAATAACCTATGTGTTAGAAACAATATTTCAAATGATTGTTGGTTGTAGCCAAGTTTAAGAAGGTGTTGAGTCCATTAAAGTTTATTTAAAGAAATGACAATTTAATATAAAATTCTAGGATTTGGAGTGTGTGAATCTACAAAATATATCTATGAATGTTAAATTGTGAATGATGCATAGGAGGCAAAGTACTTAACCTCAACTACGAACGCAATTTAACATCTAAAAATACACTCACATTCGTCCTTCATCGGTATCATTTGTGCTTTCGAGCATAGTCACCTTGTAGAACCGAAAATAGAGGGACAAAAGTTGCCTCACAGGCCTGGACTTGAAAGAAGCCATCACCTTCCCCCTTATAGTATACTCTATGCTTGGCCATGGGGCCATCACCCAAATGTCATTTTGTCCTGAGACTCCCAAGTGGGAGTCTCAAAATTCCCATAGTTAGGACTTTTGCAACTTTGGGGGCTTATAATTTTGTATGAAGACCTCTGATGGAGATAAGTTCTAAAAAAAAGTTATAGCTTTTGTCAAGAGCTTTCCAATGGTATGTAACATGCCACCTATACATAACAAAATTGGGGCGATTCTTGAATTTTAGTGGTTGGGAGTTAAATTGCCAATTTGACTCCCGACCCTTTTTTTGGCCATAACTTGTGTTTGAAATGTCCAAATGGGTCATGCGAGCCCATTTTAGACATCTAAGTTCCAAGAATGTTCTAATGATGTAAGGAATTCTTCAATTTAATGGGTTTTGACCCTTGCAATTACTTTTTGAAAATTTAGAAGTCCATTGGGATTCCAACTCCCAAAGTGGGAGCTCACTTGAGAGTGTGAGGGTTCATTCCCTCACACTCTCCTACACTCCCAGGAGCATGAGATGTGATTCCCGGGCTTCCTTCTTGGTTCGCACCTTTTCAAGCCCTTGTTTTGGTCATGAACCCAAGGCTAGGGTTGTGACAATGCAAAATTCGGTAGGGGTGTGAATGCCCACTATGGTAAAATAAATGTTGCAACAAAGACATGTTGACACATGTATGGGAATGTGACATCATAAGGATGGAAACATGATGCCATACTTCAAGGAGTGTGACATCAAAAGGATGGGAATGTGATGTCAAACGCATGGGAAAATGTTAGTTGGTAGAAATGAAATTAAAATTCCTATAGAGTATTTCACACTATTGTAAGAATAGATTTGCATTTCATAGGCATATGTTCACTATTTTTGTTTTAAGTGTCAATAAACTTAACACTACAATTCATTTCCACATTAGATTTTTAGTTATTACATATAGACAAAATTTGCATTTTAGAATACATTGTAAAAAACTCCTTAAACAAGAATTGTATTCATTTCATCATAATCTACTAGTACAAAAAAATTATACAGAAGTTGAACATAAAGTTCATTGTAGAAGTCTGTGCTTCTATGTATTACTAAGAACATCAATTCAAATTAGAACATAATCCCATGTTTTGTTGAAAAAAAATCCCAAACTACAATAGTTAAAATCTGTGCTATATCAAAACAAAATCTATGGTGTTATATTGCAAGTACCTCCATTTCTTCCCATTCTTTTCTAAAAAAAAAACTCCATGTTTCATCTTCTTCTCCTCTTTTGTTCCTTAGAACTCTCTCCCTTTTGAACCATCCCAAGTCACATCATTATGATCCAAAACAATAAGAATTCAAAATTCAAACTAACAAAGTTCCCTGCTTAGTCCCTATCTTAACTACCTTGTTCATCTCAAATCACATACTTAGCTTACCCCCGTAACATTAGCCTATTTAGTATTGGCAAAATTCTGTCAAAAACCAAAATCAGAAATTAAAAATGCAAAATTAAATAATTTGCAAAATTTTCAATCATTAGAAGTGAGAATAAAAGTTTTAAAACTCGCATGAGTTCTATAATTGATTTTCAACATGTAGCCAAAATATAAAAGGATAATTACATATATTTATTTTTCATATTTGGTTTATAGCCATACATGGCTAAATCTTCTTAGGGATGATCACCATTGTTCGAGGTCTTCGTATGGATAATAGCCATTTAGGCTACAACCCCAAATTCACAAAAAAATGAGCTACTAGGGGCTCAAGGGCCCTGCATTGGTGGGAGGAGGCATATTAACAATCTGTTGGTAGCCATGCACATGGTAAATATCCTGTCATAGGAAAGGTTATGGTGCATTCACACTTGATGTTAAGTCAATGTTATATGATAATCTACATGGCATGCTAAGTGGCACCCAATGTTAAATGGGCAATCGTTTAATGTTAACTTAACATAAATGTTCATAGTAAGTAGGTGTAAGTCCTAAATGACTAGCATGGTGTTAGGGCATTCAACACCAGAGTCCCTGACATCAAGTGTGAATGCACCTTTTAGTATACAATGTTGTTGTGACAGGGTAAATGTGCATAGAAATAAGTTTTTTTGGGTAGAAATGGAGTGAACATTTAAAGGAGGTGGTCGGCAACACCCAAGTGGCGAAAGAGGCATGGTAGAAACCCCCAATTTTCTTAGGTTGCTTTAACCATGGTAAAGATCCCATGCTAAGAGTAAATCAGAGTGGCTGAATCAAAATGTAGCATATCCACATTTAAATAGGGGCACTAAAAGACTTCACTCAAGAAAGGTGGCCACAGTGAACCAGCACCTACCAGTGGACCATGAAAGATGAATGGTAAGTGAACAGAAAACAGTTTTCTGTTGGGTTCCAGTTCCCTGGCTAACCATGGTGGTTGCTTTTTTTGCTATTACCTAATAACAATCCACAAGCAAGTTGTTAGTAGGTAGGTAGTAAAAACAGCCTTCACCTATGTATAAAACATCTAATTACCTACCTAGTAGTTACCTTTTCTCTTACATAGATACCTATATATGAGACCTATTTCCTACAGAATTAGTTACCTAGGTGAAACCAAATATTAACTCAGTTGCGCTTCATCTACAAGTGAGTAATAAGGGGCATCCAGTGGATGGTGCGCTGGTGGGTGCTGGTTAACTGCGGCCCAAGAAGGTGAAGGTACCAGCGTAGGTGTTGGTTCACCAAAGGTGTGGTCTTCCCTCCTTGCTATGGCTACTAGGTATTCACTGTAGTATATTTGTGACTCCTATTAAGTAGTTGTGAGGACCCCCAAAGCTTTTCTTCGGTGATGGGCATAATTGATTGGGCCAAAAATTTAATCAAGCTTTGGACAACCCCATAGATAGGTATATTATAGTCTCCTCCTTTTGGGGGTGTTTATATTTATACAAGAGTAGAGTTTACTACAAAGGTATGTGATAAAGTGATTCATCAATGGGAACACAATGGAGGAACATGTTTGGAACTTGGGGAGGATTTGGGGAACCAAGTGAGAATTTGATGGGAACACAGTGAGAACTTCATGAGAACACATTGAGAACAACAAAAATCCAACAGCCCCACACTCACCCCAAAACCAATCCCAAGGGCATGAAGTATGGGTGTATATTTGTTGTGGCTGCTCAATGCATAGTCAAATTTCAAAGATTAATATAATACTTAATAATCAGTAAAGTGTTATAAAGTATTATAATTTGGTTTTGCCACAACAGTGACTCCTTCCAATCCAGCAATAATTTAAATATCCAAATGTTCCTAAAGAAGACCCAGGTTGTGAAAACATTGGGAAAGAGGACTTGAAGAAAGAAAATAGGACTAAAGTCAGCAAAAAGTGGGAAAAAAGCATTATTGATTATTGTAGTACCTGAATGATTTCGGCAACAAACTGCCGAAGAATTAATTAAATTTTAAATCTTAAGTTTGGGACTTGGTTTTCAATTCTGAAATTTTTGGCAAGTAATGGTTATATAAAGTAATAAACAAGGTTTCTTCAAGGTTGTGGAACAGTCTAGTGTGTCTAGACTGTCTCAGTGTTATCTCTCTATACTTGAAGGTCTAAGGTTTTGATTTTATTAAAATTTTGGCAGAAATAATAAATAATTTTTCAAAAATTCGGCAGAACAAAAAAATTTAATTTATGTCGAAACTGTTCAGGTACTACGGTATACGAATAACGTGAATAGAAGTGTTTTTAAAATACTGTGCAAGAAGAGTTTATGAAGAGAACTCATTAATCCATGATATGTTATGAGCACTAGTTTTAGCTCTTAGTCAGAGCTGTAATTTTTTTCCACAATGATTTTGATGCAATTCATGTCTCATACATTTGTTACTTGTGCCAAATTAATGTTTGTTTCTTTAAACTTGTTCCAGAATTCCAGTGTCAAATCAAAAGATTTTCATATCATTTCAAGCAAAATGTTGTGCTGTAGTAGCCAAGCTCTACAAAGTGATTTTGATTCCAAAATACAGCAGTGTGGAAACATGCAATTCCAAAACATAAATGGACCCACGTACAGTAGTACCCAATCAAGATTCAAAAAACCCAATGCATATAAAACCCATTGTACAAGTAACAGCAAACAGGAACAAAACGAGGATTGAATGATAAAATCCAAACCCATGTTGACTGACACAATTCAGAATTCAATCAAGAATGTTTTGATCTCGATAGGTGCAAGTACAACTGTATATTTGGTGCTGATCATTGGGTCTCCACGAGAACAATTTTTGATCAATGGGTCTCTGCGAGGAGTGGTTTTGGGACTATCATCAGCAGCAGCACCACCACCACCTTCAATGCCATTGCAACTCCTTCCTCATTTCAGATTTTTTCTGATAGGCAGAAAGAGAAACTTCCTCGACTTTCATCTATCTGCAAATCAAGAAACAAACAAAACATTTATAAAAAAAGACTTCCAACTTGCAGCTTTGCATGCGGAGGTGGTCCCTTGAAGATGACAAGATAATCAGAACAAGATAATTTAGTGTGGAATTCCTCTGTGCATGACACTTTCCAACAAGCATGAAGCGAATCATAACAAGATACAGAAAACTGTCCAGAAGCCCACTCACCTCTCGGTTTGAGAAAGGGCCTGTAGATCGACTGTGGCACTATTCGACAAGATCTCGCTTTCTTCCACCTCAAAAATGTTGGCAAGGCAAACATCGATCATATACCTCCTGAACCCATTTGCCAAGATCGTCAAAACACAGGGATATGTTTAGATAAGATGTTGGAAAAAAACCACCTTCCCAGCTCAAGAAGTGTCTTTCAAGAACAATTTTCTTACTTTCTATCTACTCTCAGGAGCAAGAACTGCTGGCTACAACATCATGTTTTGCCGACAGGCAGAGCTCTCAACATTATGAACCGTCCATCCACATTGAGAATCTATCCAGCAAGGAATGATTCTGTCGTTACCTGAACTGTAACGATTGGCAGCTTGTAGTGTGTGTTCATGGCTGAAAACTGTGGTGATTGGATGACGTCTCCATTTCCATCCTACCACAAAGAACAGACCCGTGTCAGTCAGCGATTGTGCAAAATGCTCCACAACAGATATCTCTGCAAAATGTGTAAGATGATCTGCAGATCTCTTGTCATAAACTAGGTGAAAAGACAGACTTCTGTTCTCACATCTAACGTGCTAGAAGACAAAAGTGAGCCTGTATATTTCAAGCAATGATCCAAGTACCTCAAGTACAGAGAAGGCAAACTGTAGAGGCATTAAGAGTTTCTGCCCGTGCACACGGTACCATTGTGCAGATTGTTCTGAAGGACCCATATTGATGTAAAATATTTCGTGCACCTGTACATCAGCCCCATTGCCATACCATGCCAGGGCACTTGCCATGCACTTCAGACATTGAACAACAGGTTGCACATGTATTGCTATCATCTCCAGTACAGAAAAGATCTGTAGTTCAAAATGGAGCAAACTTCATTTTAAGAATTATCTCAGGGAAGGTTTAGGGTTTTTGGGCAAAAGAACCAACCAGAGGCTAGAATCTGGCAGTGATTTTAACAGGAATGTGGATGAAAAGGCATAAAATCTATGCTGTTGAGTGTATATATGCATACTGGGAGAACTTACAGTCAAGCCTTCACATTTGCCATTGCTATTGCACACTGATTCATTGAGCACCTCTGCCACACCCCATCCATCATCATGGGGGGAAAAAAAATAGCATTAAACTGTAAACAACAATTTTTTTCCATTCATCCTCCACTGCTGTATGGTTTCAAACTGATGCCCGACAGACAGTTCATTTTTGATAGAACCCAACATTCAGCAATTTCAGGCCTTTACTAGCTTTTTTCTCTCAGGCACATACCATTTACCTGTGCAGCATAGCTCAAGTTCACCATCAAAAATGCTAGATCCACCTACTTCTCTGTCCACCAGTACAGAAAAATATTATACAGCTGATCTCAGATAAATTCCCAAATTTAGCTGCAAAACAAATATTGGCAGCATCTTCTTGTATTAATTTAGCTGCAACAAATGCTCACTCTTCTTCCTATGACCTCCATTCCTAAACCCTAAACCCTCAACCCTCAACCCCCAAAATCCTGAACCATAAACTCATAAAATGTAGGCTACGAGGAGTGTGTGCACTGGATAGTAGTTGCCAGCAATAGGCTCTTTGACTGTCTAGTCCCAGTCTGTCCTCTGATCTTGCACCTGCAAACCAATCCAAGAAGATCAACCCCAAGACCCCAAAAATTCCTCAGGCTCAGATAGTCGGGGTAACAACTGGCAGCATCAGATTTTCAATCTGGAGTCACCCAAAACAATCCAAAACCTGCACACTAAAACACCCAGTGAAAGTTTTTTCAACAGCAGATGATCTTATGAGCAGGAAACAAAAGCACCAAATCTTTACCCACTTGAGGAAGTCACAACCGTTTGAATCTGTATAGAACTCCTTATTGCTTCTCAGATAGTTATCAATCTGGTTACCACCTCGTTGCCAAGGCTGTTGTCAATATGAATAGGACCAACCTTTCAATGCGCACCCACCCAACAATCGGTCTGTCTGTCAGTCACTGAGTATAATATACTTTACAACAGTTTCCAAAAAACTAAAAGGTCCATGATTTATACAGCAGCATAAAGAGAATAGAAGCCTGTTCAATTTAGGGTTTAGGGTTTAGGTGTGACCCACACCAGCAAGCATCCCAAGCATGTGAATGCATCCAAGCACATGAGAGTATCCATTATGCTCTCTCTCAGTAGCATACTGATCGAGACTACATTCTAAATGATACACTGGAAAGTTATAATATCCAGATATACAGTGAAATGAACCTCTGCATACTCTGCATCCTTATACATCCGAATCACCTGCAATAGTGCTCAACATTAAGAGCCTGAAAGAAAGAAACCCATTAAGGTCTGTGAATTGAAGAAGTGCCAAATGACAAGAAGCAACACTTTCAGGGGAATCATTGTTATTTTCCTCTTGTGTCAGAAGTTCACGAGCACCAGATTTCAGCTCACCCCCATACATGTTCAACCCAAACACATGTTCAGCAATTTGTAAGGAGTTCTTCCTGCTTCATCTCAGATACTTTTAGGAAAGCTTCTAGAATTGTAGAAGGGAACACCTGTGAAAGCCAAGGAGCAAATGATTGATGCTCTTTTTCCACCATTGGACCTTGGAAAACTGTCTGCATTAACCCCAATGCAGCATCAGAGAAGCACATCTGTAGTAAATGCCTGATACATTACTCAGGGAATCAAATGCTATCTGAATCTGCAAATACACTTGCATAGCAAAGATAGGTCTTTCTCATACTCATGGATTCACCTATACTCTTGATTCTTGAACAGGAAACAAGTTGAGGTGTTGGGTTTAAAAACATATGCTCCAGATGCCTATAGACTGCAGTCAAAAACACAGGAAGCACAGGAAGCAGTGAAGCATCCAAACCAATTATGAAGGAACAACATCTCATCAATTGGATTCATCCTCTCATCTTAGATCAGAGATTTTTCTCTGGCCTACCATCATTGTTTGAGGAAAAAAAATGTTGGCCAGTTTCAGGCGGTACGAGGTTGATGTTTGCAGGTCTCCAAAGGTGGATGTGCACTCATCAGAGTTGGACTTCTATCTCCACACCCAAGAACTAGAGCTTCCTCTTCTTCAAATACAATAATACAAAAACAAGAGGAGTTGTTGTGAGAGAGTGCTTGGTCCTTTTTAGTACCTGGTATGGGTCTTCAGCAGTGCAACCGTTGCTGCCATTGTACCAACAGTATGAATTTTACAGAGCTGTTGCTTTTTGTCCAAATTCAACAAACTTGTCAGCTAATGCACATGAGCTACTTGCCCACATGCCTATCAGAATAGCAAAAAATTGTGCTATCGCACAAACTTAGAGAGAGTAGGACAATGATGGGAGGCTGATGTTGCTGCTGCACAGCTAGGTTGTCGAGCAATTGATAACGTACTCCTGTGTTTGCGTTGGCAGTTGTGTCAAAAGTCCTGTTGTCCCAGAGAAATTGAGTTCTATTCGGCCTGAAGTCAAATAAACAATAGTCGATGCACCTAGCATTTCTGTAGTAGATGATTCCATGGAAACATCTTGCCCATCCAATAAACTTCATTGAATTTTTTGTGAAGCATTCTAGATTTGCATCGAAGAGCATGCAACAAGACCAAAGACACAAAACCGTCCGTCCCAATGCGTATTTTCTGTGAAATGTGATGGATTGACAAAAAAAGAGGCGCATGCAGAGAAATGCATGCACGAGGGTGACTGGTAGTAGTAGATGATGATGCTTTATGAATTCAGAATGTTGTATAGCCCAAGGGAGGAACCACAGCCGAGAACACGAGGTGAAACCGTGACGGGCTGTTGTTGGCAACACTCACATCATTGGCAGCTACATACGACTTGCGCCATCGGTACATGCTGACTTGGGAAGAGGGACAAGCTGAGATGGGATTGAATTACCCGCCGTGTCAATGACCTCCAATGCAGCACTCAAAACCTGTTACCCATCTCCATCATGCCCATCAAAACTTTCACTGACGCAAAGTGGAAAGGTGCATTGTTAGCATGCCCATATTAAAAGGCACCCGTTTTGGCATTTGCAACGAATAAAAAAAACTGATTGAATGCGACAAAAAGCTGCCTCCAGGTTGCAAGGGGGAAATGCAGAGACATGGACAATGAAACAAGGTTTTTCAACGGGAAGCGTATGTATTCCTCCCTAGTCCATCCAAGTGTGTTGTACACAACCACAATCTTTGGCCCGGATGAACAAAAACCCACAAGCACAAAACAATTATTGTCAGCAAAACCCAAATGTAGAACTCAAGGGTATATTAAACTTGTTCCATGGTGCAAGGTAACGAGAATTTGAGAACGCGCTTCTATTGGCAACTTTTTCTGATGGAAGAAGAAGAAGAAGACGTACCAAGAATTTTGCAAATGGAAGCTCAGCTTCAGAAGTTGGGCTGAGATTCTAGCTGAGATTTGTAGTTGACATTCAGTAGAAAACATTGCCACAAGTGATCAGCAACAAATGGTCGAAGCCTATTCATAGATGGGTCGTGCACATGATTGTGAAGACCCTGGGTTCTGCCTGCCTGCTCCTTCAAATCCGCTGGCAGAAAGGAAGGCAGGCAGATAGAATCCGCACATCGTCTGCCCACCTTTTTAGCTGCTCCATCTAAATTTTCCCTCCCTGCCCATGTATTTTCACGCATAAATTTTCACGGGGATAGGTGCCGCCCATGTATGGAATGTTTTTTGATGCAATACCTATCCTAGTGGCTTGTAAAGCATGTGAGGAGAGGCAATTGGGTGGTGCCAACATGCCCCAAATGGATGTTTCTTATTATTTGATTGGGGGGGCGGGGGGGGGGGGGGGGGGTTGAATTCCCATCAAGTTTCCCCTTGTTCCTATTGAGTTCTCATCAAATTCCTTTTTGTTCCCATCAATAACTGATCAAACTCCTTTTGTTCTCATCAAGTTCTCAGATAGTTCCCATCAAATTCCTCTTGTTCCCATCAATAGCCCATCAAAATCATTTTCTTCCCATCAATTTCCTTTTGTTCCCAACCCAACCTTACATAACACCCCCCCCCCCCCCCCCCCCCGCCCCCAAAGCTCTAAACTTTGGCATTAAAAGTTTTTTTTGCAACTTGAAAACTTGGCTCTTGAGATGGTTCCATGGTACCAAGGACCAAAAAATTGTGATTAAAAAAAGAAAACATTTGAGAAACAGTACATGTATAGTGTGTAGTGAGAAAATGGCTGTACATGGAGGACACATGGAGGATGGGTGCAGTTTTTTTTTCCCCCATTTTTGGGGTATTGAAATTTTTTGTGAAATCTGACCCCAAAATAGCGTATTAGTCGAATTTATACTTGAAAAAAAGTATACATATAAATTTATAATTGAAAATTTTCTCACTTTCTTCATCTAAAAATGGCGAAATTATGCCGGGAAAACAAAAACACTGGATGGGCGCCTCAAGAACTAGGTAAGTGAGCACAAGTGAGCATGAAGGTGAATGGTGAGACTCTTTTGAAACTTGGGTAGAGTGCTAAAAGGAGCACTGCAGTTCCTGGGCAGGATGGAAGGGGGAGGTATGGTGGCAGACAGACAATTGTCTACCCAGTGTGGTCGAACAGAAAGTTGAGATTTTCTACCTGCCAAGGTTTCTAGAAGATCGCAGGCAGATTTGCTTCTCACCCACATGACAGACTGCTGCGCTTCTTCAATCATGTGCGTATGCTAAGAAATGCAACCTCTTGTCCTTCAACCCAAAATGCTAGATCCATGTTCCAGTTAGTGCATATGGAAGCTACACAAAGTGGAAACCTCACTGGAAGTGTTATCAGATTACATTATCTTAAGTTAATAGATGATATATTTTGTATCAATATAATATTCAAACATGTATATCATGTTGAATGATGTCAATTTTTTAAAATATAAAATAGGGCAAAAATGTTTTTAAAAAATGTCCAGTAGCAATGCGATTTTTCTGCATATTTACAAAACATTTACCACTAATATATGCTGTTAAGCTTGTGAGGAAACAAAACAATTTGCAAGAAACAAATTATGAAATTGTTAGATAATAGTTTCAAGTAGTAGGTTAAAAATATAACAAGATTTTTATAATTTTTTTTTTTTCCTTTCTAACCTGAAGCCAAGTTTTGCTAATTCCTCATGTCATTGGCATGACTATATCACAAAATTGAAAAATAATACCCAACACACAATCTTAATCTTGCACTGTTCATCCCATTACACTCGAGGATAACATTTATGTGTCGCTTACGGGCTAATCAATAGTGTGAGTCATGAAAAAATTCACTTCATTGCCAAACATGAATGGATCATAAGTCTTCACATCCACAAACAAGCACTTGCTACAAATGTGCATTTACCCCTAGAAGCCAAACGTACTTAAGCCAAACACACCTAAAGTGATAAAGAAACAACCAAGCTTAAAAGTGCCATCATTGGAAACATGAATGTTAAAACAAGGGTTGTTGGGGGTAAAGATATTCTTTTGAAACATGAATCCCTAAACTCAAAAGTAAAACTTTTAATCTATTTAAAATGTAGTTTATTTACAAGAAGAAACCTTTTTTTTTCATTATCCAAATTCACTAGGTTTTTAATGAATTGGGACAAGATTGACTAATATGCAAGTTGTATGATTTTGGTAAAAAAACATTTTTAATGAAATGTTTTTAATCGTTTTGGCTAGTCACATGTTGCATTAGATGGTTTTTAATTCTAAAATTATGACATGAATAAATGAAGTTTAACTTAATATGAGATGGACTAAAACTTCATGTCATCATATAATTGTTTTTTGGATCATAGAATCATAGATTCTATTTTTGTCACAGCATAATAAAAATTAAAACTTTTTTTTTTTCCAATTTTATCAACAAATGTTTTTACATTATTCACAATGATGTAGATGTTTGTATATTGCATTTGTACAAAATATAACTAACGCATGCATCCATCAAGGTTTAAACCCAAGACCTTACAAAAGCACACCAATGGTTTGATTACCAAACCACTTCAGGGACTTCATTAACAAACAAAAAAAATTGAATTTATTGTGTTTGGTATGAAATTGTTTAGGAAATTCAAACTTTCACATATGTTTTCTTATAAAAATTTTGTTCAAATATTACAAATGAAACCATGATCTTGAAACTTATTCAATAATGTATTAAAAAAATTATAAATTATAAATATTTAGTTTAAATGGTTAAAAAAACTTAAAATAACATGTCATGAATAAATTTACAAACATTTTTTTGTTTAAATTGACTTATAATCTTTGTAAATTCAATGTGAATTCAAGAATGCATTCATTAGGTTTTTAACAATGTTATTTTCATTACGTAAAATATGTCCATTATGATTAAGTACAAAGTTTATTTATTTATTTTTGCAATGTTATTAAAATGGCAACCATCCATAAGAAGATTTAACCACATTTTGTTATAAACAAGTTGTGGAATTAAAAACTTGTTTAAATCCTTCCATATTATGGCTAGCTACTATAATTTATTTTAAAAAATTGACGATATATGTTTTTAAATTGAAAAAAATGTTTTTTTTTCCTTTAAAAAAATTCATTATTGATGTTGTTGTCCACGTAAAATGCCAAAATTTGGCCACAAGAAGAAACATTGATTAAGTAGTCAATATAACCATTCAATTAGCAACATGAATCATACACTAATACAAATGATTAATCACATAATTTTGGAAAAAATGTTGCTACATATTATTTTATTTTCTAATGATGCAAGAATATATTTTACCTTCATTTTTTTTATAAAAATAAAAAATAATAATTTGATAAAGTTTTGGGCATTAAATAGTTGGAATTTTTTGTACACCAAAAGAAAAAAAATAGGGAAAAAAATTAGGGATTATTTTTGGGGATTTTTGATGTGGTATCATGAACTTTCATAATAAAAAACTTGTCCATGATGCCTAAAAAAAACTAAGAAAAAACATACATTCTAATTTACTTACATGTACAATAATCTCATATATAAAAAATAACATTTTAGAGATATACATGCATCTTAAACTAATTTGCATTCATGAACATTTTGATCTAATCACTAACCCATCAAATGTAAATGTGAGATGTGCCAAGTTTTTACACATCCATTTCAAGGAATTATGCAAAATGCAAAATGCAACTCATGAATAATGGATTTGACACATTCAAAATGAATGATTCAAATCATGTGTAAATGTTGATAGTTCGAAAGGTGTAAAAAAATTCATTAATTTGTTCAAATATAAATGTGAAACATTAAGTTGTTATGTGTGTTTAGTATATACTAATAAATGCAATATGTAACATTTGAATAATGGTTTCAATAAGTTCAAAGTGGATGTTACAACTCATGTAAAAATCTTGATAATTTAAGAAATGTGAAAAAATCACTAATTCATTCTAATATTACTTCCACACTTTGTTGTATTTGTTCTTATTTCATGTGTACCTTGAGACAAGCACTTGACATTATATGCATCACTTGCATTTAAGATTTAATCATGTGAAAGAAAGGGAAGAAATTTTGGAAATAAGAGGTGAGCATTAGGGCAAAGCTTTTGCTAGAAGTAGCTTTTGCTTGGACCCTTGGCTCCTTCCCCTATTTTTGCTTGGACCCTTGGCTCCTTCCCCTATTTTTGCTGGGGAGGTTACGACAAAGAGCTCTTTCAAGTAGAAGCATTGTCTAGGTATGAATCTTCTTATATTTTGTTGTTGATTTTATAAATTGTATTAATGCTTGTATGTGTGTTGATTATTGAATTATGAGTTTTATGCTTATATGTTAATCTAAAGCTATGTGTTTTTTTTTGTAGAGCTTGGTCTTGAGGGCTTCCCGCCTTTGACACCTCTATCAATATCCCCATGGTCTCCAACAAAGAAGCAACTATATGCAATGATTACTGACGTGAAAGCACACCTTGTGGTGGTGGATGCAAAACTTGTGGTGGTTGAAGGAGACCTCAAGGAGCTCAAAGTGCTTGGACACCATTGGAGTATGAATGACTCAATAATTTGTGTAAAAGAAATCTTTGAAATGGAGTGTAAACTTGAGAGGAGAGGAGGATGGTGATGGAAATAATTCTTCCAAGATTACTTGTTTGCACATGTGGTGGTGAATATTTGACAAGTAGTAATGCACTACAACATTACTACTTCCTAATTTTTGTACTAATACTTTCAAGGACATAAGTGAAGGATATAAATGTTTAATGTTATTTTCAAAAAGAAATTAGGATGGTCTAACTACTTGAACTTGCCATTCAAGTAGGTTCTAAGGTCATAGGCATGTCACTGCAAGTGTACCAGAAGCTTTCTTACTAATGAATTAATCTAAAAAATTCAACTGCACATTTTGCAAATATTGAGGCTCTTGAGCTTGCTATGGCCCACTTTGCATAGGCCATCAAACTTTTTTTTGACTTCTGGTCAAACCAGTGTGGGGTCATTGACTGGTTTAAAGATTTCAAAAAGGCCTTTCCTCAAAGTTTCATTTAGAAAGTAAAGACCTTCTTTCATTTGAAATAGATTTCATAGATGGTTTATACTTATCTTCTATTGATTTATAGTTTTTTGGGAGCTCGTGGATGGTTTCATTGATCCATATGTCCAACACTGTTTTTTGATTAGTTTTGTTCCTTCCCATTTTGCAAAGCTGGCTTGATTTGAAAGTGTGTGTTCTTGAAGACATGGCACATGGGCATGGGAACAGTGGAAATCCCTTACATTGAACAACATAATGTTTAGCTACCCAAATCTTTTGTCATCACTGTTATTTGTTCCTAATTCCATTCTTTCCACTTTTTGACTCTTGATTTTACTATGTTTACCTTGCTATTACTCTTCCTAGAGGAGATTGGTAAGTGTTTCTTTTCTCGTTCAAATAATAATCACCATGTAGAACAATTTGGAATGGCATTCTACATACATCTTTTGTGGATAGGTCTTGATAATCCAATTAATTGTTGTGTTTCTACTTCCTTAATTCATCTCGACCAAAATTATCATCCTGCTAGATTGTTACATAATGCCATCATAATGAGTTGTTATTCCAAAAATTGGAAACTAGTGCAATGCTTATGGTAAAAGAATTTGAAGTTTTGATGTTTGCACAACATGTAGGGCTCATTTCTATGAGGCACTCCTTCACCTCTACAACCGAACCACAATATAATGTTTATGGCAAGGTTGATGATTACATGCTAACTCCTCTTCATCTACAGATACGGCCCCCCCCCCAAAAGACATTTGAATTATCTTCGACAAAGAAAACTCAACAAAACAAGCAATGGAATTCTACTTTTATCTTGAGAACCAAGGATTGTAACCTTAAGAAGCTTTGCAAAGAAATACCAAGTTGTGTACAACAGCAGCCACATGTCTTACCTCTTTAATGTATTCATAAGGTAAGATGATTTGTGAAATAACAACCAGTAGAAAGATAAGCACCAAAGGCAAAGGCAAATGTAATGTATTGGTCCAAATTAAGTTTGTTGTGCTATCTGATGAACATAGCAAAATCTTGCCTTAATGAATAACAAACCCCAACAATAGAAGTAACTCATCAATGCGTAGTTAGGAGACACTGTAAAGAACGCAAAAGCTCACTTTTTGACATTGTCAAGAAATACCGCTATCAAAGATTGAGCTCAAACATTTTTTCACATTTTTGACAAATTCTCGAAAGATTGATAAAAAGGATTTATATTAGTTACTTCTTGACTTTATTTGTTTGTTGTATATTTCAAGATAATTGGTATTGCAATTTGTGTTTATGAAGAATTCACTTTTAGCTATTTCGCAAAGACATTAGAATGGAAACGAATGTGCAAGGCACACACATACTCCACCCATGGTGCAAAAATGACCACTCTAATGCACATGAATAGTTGTGCTCCATCACCTATTGTATGGAATTATCAAGTTGTCAATAACAATTTATCTAAATGATCTGTTGTTGCACTTGGAAATATTTGCTTTGAATGTAGCATGCAATAGAGAAGGTAGTATAGAGGCAAGAAAAAGGTTGAATTCCATCACCTCATGTAGTGGCAAATTGAAGATGGTCAAAATGGTCTTAATTTTTTATGCACCTCTATCCCAACAGGCTTTGATTGATCTTGTGACAATCTTTGAAGGAATATATTCAATCAATGTATATTGATAAGTTTCTCAATTTCACACGTTTGCCCATGAGATTTGTTTTTTCATTTGGGGGTTTGATGAACCCTTTTAATGTTTCCAAAATGTGGGGAAGAGACTGTTTGTGGCTTGTCATAACTGAGACCTTAATGAAACATTTAGAATAAATAGTTTCTATTGCTATTGATTTAAATTTTTTTTTTGAGAAAACTTGACTGTTCACAATTGTTTTTTTTGTGTTGTCAGTGTTCTTTCATCTTTATTACTCATGAGGTTGATGGCTAGAAGGCATAATATAGAAGAGGAGGAGGAGGATTAGGAAAATGAGAAGGAAAGAAGCAACAACAAACAACACAAGTTCAATAGCAAGACACATTGCAATAGTCATCATTGCTTTGTCATAGCAAAGTAAAGATAACCTTGTAAATGAACCCATCTTTCACCTTTTTGTACACAAATCTCCATTGGTAGATTGGGATCTATTGTTGAGAATCCCAATTGTGGAATTGGGTTAATGTTTTAAATAGATTGGATGGGCAATTTGTTCAAAAGTGGAGTTAGTGGAAGTGATACAGATTCCAAGTTTTTAAGTGCCATCAACTTTGCCAGCACACTTGGCCTCTTTGAAAATGGTGATGATTGTGGGGAAGGTTCAATTGGAAGAGGTGTAGAGAAGTTGAACAACCTTTTGGAAGAAAATAGAGACAAAGGTGGGATGCTTATAGGTTGTACACCACCACTCTGAGGCTAGACTCTTGAAACTTTGCCACAAACCGCTTGAAGGATGCATGAAAAACAACTAGAAATTGGGTTTAGGGTTTTCGATTGATCCAAACCAAGATTTGGAAAAGTTTGGGACAATGGTTCATTACCTACAAAATCCAACTCCCTTGCAACCTTATTATTTTCAAAATTTCTCTCTTGCCTTTTGTTTCTCTTTGAAAAGTTCTTTGGAGGTGTAGGTGGGGTCCTAGGATGAACACAAGGAGGGAGGCTATTTTCACAATCCTTGTACAAAAATGTTGTTGGTTCTAAAGAAATAATAGATAAAACAATTTCTGACTCAAGAGTGTTAAGAAGCAAGCCACCAATGTGTGCAGGTGGCATTGAAGATTTTCTTAGAAGAACTCTTTCACCAAATTGGCCTACTCCTACCTGAGGGATAGGTGAAGGAACTTGAAGATCAGAAACCAGAGAATAGTGCAATAGTCTTAAGATTCTTGTGAAACTGTTGTAACATTGTTGGTAGTTTGATCAAGAGATGTGGCAAATGAGAGATGAATAACAATTTAATTAGCAAAAATGATGGTCTAGGACCTTCTTGTCCACTTGTAGCTGAAGACTTGAAGGAGTCCAACATTCTTGGCAACTATGTTTTAGATGAAGATTCAAAGCCTTTTGATGATATGATTGTGGTTCATTTGCTAGAAAAACATTAAGGCTTGCTAATTTGTTTGAAGCCAAGTCTATTGACTAGATGGCTTCCAACCCAATTTGTCATCTTTATCTCCAAAAGATGAGCCTTGCACAACTTGATTTACTACCAATGTGATAGCACCTACCATTGGAAAATCCTCTAGAAACATTTCCTTGGAACTCCCTAAGGTTCTATCCTCATCACTATAGAGAGGGTTGTTTTGTTATGTGTCCGTGTTTTAGGGCAGATTTAGCAAACCCCCCCCCCCCCCCCCCCCACCCCCCCACCCCCCACCCCCCACCCTTTCCCCTAAACATCTTCAACTGCTTCCCTCTCCATTTCTCTACCAAATCACTAGTAGTTTGTCTTTCCAAGAAACGCAAGCACTAGTTTTGTAACATAAGTAATTAGTTTTCAAGTCCATGCCAGTATACACCTATCCACAAAACATCAAGCTCACCCTTTGTCCAAGGTTGCACTTGGTGTTCAACAATGTCATCTATTTCTATATGTAACCTCTTTGACCAAGTTCCATTCTTGTAACCTCCTTGACCAACCTCCATTCCTCTCCACCCCACTGGCTCCCTACTACGGGTTGAGAGTTCTCTCGAATGTCCATTTGTGTGGAAACATCTATTTCACCAAGATGATGAAAAGAAATGTAACATATTTTTTGACTGGTTTACTATGGCTTGTTCAATATAATCATCAAGGAGAGATAAAGCTTAAATGACATCAGATGTTTGGTGATTTTTGAACTTGCACTTGGGAGGAGGCTACTTTAGATGGAAGGCAATGATGAGGATGAGTCTACATCGAATTTTGCAATAAGAGTTTTATGTCCGATGCTAGGGGACTTGCAAGGTGTCCAAGAGGACAATGTACTGGTAGATGCAAGAAATGGTTCATCTAGTTGCAATATTAGGAGATATTTTGACATAACAGGTTGTTATTATGGATGGAATAGGTCAAGATACATAAACAAATGTTTTTGAGTTTAGCCCACCTTCATCAACATCAAGCAAGCCAAGTTAGTGTAATGACCAACAACCAATGGGCCTAGTTAAGGTTGTGACCTTAAGACAAGCTTTAACCAACAAAGTTGTGGAGCTTTAGGAAAAATGGGATTTAAGCCAAGTGCCCATCAACCTTCAAGATTACATGTTAGATCAGTTTGGCTGCACAATTTTCTTGATGGGTTTGAACATGTGCAGGGGAGAGAACATTATTATAACTAAAATAAAATTGACATTTAGAATGCTGAAGGTGAATTGAAAAGCGTTGGATAGTTTTGTTGGGGGGGGGGGGGCAGGGATGTAGGATACTTCAGTGGATATGCAGAGGTGAGTGTCTCACCATGTCAAACAATTGAAACAAGTCATGCCACAACTGAGGCATCAAGCAGCATTCCTGTGTTTCAAGGAGTTCATCAATATGGGGTTGCTGTTGGAGGTGAAATTGAGGGAATGGGTGGTCACTCTACCTTAGGGCAAAACAAAAAGAAGCATGCATTCATTCAGATAGAGTTGTCCATCAGATACTCCCATTGCAAAGAAGCCCTTTTGAAAAAGCGAACTATTAATATATGTTTTAGAGTATCTTTACAGAGTGAGCAACTACTACCAGATGTCATAAATTTGGAGATAGTTTCTTGGGAATTATGAAATGCTCAATTTGGTTGTAGCTGAATTCAATCAATAGAAATCTAATAGAATAATTTAGGGTTATTAGAATATAGACATATCTTGCTGTGTCTGATCTCCCACGTCTGAGCTCCCACAACCTCATTTGAACACATACATTCTCGCATACCTTGAACCAGTTCTAACCTGTGCTATGTATCTAAATACAATTGATGTGTGGAGATGCCTGTTGCCAGCAGCTGCATAGATGCTTGACAGCAGTACATAAGCAGCAGCATTTTCAGGCTCCATTTCAAGAATTTGTTTGGCAATGTGTTCTGCCATCTCCACATTACCGTGAATTCTGCAAGCCCCAAGCAAAGCCATCCAAGCAGCTACCTGTTGTTTACAGGGCATTGCCATGACCAGATTCTCTGCTTCCTGTAGATGGCCAGCATGGCCAAGAAAGTCAACCATGCATATGTAATGCTTCAATTTTGCAGGACTATATAGTCTGTGACCATTGAAGCATACAAACACATGCCTTCATCCACCAGACCTGCATGGTTACAAGCTGACAGGACACATAAAAAAGTGATATCATTTGGCTGTACACCTTCTTCACACATCCATTCAAAATGTTTTAGAGTTTCCCTACCATGCCCATGCATGGCACACCCTCCAAGTATGCCAGTCCAAGTAACCACATCTCAAGATGGCATCTTGTTGAACACTCTCCAAGCATCCTCAATGCTCCCACATTTTGCATACAGGTCCACCAAGCTACTCCCCACAAAGACAGCAGACTCCATACCACTTTCAATGATCTGCTGATGAACACACCTGCCCTCTTCAATTGCAACCATGCTGGCACATGCATTCCGCACCCCCACAACAGTAACAGAGTCTGGTTGCACACCCTCGTGTTCCATTTGTTGATCTGCCACATTCCACATGACCCAATACCATGGCATTCCAAGTGACCACATTTCGAGATGGCATCTTGTTGAACACTCTCCAAGCATCCTCAATGCTCCCACACTTTGCATATATGTCAACCAGGCTATTGCATGCAGAGACATTTGAATCCCATCAACTTTGAATGATCTGTGCATGAGCACATCTGCCCTGTCCAAGAGCAACCATGCTAGCACATGCATTCAGCAACCCTAAAAAAGTAACAGAGCTTGGGTGCACACCTTGCTGTTGTGTTTGTTGAAATAGTTCCAGTGCCTTCTGCCCTTGCCCACATTTCACATGTCCCAATACCATGGCATTCCAAGTGACAACATTCCAAGATGGCATCTTGTTGAACAAACTCCCAGCATCCTCAATGCTCCCACATTTTGCATACATGTCAACCAAGCTACTCCCCACAAAGACATCAGACTCACAACCACCTTGAATGAGCTGTTGATGAACAAGCCTGCCGTCTTCAAGTCTTCCATTTGTTGGAAAAGCTGCATTGCCTTCTCAAGTTGCCCATCCTTCACATATTTTGTAAGCTTCTGATTCCATGCAAAAGAGTGTAATTGCACTGTGCCTGGTGCCAATGCAGCCATATCTGCTGCCACCCATGGTGGGTTTTGTTGGCTCTCAAGCCAGAGTGCTTCCCCTGTCTCCTTATGTGTGTAATCCAGGTACCTTTCATTTGCTTACAATGAAGATCCAGGTCATGATGAGCCATCCATTCTCCACATAAATGGTACCGTAAGAACAGAGAAAGCCACAATGACCTTCTCCATCAGCATATTGCATCTAATTACCTTCTCCAGCCTACTACTACTATCCCACCAGTGCAAGGATGCAAAAGAACTTCTGCCAACGTTTAGACCACAACAGAATAGCAACCAAGAGCGAACAGCAAGATTAACATCAACAAGACAGGTGAATTCTGACAGGATTGATGCTCAGTTACCTTCTCTGATCCGTGATCCCACCATTGTGAAGGATCCAAAAAGAACTCCGGCCACCGTTTCTCTCTCTGACCTACAGGGACCGCAGAAAAACTCCCTTTCAAATGATACAGTTTGATCACACAGAAGCCACCCTGAGGTTCTGCGTGTTGCGCAGAAGGTGTCCAATTTTTCGATTTACTTCCGACCATTTCCAGGTCAAAATCTTTCGGCAAATAAACCAAGCACAAGTACTGTGAGAAGAAGTCAGTAGACAGACACGCGGAGACGAGCAACATAAGAAAGCTTACAATTGCAGTGATCTCTCAGTGCCGCCTCTGTTTCTCTCCCGTGCGCTCTGGGACGAAGAAGTGCACTGTAGTGCCAAATTTGCTGATTGGTGGAGGGCCGTTGCGAGTGCACACAGACATGCAGCAGCAAGCTCATCGTCTTGGTTGACCTTCCTCTTCTCCATGCGCTGGTGGAGCTGCTGCTGCTTTTGTGGTCTAGAAAAGAGTTATATCCTGCACATAGCAATTGAACTCGGTGCACTGATAATGAACAAGACATTACTACGATGCAAAAACACCACTTGGCAATTGCACTTATTGCTACTCACAGTCCAAGCGCATCCCATGTAGACCCAAATGCGGTTGCCTCTCGAGCGTCCGACCCAAATGCAATTTCTCTCCAACCATCGTCACCTGCGCATTTCGTAACGCGACAATTCCAGATCGAATGCCATCAGTCCGCTTGCAACGGACTAAAACCCTCCAAAACCCCTGAACCCTAAAAGGCTGGCTCGCTCCAGTAGCCTTAAAAAGCTGGAGCACCAGTGATGTGTTCCTCCTGTTTGGTAGGGGGATTGTGTCGTGCAGATACCCAATTTGTAGGCAGCAAAAATTTTGACATCTGAGGAGACAGTTGGAGAAGTCTGAAGAGTAATGGTACATACCGGCCAGCTTTCACCATTGCACAAGGCATTCCTGTTGATAATGAATTAGCAGTGGGAAAGCTGTCTGACCAAGAAGATGAAGGAGAGAACGGTCTTGAAGATGAGAATCTGCAATGGTGCGCTTTTAGAGCATAAATTGAGTACACTGTCTGGTAGCAATTCTGCAGCCAATGGTTTCTCTAACCAATGAACTCGAAAGCTCGAGGTACTGGGTGCTCACATGCACGTTTGGAGAGCAGAAATGTCAGAATTGCCTGCTGCAAACTTCCTCCAAGGATCTCTGGTTTTGAAGAACCTTGATATGGCTAGGATTACATGTAGCTAATCTCCATGCTTGTGACTGCTGTTCTGATTTGGCTATCATTTATGATTTTTAAAAACGTGTTCTTGAAGTCAGTGGAATAATGTTAGCTAGTCAGATCCATTTTTTATGGAGGTTATGGACTGGTACTGGTGAACAGACCCATTTTTTTCATGTTTACTTTGGTTTGGGGATGGACAGTTTTCAGTGCAATCTCATGCATACAGCTTGTTTTAGTTGCAACTCACTGTAGTTTTGTGCAGCAACGAGTTGGCTTATTCTTTGTATGGGGTGCGAAGTTGTGAAAGTTCTACTCAGGATATAAAAGTTGTCATAGTACAGAGAGGCCAATTCTGCATAGAGTGAAGAGCATCCTCAAGTAAGGGCACAATTTATGATGTCCAGTGTATTGCTGAGGGCAAGTTGATGTCTTGTTTGCAGGACATCTTGCGCTCACTTGACTATGACAGTTTCTGCAAGTTGTGGGGCCATGATCCTCGATTTGAATCTTTGGAGCACAAGGATCTTTGAGTCATTGCTCAATGAGAGGTGTGCTGTCAGATCCCCTTCGGGTTGTTGGGTTTTGATGTGGTTTGCCTACTCCTTAGAGCATTCCTTGGTAGGGAACACTGATGTGTCATTAAGATGCAAGCAGGAGTGAAAGTGCAGATATCTAGTCTGAAGATTGTTTCTATGGTGACTATGCATTCCATTTCTATGATTTAAGGATAAAATAGAGAGTTGCAATAGTTTGGAATGGGGTTTCATTTCAGATTTTAGGTCTGAATCTAGCTGGAAAACAGAGCAAATAGAGCACTTGTGTGTGCTATGCTTTGTGTTGAGTCAGTCTGGATTGCAGGGTGAGGCCCCTGCAAAAGGTAGAGGAGTGATTAAGGGCTGAACATGCAGCTGCACTTGCTGGTTTCTGGGCTCTATTGTCAGAGTGATGTGATATCACAACTGCCACTCACTCTGCCAAGGTAGTAGAATGGACTGGCATCTCAGGTTTCCAAAGTTACAAAGCTAGTGATGCACTTGTTTACTCTAAGTCACAAGAGTTCAACTGAGGTTCTTTCTACTGTTGTTCAGCATATCTCATGATCAGCATCCTATTTGTTCAAGCAAAGTCTCTATTGCTGCCTCAAATCATCGAAATGACTTTGTTAAAGCAAAGTCTATTGCTGCCCTTACCTTGTTCCATCCTTTTGAGTATCCTGTGTACAGTCTGTGATGATATTGTACATTTGGAAGGTTTGGAAGGTGCAGATCACCTGCGGTGCAGAGCTGTAAAGCATGATGACAGAGAAAAAGCATTTCATGCTTATACTGCATAGTTCAGGGCAGCTGAGCAGGAAGTGGAACATGCAGGAAAATCTAACAAAGATGAAGAGGTCAGCTTATCCCTAAACCTAGCATGGTGGAGGAGGAAGAGTGAGAGGAAAGAAATGAGTTTGTAAAGAGAATGTGAGAATGGGTCATTTCAGTTTCAAAAGTGGTAGGCTTTTTCTCTGGAACCAAGCTTTTCATAGTCAATTTCTAGGATTGAAGAACGGCATCTTTAAACATTTTATGTTATCTGATGTGACTTGGGAGTGTGCACAGGAGAAACTGAGAAGGATAGAGTGAGAACAGTGGATCAGGAGGCAAATGTGTTGGAAAGAGTTTGTCTCAAAGCTCAGCACAGGGATTCTGTCACTGTATACCAAGTGCTCTTGAAGGATAAGATCAAAGACCCTGAAGTAGCCACTCTCTCCTGTCACATGTTGACAGAGCCCTCATTGTGTAACAATTAGATTAATTGCTTTCTGTGTAATGTCTTCCAATTTTTCAGGTTTTGGAAAAAGAGGTGGCACTCAGAGATCATGGCAATTGTGAGCCTTCTTGTGTCGTTCCTGTCTCTGTGTCTGTCTACTGCCTACTTCTCATGGTTTGTTTGCTGAAAAAATTGATTCTCTGAAGCAAATTGAAAGATTGCACACATTCCATGTAAAGAGAAAATGCTCTAAAGTGAAGTCGAGTCTCAGGTCAAGTACTCTCTTCTGGTAGGGCCTTTTCTTTGTGAATGATCTCATTCACAAATGAATAGATAAAAAAACAGCTTAATGATCTTGACCACCAATGATTGCTTCTTGTTGATTCTCGCACTGCCGTTTTCTATTTCTGAAGCTTAATTTGTCATCGCAATTTTTTTTGACTTCATTAACCACCATCACCTGGTAAATATCCTCAAAACTAAGAAGACCAACATCTAATGGACCTAATTTACAAGATATTTAATGGCGGTCTCGAAGGAGGCGATAAAGGAAAAGGAGGTCTATCTTTACTGTTGACTTTTGACTAGGAAATTGAAGTTGTCAGTAGTTCTCCTGTTTCTGTTGGGGGGTTCACTTAGCAACATATTTCATAGAGATGCAGCCTGCTAGTCTTCATGTGAGGGTATGATTTGGGATAGCCAACCTTTTACAGAAGTCGTGGAAGCAGCCAGCTGGACAGTTGAGAGAGTCAGAAGAAACTCCTCACACAAAGGAACAAAAATCAATAGAGATCATAGCAGGAGGAGTAGACAGTCCTGTAGTAGCTGTGAAGCCAACTAGTTCCAAATCAGAATCTGGACTGTTTGGGAAATTGCTTTATCGTTGGGAAATGCTTTATCCAAGCCTCAGAGAAGAAGAAGAAACCCCCAGAAGGGGAGGGAGGCAGCAGCCCCATCAAACATTAAAGAAATCCAAGAAATACAAGGGGGGCAAAAAGCACCACACGATGGTGACACAATCAACCCCAAAGATGCCTAAGTGGCACCATTCCGCCCTAAAGGCTTGCTCAATCCTATCTTGAATACTAGGGTCCCGGGTGGACCGATGGGAATTAATGGCCTTCCAAGTGGCCATTCCAACCTCAACGGTAGCAACCCAGGCTTGTTGAAGGATTTTCCTAGAGGAATATTGATTATCAAAATGCTTCCGGCATCTCTCTGTCCAAAGAAAATAGAGAATAAAACTGCGAAGGATGTCAAGCGGTTGTCTGATGTAGGAGAAGCCTCCTACATGGTACCCTTGGACTCTAGGGGGGTCATCTTCTCTCTCGAAGACAGCTTCACCAAGCATGACGAAAGGCCAGGAAAGAATGATGTCATTGGGCGCTCCCCATTTTTGCCAGATGTGATAGAAGGCTTCACAAGCCCGTTTGGCGCGGGGACACTCGAGGAGACAATGTTGAGGGGATTCAGGGGCCTCCTCAGTGCAAACCTTGCACGTGGGGAGGATCCCCATGCATTGTAGCCATGTGCCAACCGGGAGACCCCGGTTTAAAGTGAGCCATATGAGAGTGCCGACCTTTCGAGGTCGGGCATTATGCCAAATTTTGGCAATAACTTGCGTAATAGTGGAGTTTTGCAAGTTTAACCTTTGAATGAAGGAGCATATGTTGGCGCTATGGGTGGGTTTCCTTGCATTTCGGTAGCCCCGCTTTACGGAATAGCCGAAAAAAAGAGAGTCGCCCATTTGTGAGGAGGCTTGCCAGTGTCACTCTCCTGGGTCCTAGGGAAGCCCATCAATGAAACCGGATTCAAAAATCCAAAGTATGGGAAGCTTGGTGAGTGATGGGAACTCTTTGGCAACTTTATATGGGACGTCGTGTCTTTCTTGAAAAAAGACCCTGATTGGGTGATAACCTTCAGGGGAGAGGGTTATCACTTGGGAGTTCGTAGCCTTGATGAGACCAGTGGGGGTAACCCTCTCGAATTCATTGGCTTGCGTCGTGTTGGGGGTGACCCTGATTACATGGTATATCCATTCTAGAGTGGTGTTGTTTCCAGAGTTTCTTTTGTTGATCCAGTCCCCTGCTTGAAAGCGGTTAATGTAAGTTGCAAGATTCCATGGGATGCTTGCTATGATGATTTCTCTGTTGTTCTTGTTGGTGGCGTGGTAGGTCAACCGGAGGGCTTGGAGGCTTTTCCAAGCCCTGCCCTTTTGGTCCCAAAGATCTTTGATTCGGGTGCAGCCAGAATTGGTAATGGCTCGTCCTTCATTACGACCACTCACCCCTAGAGGGTGACCAGTCGTGTTGAGGATGAGAGGGTTGCTGAAAATAGGTTGTCTCAGAACCTCTGCATGGGATGCGAGTTTGGACTTTGCTAGACCAACTCTTACGTTGAGCCAAGAGCGAAGGATGCTCTTCCAAAATGAGCATTTTAATTTTTTGAGCTTGGGGGCGGCAAAGATCCAATTTATATCCGGGATGCTTGGCCCTTTGCTGTGCACTGGGAGATGGACTTAATCTGCTTGGTGCCTTAGAATCTCCTTCCAGGGTTCTCCTCCTGGGGCAAGACCTCTCACCAAAAGTTTGGCAAGAAGTGCTTCGAATTGTGCCTTGGGGTCTATTATCCCTAGGCCACCGCTAGACAAGGGAAGAGTAAGAGAATCCCATTTGACCTCGGCTCGTGTATTGGAAGCTTTTCCCCCACAAATGAAGTTTCGTACCACTCCTCTGATCTGGTTGCACATCCTCGGATTAAGGTTCCAACAAGCTGCCATATACCACATTGACGAAAGCAATACTTGGTTGGCAACAATAATTCTACCAGCGAGAGAGAGGTTGCACTTGCCTCAGGTGATCATCTTCCCTTTTAGGGTGAGCATGAGTTTTTCAAAATTGGCCTCGATGGGTAACCGAAAGCCTATTTGGATGCCTAGGTATCGAACCCCTTGTCCCTCAGGGATCCATCTCAGCCCAACTTCTTGTCCCCATTCCCATTCCTTTTTTTCCTTGCTGGCCCATATGGCTGCAGATTTTCCCCAATTGAGTTTTTGCCCAGAGGCAAGACAGAAAAGTTCAAGTATTGCCCGAGCTTTGTTTAAGTTACTTGGGGATCCCTTAAGGTAAAGTGCGGTGTCATCTGCAAAAGTTTGATCCCAGACGCATCTCCCTTTGGGGAGTTGCATTCCCTCTATTTCGTGTTTTGGGTTGTCCAGCATATGGCCCAGAACATCCATAGCAAGAATGAACAGGTATGGAGCTAGTGGACAGCCTTGTCGGACTGACCTGGCGAGTCTGAAGTCCGCTCCAGGTTCCTCGTTTACTTTAACTGATGAGGACGCGAGCCAGTAGAGAGATGAGATCTATTGAATCTAGGTGGGGCAGAAACCTAATTTGGACAAAGTTGGGAAGAGGAAGTCCCATTCAATCCTGTCAAATGCTTTTTCAAAATCAAGGAGTAGGAGGACAAGGTCTTGACCACTCTCTGATGCCCAGACCAAAGCCTCTTAAGCCAGGAAGTTATTGTCTAGAATGTTTCTTCCTTCTACAAAACCGGTTTGGTTTGGTCTGATCACGAGAAGAAGGAATTCTTGGATTCTTCTAGCTAAAGTTTTGGTAAGGATCTTATATATGCTTCCCAAAAGTGTGATTGGGCGTCAATTCCCCAGTTTTGAATGCTCCCCTGACTTGGGAATCAGGGTGATCATGCCTTTGTTAATATATTCTGAGGTCAATCCTCGTGCTAACATGGCCTTGAAAGCTAGTAGTAACGTGGGGGCTACCTCATTCACATATTCTTGAAAGAATTCTATTGGGATTCCATCGTGCCCTGGGGCCTTGCCTTTGGGGAGCAAGGTGATGGTTTTCGTGATTTCTGCTAGGGATAAGGATCGGGTCATGTTGGCGTTCATGGCCTCCGTGATTCGAGTGGGGACGCTCTCCCAACATCTCTCTTGTGCCTTAGAGGTGCCCGGGGCATTTGTCTCTGATTCATATAGGTTGGCATAAAATCCTGTGATGTAATGAAAGAGGTCTTTCTGGTTGGAAATTGTCCCTCCATCAACCTCTAACTCCTTCAAGAGTGTTTTTTTCTTTCCAATGCGATGGAAATCAAAGAAGGTTTTGGAGCAAGTGTCCTCATACCTAAACCATTTGGCCGCTGAGAGGTGACTATTGCGCTTAACTGAGGTTTGGAAAACCTCTGCTAGCTTTGCTTGCGATTCGAACAAGATCTCCCGCACTTGTTCGTTAGTTGGGTCCTACTGGAGTTGTTCCTTAGCCAGTTGGATTTTCTTTGCGTGCACTCTAACTTGCACCCCTCTCAAGCGGCGCCTTTCCTTCGCTAATCTTGTGTTACATGCCAATACTCTTCTAGTGGCGGCCTCCAACCAGGGGGCCGACTCTGCGTCGTTTAAAGGCTTGGGCAACTCCCCTTCCCAGGCTTGTAGTATTTTAGCTCTACCTTTTTCATTTTTGAGTAGGGAAGAGTCAAAATAATGAGATAGTTTGTCAGGTATGTCAGACTGACCCCATATGGATAGGACTAAGGGAAAGTGGTCAGAGAATTTTCGGATCGAAGCAGTTGTCTCAATTCTCCCGCCTCTCGAATCCTGGTCTTGGGAAACGAGGAACTTGTCTATGCATGAGATTGTTGAGTGTGCTCCGGATCTTCCATTGTTGAAGGTGAATTCCTTTGCAAACATTTTTTGAAAGTTGTCAAGCAACCATGCGTCCATTTGGCCTGTTAGGTGGTGCCACGCAGTCGCCTCCTTTCTGTGCATTCGACGCTTGCCAGCCACCCCTCCGTGCTCAGTTTCTTCCTAGTGGTTGAAATCTCCACCTAGGATGAAGTGATCGGCAACTAGATTTGCTTCACTCAGCCGTTTCCACATCAACATTCTCTCGTTTGAAGAGCAGGCGGCATAAACATTGATGATTGTCAAGGTACCGGTACCCAAGATCTGAAGAGTAATTTATTGTGCCTTGCCTTCTAAAAGAATGCCATTGGCACTGATGAGGGGGGCAAGGGATCTATCTACGAGAATGGAAGTGCCTGCGCTCACTCGTTGTGAGCGCCCCATTGGTAGGCCATAGTTCCAAAAAGAAGCGCCATTCCAGAATTGGATCCCTTTTGTGGAATTTGAGCAGTCTATTTCACCCAGGTGGTGTTCCTGTAAAAGTAGTATTTGAGGGGTGGGGATTAGGGATGAGATCCAGGAGCGGATTTCTTTTTGCTTGGAGGAGTTTTTCCCTAAGCCCCTCACGTTTAAAGAGGCTACCGTAAGGGGCCTCTTATTCATGAGGTGGTTGGTCTAGGGCGGCTTGAGTGCCGATCGATCCCTGTGGTAGGAGGCTCTTCCGAGAGCTGTCTTCATTCAGTTCCCATTCGAGCTCTTGCGAGTTGGTGATAGTGGTGGTGTTATGTATGGCCACATTGAAAGTCTGAGAACGCCCCAAGTCTAGTGGCGTGAACTGGTCCAAGCCTCGCAGGGTATTGTCATAGAACTGGCAAATGTCACTAGAACTATCGAAACTAAAATCCAAGACAGTATTATGGAAAAAGGTCTAGGAATACCTTGTGAGGAAGTGAAGATGAACAAATCATGTGGAATTGTATAACAGTGCCTTCACAATTGTAGCCTTGAGCATAGATCTGAGCAAAATCCATTCCACCAGACATCCAAGACTGGAGGGGCTAGAGCACTTGCAACAAGTGCTTTCAGGTAGCAATCATATTTGGCACAGTGAGAACACTCAAGACAGTTGATGTCAGAGCATGATATGCATTGAAAGATGAAGTTTTTTCAGCTTTCTTCTGCACGCAAAGGGAACAATCAAAACAACCATTCTCTCTAGCACCAGGAAAAGTTGGAAACTTCATTGAAGTGACATCTCTCCACCACAAGCATAACCATGAAACATTCAATCTTTGTCTATCCAAAGATTGGAATATGTTCACACAGATTTCTTAAAAGGAACAATAGTAGAAATTCATTGATGTTTGTCCTTCATCTGAAAAATAGAAGCAATGCATTCCGAATGCTTCATTGCGCATATCAAGAAATGCATCATGTCTTTGATGAACATTATTCATCAAAATGCATAAGACCAAATCAAAGTTGTTTCATATTTTTTCCTTAATAGGAACCTGGCACAACCAATAAATAAAGAGGGTTTTGTTTCTGTGGGGGATAAGAAAGGAAAGAGTCTTCTTCTGAATCCAATTGAAAATTCAGCCATCCGTATACTCTGATTAGAAATCCATTTTTGGGGTTTCAAAATAATTGGATGCATATTCTAAATTTCTGATTCATCATACATCTTTTATTAACTAGTGTGAACCCGGTGCATAATGCACCCCGTCGATCCCCCCCACTCGGTCCTTCGCATTTCCCACTCTGGTTCTAAACGGTGATGAACTCTTTTGGGAATAGAAATTTCATGCAGTCAATGGAAGGTCCAAGGGTGCACTCAAGGTGCCTTGCTTTTATTCCTTTTAAATTTTGGGAGGAGGGGCCGGGGGGGTGGGGGGAGGGTTTCTTTTCATTTTTCTTTGGTTCCCAATGTGTTCCCCAACATAATATTACAATGTGTTCTTTCTCACTTCCACCTATTAAGACCCATAGAACCCCACCTCCACCCCCTCCCCCCCTCCACGAAAAAAATAAAAATCGTGACCAAATGCTCCATAGGGAACGGGCAGTGACTGGAAGAATCTTCTAAGCATTGTCCAATTTTTGTCCACACACACACGTCCAAAAAAATATGTTGAATACGGAATCCACACCCTATTCACACGAATTCAAAATATACCGTCCCGGACAAACTAATAGACTTACTGAATTAATATATATGATTTATTTCGAATTTTTATTTATTATTATTTTCATCTAGTGTCAAATTCTTTCCTGGATGTAGATGCAACAAATGACCCTTCCATTCCATGGTATGGATAGGTTGGTATCAAGGGAAGGAGGTCGATGTTCACTAAGAATTATGAAAATGTCATTTATGAAACTTTTAATGTCAGAGTGGTGTTAGTTACAAACCAATGTTAGGCTATTCTTCAATACAATGCCAGTTCTTTTCCAATTATCAGACTAGCAATGGTCCTCATTTTGTGTTCAACCCCTCTTGCCAAACCAATCCGATTAGAACTTAAAAAGTCAGAAAACTTGGAAAGAATGAGGGTCTAGCAAATACAATGATAGTTCTTTTCCGGTTATCGGACTAGCTAAATAGGGGACAGATTCTCATTTTGTGTTGAACCCTGCCTCCAAACTGATCCCATTGAAACCTAAAAAGTCAAAAAACGTGGAAAGAACAAGGTTCCCACAAATATAATGTTGATCCTTTTTTGGTTATCAGACTAGCTATATATGTGACAATTCTCATTTAGTGTTCAACCCTGCCCCCTAACCAATCTGATCGAAACTTTAAAAATCAAAGAACCTGGAAAGAATTGAGGTTCGACAAATACAATGTTGATTCTGTTTCAATTATCAAACTTGCTGTATAGGCCACCATTTTCATTTTGTGTTCAACCCTTGCCCCCAAATTGATCTGACCAAAACTTTAAAACTCAAAGAACTTGGAAAGAACTGGGGTCCGACAAAGAATCACGGTTCTTCACATTTTTTAAATATCTAGGACCGATTGGTTCTTAGATTTTGAGTTTTTGAAATTCCTAAAACTGGTCAGTTCTGTAATTCTCAAATACCCTCAAGTGACAATTCTCTGATTTTCACCTAGCACTGGTTTTAACCAGTGATGGCTGGTTTTATCACTGTGTGACCGGTTCTCAGTTCGGTTTTCACATTGAGAACCGACTGTTCTCATTTTGGGTGCAAATCAGGCTGAAACCCAATTTTAAGGTTCTCACCCATGTGACAACCAACTAGAAAAACTGGAATCCGAAATGTTTAAAGTAAAATAAAAACCGAATGGGTTTTCACATCACAATCCAAATCTGGTTCTCAAGGTCTTAAACAAATTTGGTTCATTGGTTCCTCTTGTTCTTCCACATAGGGGATGTTGTGAATGCTAGGGTCAAAATCTTTTTACATTTCATATATTTTTCAAACCAAGGGTCATTGGGGAATATGGTAGGAAGAACATCGGGGGATGTTGGAAAGGCCCAAAAAAACATTACTTCTCAAACAATAAAGGTCACTCAAAAGGACATCATGGGTGCTAGAAATATTAATGTTTAATTGATGAAAATTAAATCTTATATTTTAAAATTAATGGAAGTGAAAATGATTTCATAGACAATCTATATGATCATGTATTATCAATGTTTAGTAACCAATATTTTAAATTTATTTTATTGAGGTACCTTTTGTATATATTAATGTTTTGACCTTAATGTGAAGCAACTCAAAACCCAAGTATGTATAAATATTAGATTATTTAAAAAATATATTTCAAAGATTCAAACGTACTATTAATTTTTTATATTCAAATCATGAATTCAGATGTAATGTCTTTAATGATGTGTGATTAAAAAAAATTGAATCTAATATATACAATTTTTTTGAAAAATCTCAAATTTCATGAGTCAAAAAATTAGATATTAATTAAAATATTCTGAAACTGGATAGAAATTTAGATATAATAATTTAATTATTAAAAATTAAAACTTACATATGATCCAGTATTTTCTTTAATTTTAAATTTCAATACATTTACATTAATTTAAGATATTTATTTCAAAAATTTCAATGTAAAGTTTTCTTATCAAAGTGATTTGATCTTGTAATTTTTTATGAAATTAATTCCACATGTGAAATACATAAATACAAATCAATGTAATCAAATGTCAATACATTTCATAATGAAGTTGATTGAAAATGTCTTTATTGTCATAATTTAAACTAAATGTCTCTAACTGATTTAAAGCTACTTTTTCCCCGAAAAGCATTATTTGCAAAAAGAACCAGTTCTGGTTCTGGTCCAAGTTTGGTTCCAGTTCTGGTTTCAAAACAAGGTCCAGATTAATACCCAGTTCCAGAACTGAATCCAAACTTCGAACCATTTCCGGCTCAGTTTTTCCTAACCAAACCAAAACCAGTGATTCTAACCTGCCAAACCAGGTAAGTATCACCCAAAACTGGTTACAACTGAGGATCATCAATTCCAATTCTTGTTAGCAAAAACTGAACTGAACTGGGTCTGATTTTCAAAACAGGAACAAGAATTGAAATGGGAACCAAGTATTTTCAAAAACCAAAAATGAAATCTGGTTCCTAGTTTTATTTGATCTGTGAAGCTAGAACCAAGATTTTTGGGGAAAATCTACAATGGTTAACAACCGCCGGTTCCAGTCTGGTTTGGTAAGAACCAGATAGGAACCAGGTTCTGATCCCCAGTTCTTGAAACCCAGAACTGGGATCTGAACTGGACCTGGAACCAGATTACAGGTTCCATTTATGTGTTTCCCTGGAATCAGAACCCGTTTTTATTTAAATTTTAGAACAGGAACCGGAGGTTCTTCATAAAAGTAGAGAACTACCTGGGACTTATTAATTTACCCTTTCACAAATGACCACATACTACATTCTGAATTGAAATGCGTTGATTAGACTTTGCAAATTTAGAGAATTTGAGCCTTTTAAAAATAGGTTATTGGATAGGGGTAAAAACATATAATCCGCTACAATTTTTGTTCTGAGTTCAAGTGTGGTCAAATTATAAATCTTTTGTATTTGACCTTGGCGAACAGGTGATTGAGAGTTTAAATATGTTTTTCCAACAAAAATTTAACACTAATGCAAAATGAAAAACATGAATTTAGTGATTGTCGTTTAGGATTTGAACTGATCAGCATTGTTCAAATAGTTTATCTACATAACGCCTTAAGATAGGCAATTAGGTTTAAAGAGGTTGGGAGGATGATCAGTACAGAACGAACCGGCTCATTTTCTAATCAAAGCAATGCATTTAGCAAATGTTCATAAGTCTGGGTCTAGAGTGGACTGAGTTCTACAAGTCATGAATACTCTACTCTCAGGCAGTAGGAAGATATTTGGAAATGCCTCAAGCAGCAAGCTACCAACAAAAGCTGTTTTCTACAGTATGTGCCAAGCTGAGCTCACGCCAACATTACTATTCTAATGGGCCAAAATGCACATCCAAATGGGCTGTAGAAACCAGTGTTGGCATGTTAATGCTTTTTTTCAATAGCTGATGGGTAGGTTTTTTTAAAATTGTTTTTGGGACCACAGAGGTTATCAATATCAACACTGGTTGAGAACAACTGGTTAACCCAGGCCAGTTATACACAGGTTATAAGGTTTTTAAAAAATTAAATTAAAATGATTCTCTCTATGTATGTATTTGGTATTAATGTTTAAAGATTGAAAACCTACCTGGATAATAATCAGGTCATCAAGGTAGGTTATTAGATTTTGAAAAATCAATACCAGATGGTTATTAAAAAAAAAACCCGACTAGTAGGCTATCAATAACCGTACAAATGTTGTTTCCTTGGGCTTAGACAGCGTGAAAATGACTGGATCAACAGAGTAGTCCCAACCATGAAAGATAACTCACGAAATTATCAGTTCATGATCTTATTTGTAAACAAGTGTGAATATCAATTACAAGCACCATAATTGAAACAGAAGACTCGGCCACAGAATGACAAGACATCGAAGGAGACGCTGAAAATGGAAATCCTATCATTGTTCATGAGCTTGGAAAGTCCCAGAGATATACAAAATGCAGCTGACCAAGATTCCTGCCATCATTCATGATGAGTTTACATTGTAAAAGTCTCAACAAACTGCCTTTAATGTATTAAAGCTATATCCATACTACTGGTGCCGTCCACAAGATGGAGGAATTAGCCAAGATATGTAAGGGCATTCCGAGCGTCACCACGTCTTGATTCTGATTCAGAAAAGAGACATAGTTCAAGCGTTGATTCAGCAACCCTGCACCCAAAACCCCCAGCTCGGCCTCTTCTATCGGCTGTCAAGTGCCTTGAGATCAGAATCAACCGAGATCACAACACACAGATCGCTAGTCGAAGCACCTACCATATTTCACTATTGAACACTCCAAACTCCAAGACGCAGTAACCCACAAGGTAATTGCACATCTCCCTCATTAGTATACAGACACCAAAAAGATCTCAACAGCAAGGAGAACATATCGACGATTACAAAAAGAAAGACCTGGACCCAGAGTTGATGCCGCACAATGCATTGTCGTGTAGCAGATCCTTTCTCAACCAGCGTATATAGTCTTATACAAAGCAACAAGGTGATTTCTGTGCATGAGGCTCCTCAGCATGCACAGCTAGCAACAGTCACACTGCAACAAGCTTACGACATTCTGGTTCACAGGAAGTTAAAAGAAAGTATAGGTAATACCTTGCAAACCAGATGCACGTTAGAGCGCCCTCATCGATCAGGCATGGAGGAAGATGCGTAATTCCTGAAGCATGAGTTGATCCGCGTGCTGCCCGACCTCGAACAAAGAGGCGACCTTGCAGCTGTGCACCACCAGGATTATCCTGTCTGCTTCTCGCGAGATAGGGAATGGAACTACAAGCAATCCAAGAACACAACATACTGCTCGTAATTTTATTCCCTACTTCGGGTGAAACAGAAATGATAATCCTCTCATTCCTTTACCGGCCAGTCGGCGAGATGCGGATCGAGTATGACTAAGAGGATCAACAGAGCCATGAAGCAGTTAAATACTGTAAGTAACAAACTTCAATACTCAAGCTGCTCGCTACAGGAAACAAGCAACTGAAGGAACGCCATAGAAAGCAAGCAAACAAACGAACCAACAAACGAATAGACAAGCTACTGGAATGTAAAACGCAGACGGTGAAGAAGAGGAAATGAGGAAAGTGTGATGTTGCAAATGTGCTGGATGATGCCCTTTCAATTCGATGAAACACTTCGAGCTCACTAGAGTTGAAGAGCTTCCAGAGACGCATGGGGCCTTGTGGTGTGAAGTGAGAATGCACATCATGATAAGAGCGGTGTACTGGGCCGGGTGACATGAATGGAGAATTCACATCATGATCAAGAGCCTGGTTTGAGGAGCACTTTGTTGATGGGCTGGATCGTGTGGACAACTGGTTGTCATGCATGCGAAGAAAGGACGGACATCTACGTCCACTATGTGGCTCCATGATGGGAAGGGACACATCATGAAGAGCGCCGTTGAGGAGTCGTTGGTGGATGGGTGGAGCACAGCTATCCTATGGGCCCCATGATGGGAAGAGAGAATGCGCTCATGAAGAGCGCCGTTTACGGAGTCTTTGTTAGATGGGTGGAAGTGTGCGGAGACAGCTGTTCGTAGTTTACGCCAAGGAAGGACGGACAAAGACGTCTGTGGTATTAGTCTGTGGTATTAGAGATTAACACATCCTCGTATGCAGCACAAACATAACTTTCTTTACTTCAATTGAATAATTGATGGCACTGTACAAATTCTATTATGAATTCTAGGTAATGAATAATTTATCAGTCACATGGTACATATAACTTACTTGCATTTCATTGTTGTTTCCTTCTGGTGTGTTTTCTTTTTACATTCATGTTTATTTATTTTTATCAAGGTGAATTTGAAAGAGCCAATTTAAATGCAATTGTCTTGTCCCTATGTCTCTCTTTAGATATATACATAACAGCGTATATCTTCTCATCAATGCAATTGACATCATGAGAAGTTGAGCATTTGAGACTTTTTTTGAATCATTTTTAGAAGTTTGGATTTTTAAATATAATATTGCACCGGTGATTTTAAAGGTGCATTGTCTAGAAAGAATCAGTTATGCAAATTTGTTTCAACATCTGGGTCCCTGTCAGTCACTACCCCTATTTTAATTGTAATAAAATTAAGAAGCTGTTGTAATTGGGACATTGAATTTTCTTTGGTTCGCTCTTTTGCAGACGTGTTTATTTCTTAAAGGTGGACTGGCAAGAGATGATTTATGTATAGAGGAGGCATTGTCCCCAGGGAGTTGTGTCATGTGACGTGAGTAGGAGGAGGATAGAACCCCAGTCACTCACCAATCCTGATGTGACTCTCTTAGGAAAATGCTCTCCCTTGCAGAAAGATTTGTGAGCGTTTCTTTTTAAGTTGTATCTTTTACTTACCTTTCTGTAGCACGGAACAAAAAAACTGTCCATTATCCTGAGATCTTGTGGGATTCATCAAATTATGATATATATTAAGACCACTGAAAATGATAACGCCTTTCAGCTCAAAAATCCTTCTGCATTTTAATTGGTGGAAGCTGTTTTTAAAGACTTGTCTGTGCATTGTAAATTTTGGAGGAAACAAAAACCCAAGTCCGAAACATGATTTTCAAGTTCAATATAGTTTGGTGAAGTCATTACATAAGCAATAAACTAGGAGAGTCTCAAATATATATGCAAATACCTACAAGTAAGACCTTTGCATGATAAATGACTACCGTAGCTTGTTGTGTCCTTTTTTCCCTCCAATTTTGTGATGTTCTGTCAGCTGAATTTTGGTGATCGACATGAGTTGATTTAGCCAGATTTGAAGATTAAAAAGTATGGAAGTAGAAAAGAAAGCAACCTTCTATATTTTTGGCTACCAACTATAACTCAGGATAGAATTTGGAAATAATTCATTAAAATTTCCGAATTTTTTTGGAAAAAGACCCAAAAATTTTTAATTCTCACCATTTTGAAGAAAAATTTGCCAAAAAAATTTAAAACTTGGCTGGGCCAAATGTAAATATTATATTGAACCTTGACATACCCCCCAAGACTAAAAGAGGAAACAATAACAGCAATGTTCTTGCTAATGTGTACAGATAATAATTGCAGATTGCATTTTACTATATTATTAAAAATTAAACAAGTATGCTATAAGTTATTAGTTGGAAAACAATAGAAATTATTGCTGAATATGTTAAATGTTTGTGTTTATAAAGTATTTCTGGAGCATATATTAACTTGTCGTAAAAATATAATATAATAGCTTGAGAACTGGTTACTAAATGCTAATATATTTATTATCCATTTCCCATTATTGTGAACTTAAAATACACAAATATGTCTTTGGTTATATGTAGTTAAATTATGTAATATAAGGAAATGGGCAAGTAGCTGCCCATTATCCTGGGTAAGCTACCTTGGCAAGCCCAGTAGGGTGAAATGGCCAGCACACCCAGCATAATGGGCCTGCCTGTGCCATTACAATAACATCTTTGGTGAATACTTATGTGGCACCATGAAATGGCTATGGGAATGACACGGGAATTAAATTGTTTGGCCACACTTCTCCCCTTCTAACCAAAGGGGAAGACACCTAGTCTCATAAAAACTTTTATTTTTGGGAACTTTTCAAGTTATTTGTCTTCATTTAAGGGGTTTTTTTTTTGTTGGCATGTGTTTCTTTTGGTGATACCAAATGATCAAAATGGCCCATTGCAAAATTAAAATTAAAAAACCTAGGAGAAACCCCACATTAAAGCTTTAACCTTGGAATCCTTCAACCTTGAAACCCTTACCCTTATCTTATGTTCACAACCCTAAATTCGTAAAGTTCAATTAGCTTGTGCATTGCCTTGTTAATTTAGTTCAACCTTTCAAGGTTAACATGTACATGTATGTCATATACCAACTGGAAATTGTTAAAAATATTTCAAGTTTTTTTGAAAGAAATATTGATTATTTTCTACAAATCCAACAATTGAAATTTCGAATGTGACTATTTAGAAGCATACCATAACCCATGACCAATCTATTTCCTTATTTAATTTTGTAATATTTTAGTGTAGCATCATCCCAAAAAACATTCAACTTGAATTGGTGGGGCAACTTGTAAAAAAATGTCCAGATGTAAAACATTGTCCATCAAAACTACACCAAGGTTCAGTATTTTATTACAAAACCATTGTCAAAAGTTTCCCCCCAATTTGTTTTTCAATTCAAAAAAATTCAAAAAATTGCGGAAAAAAATCTGGAATTGTTTTTCTTAAAAACAAAATAGAAATGAAAACACCAACCCTACCATTTCACCCTTTGACCATGATGTCAATGTAATAAGATCAAACATAAACTATATAAATGGTTGTAGTTTAGACAAGTGACTCATCATTAATCATAATAATGAATCTCCAAATTCAACCAATTCACAACTAGAGGGTATTTGTCCCTATTAATTCAATGAGCTCTCAAAATTAAATAATACATGAGTTGACAATCTGATACCTATCTTGGAAGTTCAATGTTTTTAAATATTTTAATGACAATCGTTGAAACATTTTTCTTACTTGAAAGCCATAACATTAATGAAATTATATATGTACCATAGTAAGTACCTTTACCATTTTTGCAAAAAAAAAAAATCAATAAATGCAGGATTTTCTCAGAATAAATCACCCAAAATGCAAAAATGGAAAAACAACACTTGTATATATGGTAAGAAGATGGAGTTTTATTTTAAATCCTTTACTATTGTGCAATAGAAAATCAGGTTTGCTAACATAAACAAATAGTAATATAAATAGTATGCAAGAAAAAATTCACCAAAACTAACAACAAGAGTACAATTGTGGTGAAAAATAATTTTGAGACATAGTATTCTTATTTTATATATTTTTTCATACTTTGTTGAATTTTCACACACACAAAAACATTGGTGAAAGGAGTTTGTTAGATATGAATTGCTGGTGTTCACATGCAATTTGAATACTTGGCTTATGATTTATTAATTGAAAGAATTATGTGTTAAAAGCTTTAAATCCTTGTTCAAAAGTCTTTTGAAATGGGCATGTCTTTTTGCATGCACACATAATCCCTAGTTCACTTAAGCAACTTTTCAAAACAATTTAAGGCATTGATTTGAACAATATCTTTGATCAAATTCTCTTTTTTTGCACCTAGATACAATTTAAGATGAGGTTATTATAACATTAAAGTGCTAGTTTACTCAAATAACTCCTCAAAACAATTGAAGGTTCACATTTGAGCAATCTCATTAGCCATGTAGTCTTTTTTCCACCCTTAGGCACAAGCCTATCCCACAAACCCTATATAGCTGAATTACATTAATATTATATCCCTTATTTGTATACAAAAACTGTCAAAAGAAGTATTGAAAGAGGATATCACCTTGTCATGATAGGTCAATATGTAACTTGACAACATAAAAATTTATTAATGTCAAACATCAAGGAAGGTTGCATGGAAGATTGACTAGATACCAAAATATATATAGAAGACTACATGTACATATTTCACAACCTTCTTTCCTCATTGTTGGATTTAACAAACTTTACATTTTTTATTTGTATTAGACCAAGTGACACCAATTTGAATGTTGTTTGCACAATGTGGAGTTGAAGAGATGATTTACTTGAAAGGTGCATTACATCCAAGGATGGATATAACTCCTATCGTTATGAATGCATAGAGAAGCAAACATGCCATACTCTAAACAAATTATTCACAGTACGTCGTAAGCATATAGATTTGGCTTCACCCATCCAACTAGGCAAGTGGAAAAGTTTTGTTGTCCTTTTCAAAAATCTATTGCGAATGAAATCTAGGTTGGTAATGGATATAAGTGGTATTCATGCATCATATTTGTGAAATGATCCTCTTTCTATGATGTGTGAACTTAAGTTCGTAAGGGATATATGGTGTCATTCCTGCATGATATATTCGAAATGATCCCCTTTTTATTATGTGTGAAATTAGGTTAGTAAGGTATATGTGATGTTATTCCTGCACCATAGATGTCAAATGAACCCCTTTTTATAAGTAGTGAAATTATGTTGTTTTACCATGGTGCAAATGTTCGTGGGAAAGGACACAGGACTGTGTCATTATTCCCTTATTATCTAGATTCCCTAATTAGTGTAATTCAAACAGGAAACTTGTATGGAATTTACTTTTTCTTCCCTTGTGGGATGTCCTCATAGGCCTGTTCGTCACAGTTTTAATTTTTAGTTGCATGTATTATTTTTTATACATTTTAGAAAAAAACACATATCATAGGAACTTGGTAGTTTTGACACATGTTTGTTGAATAATTAATTAACTTTAAAATTCTCATTTTGACAACTAAACTATTCTTGAATATTTTATATTTTCTAAAAATATTTTCAATTGGGCGGAACAACACAATATTGTTCCACCCCAAAAAAATTCTAAATATTTGCAAAATATTTTTGGGGATGTTTTGCAAAATATATTTTATTTGAAAAAAATATGGTGTATAAGAATTTTGATTAATCTAAAAGGGAAAGTGGCTTGATTGTCATGCGTTTTAATATATGTCAAATTTACAATGTTTTTTTGATGATGAATTTTCACAACTGGGCAAATTAGGATTTAACTTTAGGGCTTTTTTAATTTTTAAAATACAAACATTTAAATTGCTATGTTTAGATCAGTGTTGGGCAGTTCTCACTTTTTTTGTGAGAACTGACCGATTATGGTTTTCTGATGATGTTATGAGAACATGATGGATTCTCTAATATATATATTTTGGGCCAGTGAAAACCGTTTAGGTTATCATTTTTTTTTCAAACTCCCCAGTTCTCAAATAGGGTGATTCTCATATATACAACAACAACCAGTTCTCAAAGTCGAATTTCACAACCTCATTATTAAATATTTCATTAACTTAAATCAGTTTAAATAATTAATAATTTAATTATTTTGTCAAAGTAAAAGAGCAACACCATGTGAGAAAAGCAACAGGAAAAGAAAAAGAGTAATGGGAAAAGAATAATGGCAATAAAGAGAAGAGTAATAGCCGTAAGAGGAAAAAAGTAATAGCAAGAGGAGAAGAGTAGTAGCCCCAAGTGACAAGAAGAGCAAGAAGAGCCAATAGCAGCAGCCCCATGTGAAAAATGTCCTTCAACATTGTATCCAACACCTTCAATTGCTTGGTGCTTACTATTGTTTTAAAAACAAAAATCACATGTCCAACTTAACACCTCTAATGCTTTTAGTGTGCTTTTTCAACACCCTTACTATTGCTTGTTGTTATTTTGTTGTTTCTTGTTAACATTCTCATTTTATTTTTGTTCTTCATCTTTCATAATCCTTGGTGTTATCAAAATGTGTTTTTATTATTGACCAAGGCTACTTATGTCATTCCTAAATCAAAATATCTCATTGATTTGAATTTTGACAAAAAATGTTTGGATTTAGGAACATTTGTTACATTGGGATGGAATTTGGCCTAGCAACAATCAAAGTGATTTACAAGTTCAAAACAATATTGGAAAGAAAGTGAAGTTTTCATTAATTCTTAAAAAGACCAAAGTTGAAAAAGGAAAGATATTTTATTTCAATTTGAAAAATAATAATAATTAAAAACTAAAAGTAATAATAATTCATTTGAAGGCCCATTTCAAGGAGAGGGTGGTTAAAAGGGGCAAAATAAATTTCCACCTACAAGTCATGTGTGAAGGTGATATTAAAAGATTGTTAACCCATTTCACATTAGATATTGACAAATCTAATGTTTATAATCATTTTATTAAGTCTAACTAATCTCATAAATATAAAATTGTTAAAAATAATCTAAGCTTGTCAAACTTGATAAGATGTTATAATGGTGAATATTTCATTTCACTATAGCATAAAAAGGACTTTTCAAGTTCACCATGAATTTAATGTTACTATTGAAAAATTGTAGAAGTGGTGGCCTTAGCACCTGACAAGGCACACTCTTTGATTTGTAATGCCCTCACCCATTTGTGGTGTGTCATCAATGCCTATCAACTTTTGTTTCATATTTTTGTAAAATATTTGAAGTTGGCAAAGATTGTCATGATTCACATTTTTGGATCTATTGAAGATGAACAATGTTTTAGTTTAGTTTAATTTCTTAAAAATAAAGTGAAAATTTGTTTGAACCCACATTTGCAATTAATTATTGCTATGTTTTCCACAATTAACAACTTTTCATATGTAGAGCTCCCTTTGATATGTGAGAAAATGCTTAGAGAACAAATGGTTGAGCCCAACATGAGTGATTTATGCAACATTTGTTTTGTCCTTGGTTTCCATGATTACAAAGTTTTGGATGTTACCAATTTTTGAAGAAGATGATTGCTAAATAGCACTTCTTGAAGTTATGGGTCTTGCCAAATCATTAGGACAATAATATCATCCATAGTTAAAAAGCAACGAAATTGGAGTTTCATTGGCCAAACCATCAAATATAAATGAAGTAGAATGAATAAATGTCATAATGTGTTATGTATTTATTTACAAAATCATTGAAGAAGAATTTGAATATAATTGCCATAGCCAAGAATTTTTTGTGATCAATCTTCTATTTTCACCACATGTGTATTTAGTGATTAATATCATTGGCCACTTACACCATGAACCAATAATGAAGAAAAAGGCTAGTCTAATGCTCTTAGAATTTTTGATCTTATTGCACTTTCACTTTTGAGTGGGTTTATATGTCCATAATACACATGGCTTATTTTAATTTATGCCAATCTTAGCAAATTTATCTAATGTTTGTACACAATAAGTACATTTTGTGTTTGTATGTTCAATAAAAGTTGGATAAATCTTATTTATAATTTTAATATCTTCACTTCATTTTTGCTTGCGAAATGGAATTATGTGACCCAACACTCACTAGTGTACCATCCATTAGAAACTACTTATGATGAGCAATTATAACTTGTGGGTGAACCACAATTAAATCACCATTACTCCACCTTGGTAACCTACCTTGCAAACCCTCCTACTTTCACATGACTCCATATAAAAGGGTGCATATCCTAGTAAAGTAGCTAGGTGATGTAAGTGGCTATCTTATATCTTGGTAAGTAGGTTAGGCATTTGGTAGCTATTAGGTTTGTAGATGCATGGGGATGGTTAGTATGTTGCTAACCCAAGGTTGTTTAGCATGGGACAAGAATTAAAATGAAAATTTTATTTGACACACCATACATCTTGCATGGTGGGCTAGTGAATCCTAACTTTGGTGTATTCTGGCCCTATACATCCCATCACTAAACTTGAATGATGTATTGTATAAGTATTAAACACTTAGAGGATGTAAGCAAGATAATGTGAAAAACTTGATTACCTTGTCAAAATTAGAACAAATAGATTTTAAATAACAACAAAACCCATTATCAAATTGTGGAACATTTAATGTTTTCATTTCAATGACTAAATATGATATATGTTTATTTTAATGTGCATTGATTTTCATATTTTAAATAAGAAAAATAAGTTTTAAGTAAGTTTTTTACACTAGGAGAAAAAGGCCATTTTTTAACCAACCAGCTTTTGCTACATGTTGGGCTCAATTTGCCCTCAACAACATAATTATATTTATTTCAACAAATTCCATGTGGTTCACTTCACACCTCAACTTAGTCAACTTTTCAACTAGGTTGGTAAATGTACGGTGTTGACCATCACTACCAATTGACCATTGATTTTTATTTTTAATTAATAAATTCATAGTCAAACTATAATGGAGAAATCCTCTTTCAAAATTTGTCAAGCTATATGATGTTTGAGTGCTTCATTGCCTTGGTTAGCCTTGTTTATGGATGGATGAAATGAATGTCTATGTTTCCCACTATAGTTCAGCTTTGATTTGACTTTAGATTCAACTTAATTGCATATTTTGTACAACTTTGTTATGACTAGTTTTGAACTTTGGTAATTTCAGAACCCTTTAATCTTGAAGTCAATAACTTTCATTACACTACATTTTGCCACTAAAAACCCTAAGTTTGTCGGAATTTTTTTATGTTTCATGATATCTAAACGTGTTAGAACATCATAAACATCTTCATCTAAAATCATTGGGCAAGGTATTGGAGTGGTTAAAATGGGTGGAACATTAATTTGACTTATCCTTATTTATTAAAACAAATGTATTTAAATTTTTTTCCTTGGGATTATCTTTCAAAACTAAGTTACTTTGATTCATTGAGTATTAGTGACTCCTACTTAAAAAGGAGTATTACATCAACATTACTTGGAGTGGTTGGTGCATTTGGCATTGCCCCTCATGCATCCAACACACTTCCATACTCATTTGTGCTAATGTACTCCCCATAGCTGTCTAGGAACAAACATTTGTTCCATGACTCTTTATACAACATAACTTTCCACCATAGGTTGGAAAAATCATCAAAATACAAAACTTGTTTCACTTGTGATGGGAAAACAAATGGTTCATTGCCATTCACCAACATATGTTGAAAGTTGGCCATTAAAAATCCAGCCTCATGTCGTTTATAAGTTGGATTACCCCAACTATATAATTATGGTTAATAATTAATAAATTTTAATTAGTTAATAGTTGAATTTTTAAATAATTAATTATTCATGAGTTAAATTATTTATTTAATATTAATGATAAATTAAAAATAGTTTAATATTATAAATTAATCTAATAAGTTGAAAATTTTGATAATTTATAGTTAATATTTCAGAATTACCAAGTAGTTAATAATTTATTTTGTTAGATAGTCAATTTAAAACCTAATTATTTTCTACTTAATTCATTGATCACTAAAATTTCAAAAGGTTTTTATTTAGATTTAAAATATTAGTTTTATTCAAAAATTTTATAAATAAAAATTATATCATTTAATAGACAATTGCCCAATAATTAAATACATTAAAAAATTTATTGATTAATTTGATTTGTAAATTTATTAATTCATTATTTCTTGAAATACTAAATACTTGCACACATGGCATGCACCAAAGGTTTATGCATGGTCTTGCTAGGTTTAGCCTAAATGCCTCATGGTTTAGCCCTAAATGTACCTTATGTGTCACATTAGACTTTTAATTAACTTTAAATGCTCAACTTTAGTTAGCCAACCTAAGGCATCATGTATGTTAAATTAACTAATATGAATTAATTGTTAATTATTTGCCTAAATTAAGATCATATTATAATATTATTAATTATTAAGATTATTAAAATATAATTAACCTAGCTTAGGACTGATTACAATTTAACATTTGAAAATAATTTTAAATTAATGTATGTATTTATCCTAATATTTATGGTTAGTGCAATTTTTAAATAATTAATATAATTAAAGTTTTATTATTATTTATATTTTTATTACAATAAATTAAATATTTTTATGAAAATTATTCCTTATTAATTAATCTTATTTATAATAACTAACAGGCAAACTAAACTAGTTAATAGGTAGTTGTTGTTTTAGTTTGGTTAATAATTAAATATTAAGTACCTGGAACCGGCCAACATTGAACACAAGCTTAAAAACCATTGCAAATTTTAATATTTCCTTCATTCTTTAACCAAATCAATAATGATCTTTATGTCATTAAAAATTTAAAAGATTACAAATTTTCTTTAAATGCCAAAAACAAAGGAGCAAGAATGAAAACATGAAGAGGAGGAAGAGGACATTTGTGATATTTTGTCTCAATGTTTTTGAAGAAAAAGTTCTAACCTTCTTTATTTTCAAACCCCATATCTATTTCATTTTTTTATCCATTTTAAAAGATCTAAAAACCGATGACTAAGGATATACAAGACCTTTTTGTTTTCCAAATGCAACAAATGAACAATAATAAAATTATTTCAACATTCAAAACTATGATGTTTTGTTTCAAATGTTTTGAAAAAAATTTGCAAGGTGCATTATAGTTGCATTATAATTACACATTGCTCCTTTTTTTGTTGTTGAAATAAATTTTGTAGCCTTCCATTTAACTTTTCCGATGCTACAAAAAACACTCAATTTGGTGAAGGAATAAAAAGGATATGGGTTGTTTTGTGTAAAGGGGTTCATGTTTGGTGATAGATTTGTTAAAATAGTTTTGGATTTAGAGACTAATTTTTTTTGTCGTTGTTTGGTTGCATTTGGATTTCAAAAAAGTCTTATAGATCACTAGTTGGCACACCCATAGCTTTTTAAATCACTCAAAATGAATGTATAATGAAAAAGATATGGGGTTTCAAACTAAAGAGGTTTTAAGTGTTTTTTCAAAACATTTCAAACAAAAGATCACAATTTTGGATTTTGAGATTAAACTCTTTCCTCATTATTTTGTTGCATTTACAATTAAAAGAGGTATCATAGATCGATAGTTGATGCACCCATAGTTTTTTAAATCACACAAAACGAACTTACAGTGAAAAAAATATGAGGTTTTAAATTTGAGAAGTTTTAAGTTTTTTTCAAAACATTTGAAACAAAATATCATAGTTTTGGAATTTGTGATTAAACTATTTTCTCATTGTTTTATTGCAATTGAAAATAAAAAAGACATTGTAGATCCTTAGTTGGCCCACCCATAGATTTTTAGAATACTCGAAATGGTCCTAAAATGAAAAAGATATGGGGTTTCAAACTAGAGAGGTTTAAAGCTTTTTTTTCAAAACATTTGAAACAAAATATCACAGTTTTAGGTTATGAAATTAAACTCTTTTCTCACTATTTTGTTGTATTTGGAGTTCAAAGTTATCTTGTAAATCATTAGTTGGCACACCCAGAGCTTTTTAGATTATTCAGAACGGACTTAAAATGAAAAAATATAGAGTTTCAAACCATAGGTTTCAAGTACACATCAAATAGGTTCTTACAAAAAGAATTTTTTTTTTTTTTTGATGACTTGCTAAAACATATGTTGATTTTCATTTCTCAACTTAATACATGTCAATTTCATTAATTTTTCTAACTAAAAAGTAAGTTTGAACACATATTTTTTAGTCGGTTCAAATGAAAGTTTAATTTACTTTTAAAATTCATTTGCTTTTAATTTTTAAAAATTAGCTTATGAATTTAATAGAGCCAACTAATGCTACTTGACACCTAATTTAATGTTATTTTATAGTAATTACACAAGAGGTGCAAGGTTAAAATGGAGATGTCTACTTTTTTGGTATACTTTATCTTGCTTTGACCTTGGATGACATTCAACAACTAATAGTCAAATCATAATTAAATATTTTTGGGTGAGTTAACTTCAATACATAGATTTTTGAGATTTGTTGTTTTCGACATGCATACAAGGAGTATATAATATTATTAGTAGGAGAGAAAATATGACATATTTGTGCAATTATCCAGTTTTTCCTTCTGAAGGTCACTATTGACCATTTGAACCTATACACTTAGGTTTTAAAAAAAAATCCTTTTCATTTATAACATTTGCAACTTGTCATGGATCAATATTGAAGAGTCCAAAAACTTTTGTTTTGGCTGATTTTTTAAAGGTTTTAACACAATGTGCTTATGATTTTCCAAAAATGTGGATTATTGTTATGAAAAAATAATGTTTAAGCTATTCATGTGCTACGTTATTTATAAAGATTTCACAATTTGCATAAATACTTTCAAGAGAAGGAATTTGTTGCTACAATTGTACTACTTTTTACCAACTTTCATGATTGTAGATTTTCAACAATTAGGAGCATGATTCTATGTCATCACATCTTAACATTGGAACTTTGGAATGTGCATGGATTGAAAATTTGGGAAATGGAAAAACATTTCAACATAATCTCCATCTAATATCCTCCTTTTCATTTATTGGAACCAAGATTTTTTTAAGGATTTTGTGATGTAGCCAAGGTGGCAACCATCCAAAAACTAATTTAACCTATTCTAGCTACATGCTAAATATGAAAGAAGAAAAAAAAAAAAGTGAATTCTTTTATTGGTGTATTTTTACCAAAATTTGACCTAAATATTGTGATTTTAACCATTACATTTTTGCAAAAATTTGCCAATAAAAACACACTAATTGGAACTCACTTATCCAAAACACAAAATCATTCATACTTGATATATATTACTTTTAAACCATAATTTTGTCTTATGGTTCATGAAAACCAATCAACACACCAATATTTGGTCATCAATGGTTATCGATACTTAAAGAATTAAATTATAGAGCATCATTTATAGTATGGACATAACTATTGGATTTAAAAAATACTTGTTACTCTTAAAATATTATTTGAGTTCTCTAGTTTTTGGTTTTTTTTAATCTAAAAAAACCAAAAACTCCCAACATAACCATTAAGATTCTTAGCATGTGGAAGTAGGGTTCTAGCCAAGTGCATGATATGCTTGCTTGGGTCTTTCACATTGACCTCAAGATTGTTCTTGACTATTGTTGAACCTATTGAACCTTGAAGCCAAATCGACAAAGGGTTTTTTATTTTCCAAACTTCTAATGGGAATTTTAGAGATTTTGGGGTGTGAAATAGTTTTATTTTATATTTGCAATGGAGGATGAAGAGCTTATCACCATGGGCAAGTTTAAAAGAAAACTAATCCAACTCAATAGATGAACACACTCTATACATTCCTAGTTGCCAAAGTCCAAATTGAGGACAAGTAGAAATTGGTAACTCACTTGTGGTTCATCCACAATTGAGTCTTAATAGGTTTCCAATTTGGATGGTGTAGTGTTAATGGTGTTGGGTCAAATAATTATACTACTTACATGGCTTTTCATGTGTATCTATGTGTGTATGTTGGCATCAACGGAACATAAGATGGACTTTGCCCGGTGAAGGATCAGTTTAGGGAATTATTTGGATTGTCACATGTACACAAAATTTATTTAAGGATTGTATATGAATTTAAAATGTAAAGTTGTTTTCAAGATTAATTTTATCAATCTTTAGATTGTCTATGTTCCAATAAGTTTGAATGGAAGTCATATTAGAAATATGAATGATTTAAAAAAAAAGTGAACTCATAATGGATTATATTCATATACTAAATACAATTACATTGTGTTGCTACATGTGGTTTTACCTTGATATTACCAATGGCTATGCACTTATCTTCTTATATTAACAAACATTTTTCTAAAATTGGTTCATTTTCCAAAATGTATATTTAAGTAATAAACATTGCACACAAGATTGCAACTAATATCATAACACAATCAAGGATTTTTTTTCCAATTTTATTACCCAAAAAAATTGACAAAATTTCCAAAAACTTATTAAGAAAAAATAGAATAATTTAGACCCCAAAATTCACAATTTTCCAAAATATTCCCTTAGTTTTTCCAGAGAAAAACGACAAAATGTCTCCAAAAAAATCATGATTGACACAACCATTCACGTTTGTGCTGAATTATAGTGTTTCTTTTTCTGTTTTGTGATATATCCAAGGTGACCTGATCATCCATAAGCCAATTTAGGCAATTAAAAATATGAATGAATAAAAAACATCCTTTATATATTTTATTGGTTACTTGAATCATGTATAGAACTTTGGCATTTTTGGTTTTTAATTTTGGAGATCATTTTCAAAAAATATGACTGAACTTGCAACTTGAAAATTCTAAATTTTTTCAACAATGTGAAAATTCACACCGAAAGATATTTAGGCTGGTAGTGAATGATAATGCCAGTTTGCTCTACATGTTAAGCAGCATAGTAGGCTGGGTAATGTTGGCGCTCTTCAACTTGTCATGTCACAAGTGATCAACCTTTCATATTATCTTCCAAATATGAAAGAAATATTATGTTTCATAATCTTCTAGGGTAGAAGAATATGTATTATATAAAAGGTTCCCAATGGTAAAAATGCAAGTAAATTACATGTAGTGCATGTGATTTTTATTTTCCGTATAATTGATGATAGAATTTTGCACAGTGCCAACAATTGAAGCAAGGAAACTTAGTCTTTGCTGCAGACCTTGATGTCCTTCCCTTATTGTCTGCCAAAAACGTCTGTATCTGTCCTATTTTGGTGTGTATTATAAGGAGCTATAGTCGTGCTCTTCCACCCATCCTCCAAGGGAATCCGTAAACCACGCCATTGATGATGCATTCTCTCTTTCCATCATGGGACCCATCGTGGACGTTGATGTCAGTCCTTTCTTTGCATGCATGACAACCAGCCACCAACCAAGTACTCAAACGGCACTCTTCATATGTGATGCATTTTCTCTTTCACATCCCAGCCATCAGCCAGTCTTTTCTTTGCATGCATGACAACCAGCCATCAACCAAGTACTCAAACGGCACTCTTCATATGTGATGCATTTTCTCTTTCACATCCCAGCCATCAACCAGTCCTTTCTTCGCATGCATGACAACCAGCCATCAACCAAGTACTCAAACGACACTCTTCATATGTGATGCATTCTCCCTTTCACATCCCAACCATCAGCCAGTCCTTTGTTCGCATGCATGACAACCAGGCATCAACCAAGTACTCAAAAGGCACTCTTCACATGTGATGCATTCTCTCTTTCACATCCCAGCCATCAGCCAGTCCTTTCTTCGCATGCATGACAACCAGCCATCAACCAAGTACTCAAACTGCACTCTTCATATGTGATGATGCATTCTCTCTTTCACATCCCAGCCATCAGCCAGTCCTTTCTTCGCATGCATGACAACCAGCCATCAACCAAGTACTCCTTATCCGTAGCTCTTCATCATGATGCATTTTCCCTTCACATCATGCAGCAGAGTACGCTGCTAGAAGCTTTTAATATCTGGTGAGCTGAAAGTGTTTCATCCAATTGAAAGAGCTTCGTCGAACTCGTTTGCAACATCATACCTTCTTAATTTCTTCTTCTTCAGTGTTAGTGTTTTGTGTGGAACAGTTAGTTGTCTATTTTTTTTCTTTAGCGTGCATTTTGCATTCCAGTAGCCAATCTTGTCATGTTTGGCTACTGGAATGCATTTTACCATAGTACCTGGGCCCGGGTACTATGGTAATTTTCTATTCTTTTTCAGTTTGTAAATCTCCTTCGTCCAAGGCAACTTTCAATATTGCTATTTTCCTATGAAATGGTCTATTTAAGAAAGGATCCTGTTCCTCTGAAACATTGTTTGAATAAGCAAAAGTTGTTATCATTTGTTGCACATTGGTTTCAAGTTCTTTTCTTTGATCTTTGAATAAGTAAAAATAATATACAATGACTGTGTTTAGTTAGGGATTCCCACTAGGGGGTTGAATTCTCACCATTGATCAGAAAACCAAAACTTGAGTTTATTATCCCTCTTTCATAAATGTAATAATTTTCTATTCTTTTTCAGTTCATAAATCTCCTCGATCAAAAGCCAAACCCAAGGTGATTTACTCATTTCGTCGCTGGTTCTTTACTTTTTATGAAGAAGATGCAGTTCCAGTTTTGAAAAATAAATTAAAAACGGTTGTGGGTTCAGGTCCACACAGATGGAACCCATAATCTGGGTCTGGTACTTAGTACCCCAGATCAGAACTGGGGTTAACTGGTACTTAGCCCAGGTTCTAGTCTTCTTAAAAAATCTGGATTCTGGTTTCACACATAAATAGAACTGCAACCTGGTTTTGGTTCTAACAATTTACCTGGTTTCTTTTCTGGTTCTAGTTCCAGTTCTGAATATTAGACGGGCCAGATCTAGTTCAAGTTTTGCTAAGCCGAACTGGAATTGAAGTGGTTCTAAGTCTTAACCTGCCAAACTGTGTAGCACCTGCCAAACATTGGTATATAACTTTGCAAGTTTTAAGACTAAATCATTTTTCACATAAACTGTAGGTAGTGTGTCAACTACATAGTAGGTATACAAATTCTTAATTAATCGATGCCTAATAACTATGAATTTCCATAATTGAGATTTGAAGCATTATGGATTCCCTTAGTTGTTTACAGCCAATTCAGTTATTTGCAAATAAATCCAGCACAGAATTTACATCCTTGTCACTTCTGGTGCTGAGTGATTTTTCTAACAATTTTTTGATGGAATTAATTTAGTGGTGGACGTCCATAAAAAGGAGTTGCTAAATTTGGCTATCAATGGATTATGCGTCTAAAATAATGTTAGCATCTTTCAATATTATTGGCTACCTATTGCAACAGGACCAAAAAAGTGGATAATTTTGTCTTGGAAATCTGGAAACAGAATACCCCAAAAGAACACATTTTCTTTGAATTTTATATAATTTTGTTTCACCAGATGGCCAAAAAAGAGACTGCTGGTTCTTATCTTCAGATCCCTTGTCTATGTCCAGTCTCCACCATAACTAGGATGCATGATTTGAGAGAAAAGATGGTATATTACTAATGAAAACTTGGCCTGACACCCATTGCACAGAAGTGGAGGGGAATGCACTTGGAAAAGTGTTTTGTGTAACACACCATACATCCTGCATGGTCGGCTGGTAGGTGCTGGTGTACTTTGGCCACGCACAAGTTCGGAAAAGAAAAAAGAAATCCATTGTTGATTTGGCTTGAGGTTCAATAGGTTTGGCAATAGTTAAGAACAGTACAGGTCATGAAAGACCCCAGCAAGCATATCAAAAGACCCCAGCAAGCATATCAGGGACCTAGCCAGAACCCCACTTGGGCATGCTAAGAATCCGTAATGGTTCTTTTGGCTGGGAAATTTGGCTTTAATGAATATAAATAAATATCTAGAGTATTACAATACGGTACTACAAGGGCAGCTTCAACACAAGTCTGTTAGAAGAATTAATTAAATTTGAAGTTTTCATGTCAAACAGAAAAGAATATCCAATAGATTTTCTCTTTTCCTTTACAATTTTTTTCTTTGAGAATTTTATGTTGTGGAAATTTCAACATAATTTCTACTTCATTAATTTAATTAGTGTTGAAGCTGGCAAGGTACTGCAGTAGTTATGTTCATAATATGTAAATCCAATTCCTTCAATATTGCTTTAACCATTTCAATGTCGAAATATTGGTGTGGTGTTTAGTTTTCTTGAACCATATGATAAAATGGTTAAAAAGTAATACATGTATTGGATGAATGAATTTTTTTGTGGAGAAATGAGTTCTAAGGCATGAAATGAGGATATCATGGAGATTACACGTTGAATTTGTTTTCCATTTCTTAAATTGCTCCATTGTTGAAAATCTATAAATTTCATGAAAGTTAGTCAAAAGTTATAAATTTTTTGCAAGAAATTCCCTCTCTTTTTAAAAAGTATTTATGCAAATCGTGATTCCTAAACATTGTAGTACCAAACAGCTTTGTGGAAAATTGTCAGCCTATTATGTAAAATATTCAATGTTAATCCAACTTGCATTTGAAAAGGTTTTTTTGGGATCTAAACCCAGTTCTATAGGTTCAAATGCCTAATTGTGACACTCAGACAGAATCGATAATTGCAAAAATATGTCACATATCTTCTCTCCTATTAATGATAAAAATATACACTCTTTGTACACATCTTGAAAACATGAAAAATGGAAAATCCATGTGTCCAATTAAATCCCCCAAAAATATTTAATTCTTATTTGACTATTAGGTGCTGAACCTCATCAGGGAGTATGATACTTCATTCAAGTTTGGTGTGGACTCAGGAGAAGTGGTACATGGAATAGAGATTTTGGGTATGAAATAATTCTAGTCTACGTTTACAATGGAGGATGAAAAGGCTATATATAACCATGGGAAACTCATCCAACTCACTAGATGAACACAAAATGCATTCCTAATTGCCATTGTCCAAATTGAGGGCAAGCAGAAATTGGTAACCTGCTTGCTATTTATCCACAATTGAGTCATTAATTACAAATTTCCTATTTAGATGGTGCACTGGTGGGTGCTGGGTCACATAATCTGTTGTAAACTACATGGCTTTCCATGTCCTTTTATAAATGTGTTGAAAAACTGGATTTGAAATTTAATTAGAGCCCAAATTTGGCACCAAAATTGAACCAAACTTTGATTACAATTCAAGACATGTGCTCATGTGTAAACACCTATCACCAAGAAAATGATTTTGTTAAACATAACAGATATATAGTATACACCATTGTTGTGTGACTACATATGGTTAATTTTACCTCGATATTACCAATGGCTATGTAGATGATCTTCTTAAAACAATATCCATCTAAATTGGTTTATTTCCAAGGAACATATGATTACATAATAACATCCATTAGATGGTAACCAATATCATAACACATTAAGCAAAATTAGTCAAATTTACGGTAAAATTCCCATTTTTCTGATATTTTCCCAAATTGTTTTGTTGGAAAATGATAAAATTTGTGCAAAAGAATCACTGAGTTATATAACCATTGACATCCATGGCAATTTTTTTTCACTTTTGTAATGTAGCTAACAAAGTGTCAATCATCCATAAGCCAATTTTGTCAAATTCTGCTATCAAGAAAATGAAAAAAAAAATCCTGAAATATGTTTTCGGCTACTTACTTGAACCATGTATAGAAATCTGTCTTTTTTCATTTTTTGAACTTTTGGATTTTTTAGCAAAAAGTTATTGAATTTGCAACATAGAAGTTCTTATTCAATTTATGGGCAGTGTGAAATTTCACACAAAAGTTTAAAGGCCAGTGGTGAATTATATGAATGCCAATTTGCTCTTCACCTGGTGCCAAGCAGCATAGAACTTGGGCTAGGTAGCGTTGATGCTCTTCAACTTGTCACATGTTAGTGGACCAACAGTTCGTATTATCTTCCAAACAAGAAAGATTATATGTTCTATTTATGTTCTAATATTCCATTGAACTACAAGATTATCTATTACATAAAAGGTTCCCATGTTTCCTTTTCATGCTTCTACGATGTTCCTACGTTCCAATGATGCTGCCACAATGATCACATGATGTTTCAATGTTGTTCTGAAAGCCATTTCTTAATGCCTTATAATCATTCAAACAAAGATGTTAATGTAATGGCATGGGCAAGCAACTTCCCCTTTATGCTTGATGTGCTGGCCATCTCACCCTGCCCGGCTGACTAAGAGCAGCTTACCAAAGATCATGGGCAGCTGCTTGCCCATGTCCTTGGCCTGTAAAGCATCAGGCAGAGTTTTGTAATGTAGTTGGAGGGTGCCTTACTTTACTCTGTAAAGGAGTTTCAATTTTTGAGACACATGCTTTCACTCTTTTCCTGTGATACCAAGTGGTTAGTCACCAAGTCTCACGGGATTTAAAAAAAACACTAAATCCACCAATGCTTTGTGTTCGGTAAAGCCAGTGGCCATGGGCTTTACTGGAATTGGGCTCACCTTGGCTCTGCCTCAATCAGGCCCTTATTCTTGTAAGGCCTGCAGTTTATGATTTAATGTGCCATGAATTATAACATATTACTAACTAGTTCTCATAATATTATATTGGATTTAAAGACAAGTGAATATGAAATAAGTTGCTTAAGTAGTAAACATATTGATTTCCTATTCATCATAATACCTTTTACTTATAGTAGACAAGTTGTTAGTAACATGGAAAAATGCCTTCTGCAATGATTATTTGTACACAATATTAGCAAGAACTTCAAGTAGTTATTGATTAATCCTTTAGTTCTTGGGGGTTGCATAATATCTAGTTCAAAATGGTTTTGACATTTAGTGTAGTCACATATAAAAACCTTTAAATGATATGTATCATTTGAAGGTTTTATTTCAGCTCTTTATTCTGTGGTGAATTTTCTCCATCTGGAGAGATATCATTTTAAAAAAATATATATTCTGTTCAAACGCCACTATTTTGCCTTTAAACTCTACAAAACTACCATTTTCCCACACATTGTTCAATTAAGTAGCCACGATATGGAAGGATTTCAATCAATTTCTACTTTCATAGTGGTTATATAGCCAAACATGGCTAAATCTCCTTGTGGATGATCACCAACATGACATCGCAAAATTGAAAAGAAGACAGTGTCTTGTGCAAGTATTTGCATATTATTCCAAATTCTTAAAATGTATTTATGTAATGGCATCAATAAACTATCTTATTTTAAAAACATGTTTAGAAATTGGATAATATAAATTTTCCGTGTACACAAATCTGCCAAACAGTTATGTACTTAATTACGGGAATAAAGATTTCTGCACCATTTATTCATGAGATATAAAAGTTTCTTTACTAGATTGGGGAGCTTCAATTGATCTCCCTGGCCCTAACATTTAAAGTTGGACCTGGGAAGTATTGAAATATGTGGTTGGATCATTTTGCTACTTCAAATAATTTTGCAAATCTTGGATTGCAAATGCACTAGGTTTTTGGACCCCCTAGGTTTGTGACATGGTTACTAACCAAGTGTAATGTGAATTAGTTTGTGTTAATGAGTTTTTTGTGTTTGTAATGGTATTATTTTAGTCATTCATGAACAGTGGAAGATCCATCTAGAAACTTCAACCATGCAAGTATTTTCCCAAAAATAAGTTTTTTATAATCAGCCATGTATTCCATACAAATTAAGCCCATCATCATCAGGCAAAACACCCTCCTATCAATAATAAATGTTGGAAGGCCTGATTAAGATGTCCTTAAATCCTCAGCAGCTCAAATGAATGTATACCATACATCATCAGCATCAATGATTTTCTCACCAACCAATAGATTGGGACGTGTCAAAAAATATATATATTTATTTATTTATTTATGTATAGCTGTCGTTTTAAGGTAAAATATAGCCTGATAAACTATCATTAACGTGGTATTCGGTAGTTGAGCCTTGATTGCACAAAGAGAGTAGTGTCTTCCTTAAAAAGTCTCAAATACAGAACTTCTCATGGGTTTAATTGCTAAATATATATGAAGAAAGAGACATAGGGACTAAGGAGGAGATGCTGCATAAGACATAATTGCAACTAAATTGAAGTTTAAAAAAAACAAATCCACCGTCCCAAAACAAACGTGATTGTAGAAAATAGAAGCCCCAAACAAAAATGCAAATTATCTGTTGCAAGTGATTAATAAAATTTTCATTTCATCTACAATTAATAATAGAATTTTGTACAGTGCCAACATTGAATAATTGAAGCAACATTTACTTAGTTTTTACTGCAGACAGACGTCCATATCCGTCCTTAGTTTGTGGCCGCCACAAACGTCTTCGTCCGTCCTTCCTTGACGTGCATTACAAGCAGCCATGGCTGCTCTCTACCAACCATCCACCAAGGACTACTCAAACGGTGCTCTTCAGATAGACTCTTCCTTCCCATCATGGGCCCCATGTGAACGTCGATACCGTCCTTTCTTCGCGTGCATGATAACCACCTGTCTCTGCGGTGCAACCATCAACCAAGTACTTTTAAACGGCGTTCTTCTTGGAGCTCTTCACGATGCAATCTCTCGTCACATCCCAGCCATCAATTCAGTTACTCCTTAAAAGGTGCTCTTCATAATTAATTCACCATCAACCAAGTACTCCTTAAACGCCTTCGTGATCATCATTGATCCTCTCTTCACATCATATGGTCCGGTACTATCACGAGAAGCTCTTAGTGTCGCGTGATCTGGAAGTGTTTCATCGAATTAAAAGAGCATCGTCGAATCCATTTGCAACATCACAATTTCTTCATCTCCTCTTCTTCTTCAGCGTCAGTGCTTTGCGTTCCAGTATCTTTTCTACTCGTTCGCTTATTCGCTTGTTTGTTTTAGCGGATCAGCTTTGAGTGTTGAAATGTATTATCTACAGTCTTTAACTGTTTCATAGCTCTGCTGATCCTGTTGAACATACTGGAGCCGCGTCTCACCGACTCAGCCGTGAAAGAATAAGAGGATTATCATTTCAGCTCCTGCAAAGACTACTGGAAATGAAATTACCACCACTATGTTTCTTCTTGCATTGCTGCTAGTTCCACTGCCAGAGTCCTTGTAGTAGTAGACAGGATAATCCCGGTGCACAGAAAGGTTGCACGCGGATCAACTCGTGATTGAGGAATTTCGTATCCTCCTCGCTGCCTGATCGATGGGGCGCTCCCTAGTGCAGCTGGTTTATAAGGTATTACATATACTTTTCTTGTAACTTTACATGGACCAGAATATCCTAAGCTTGTTGCAGTGTAACTGTTGTTAGCTGTGCATGCAGAGGAGCCTTGTGCACAGAATCTATCCTTTTGCTTTTTATAAGTCTATATCTCTATAACACTCTATATTGCTGGTTGAGAATAGATATGCTTTAGGACAATGCATTGTGCGGGATCAACGTTGGGACAGCGTTTTCCTGTAGTCGATGATTTATTCTCCTTGTGATTGAGTTTTTTTTGGCATGTGTATACTAATGAGGGAAATTCGCAATTACCTTGTGCGTTGCTTCGCCTTGAAGTTTGGACTGCTCAATAGTGAAATACGGTAGGTGCTTCGAGAAGCAATCTGTCATGTGTTATAATCTCTGTTGGTTTTCAACATCTCTTCTTTATGGCATATTAATACACAATAGATAGACAAGGCCCAGGAGTTTTTTGGTTTGGGTGTAGAGGTACTGAATAAATGCTTGAACTATAGCTCTTTTGAAACAGAATGAAGCCGAAGTGTTGGCGGTTGGAATGCCCTTACACATCTTGGCTTTCTCCAGCTTGTGGACAGCAGCAGTCGCATCTATATCTTATACATTATAGGCAGTTTGTTCAGACTTGCAAAGTTTTAACTTATCATGTATGGTGACAGCAATGTTGATCAGTTGTCATGCATTTGGATGGGACTTTGCAAGCTCACATGATGAAAAATCACATAATCTCCATTTTCAGTATCTCTTTCGATGCATTTGCATTCTGAGTCTTTCGTTTCAACAATGGTGCTTGTAATTCTCATTTCGTAGTTTACATATATGATCATGCTGTTTTCTTGAGTTATTTTTCTTTGGTTGGGGTCAGTATGTTGATCATATCAATTGTAGGCTGTCTAAGCCCAAGCAGGCAAAGGATGATGATGTTGTCGTGAACTCTGCTTGGCAGCATATACCTAAGCCAGGGCTCGTTACAGGGACATTTTCAAATAATATCTTCAACTACAGATTCCATCACACAGCATTGAGTATTCATGAAAAGTTTGTAATTTAGTTGCCAGAGATCAGAGTCCACCCTAAACAAGCCAAAATGCTAATTGCCTTGCTTCGATTGGAAAGTGAGGTTCTATGCTAGATATCCTCCAAACCTTGACCTCTTAGGCCGTCTGAAGGCACATACATGTGGATATAAATTACTTCAACTGATTTTGAGTCCAAATCCTGAAAGGAAATAACTGAATATCACTTGCACCACCATTGGAATCTGGGTTTCACTCTGATGAACAGGTTTTTACAATTGAGCAGTAATCACTTGGAAACTCGATAGTAAATTATCTAGAAACCTCATATACCCTGCATATTTCCTTGAAAAAAAAACAGCATTTACATGGCCAAATTAGCTGAACATATGTACTCTTTAACACGTCTTGTCTTGTCCATTTAGCTGTTGATCGGAAGCTATGGGTACTCAGCTGTTTCACCAATAATTTTGTTGCTGCCCACCACAATTGGAATTCCTCTCCTGACTGCCCATCAAATATGGATGTCTCAGGAAATTTCATACACGTTCATCCACTTCTGAGACGTGTATATTTGTGAGATTGTTTTCTCTTTTTGGACTTTCAATTGCACTCTTTAGTCAGCATTCAGTTTGACACTAATGTGACAGAAAGGGCTGGGAAATGCTCAATAGAGTTCGAGTGACCATTGAATATGTAGCAGCTGTTTTCTGTATGTGTATGGGAAGTCCCAGGACTCAAGGTGCATAAGGAGGCCACATGTTCTTCAAAGACGTGTTTGTGTTGGTTAGTCGTGGGACTCACTGCATGACACTTGCAGAACAACAACATGAACAGAAATCAAAAGAGAAATTTTTTAAATTATTTCTACAACCATAGGGTATCTTGAAAGCTTGTGAAACGTGCTGTGGCAAGACCCATATTGTTGACACTTGAATTGTAGCATAATCAGGAAATTTACAATCAGGAGTACTCTGTAGAGTGAGCATGGAATAAAAAATGCAAAAACCTTAGACTGGTGATTGTTACCAAGACGACTGAGTGAAGAGCACTAGGGTAATTAACCGTATCCATGAATGTCCCTCCGAAATGAGAAGAGTGGAGAGACAGGTAGATTACCTCGCTCCTTCTACTTTTAAGACAAATCAAGCTGCAACATATTTCAAAACATTTAGATGCTACTATCTGTGCCAAAGGTGAACAATCTGGAAGAGGCTTTCTGGACTTTGTGATGTAATCTGTTGTTTAAGAGATTCAAATCGCCTTCAAGCTAATTATCCTTGAAGATCACCATTCTATTGACTGCAATATAACCAACACTCCTAAGAGAGCCGCCAAACGAAAATGAACATGGTGTCGAGGTGTAATGAATGCACTCATTCATTTTAACAAAGAAAACCCACAAAAGAAACTTTCCAAACTTGACGTGAAGTTCAAAGTGGCAACCAAAGACACAAGATCAGAAAATTTTGCTTGGAAGACAAACTCGGATGATGCAATTAAAGGTCCAAAAATCTATCGATGTTCATCAAGTTTTGAGTGATCGTGCATGATGCAAAGAGGGCCAAAACTAGATCAATGTTCATTAAGTCTTGAGTAGTATCCAACTAGCTGTAAGAGACGGATCTATACATACAGAAGAAAACCAAATAGATCAGGTGAATATTACAAGTGCCACTGATTGACTCCAAAGAATAGAAATTGCTTGCGCATCTTCTCATCACCGCTGCTTCCAAACCACAAAAACAGGCCTCTTCTCTGTCTGCAAAATGTAACAAGAAGCATTTTAAAAACAAATACACCCGTTTCTGGTTTCTATTGCCTTCAATTATTTTCCAAAAAAAATAGACTGAAGATGTACATAGGATTGCAGAGTTTACATGCATAAAGCAAGGAAAAAAAATTATCAATGAGCATGGACATGGCTTTTGTGATACCAAACACTTCTCTAGAATTGAAGTCTTTCATAACCACCAACAGAAGGCTAATGCACGGTCAGTCCAGAACCAAAGCTCCGTTTCACTCCACGAGATAATTACCAGGATAAAGCTTCAAATAATACACCAGCCGTTTAACAAGAAGATTCAATACTCTTCTGGTTGATAGAAAACTGTTATAAGGGGATATGCTCTCACCTTGGAAACCACGCCAAAAGCCTATCAGACCTGCAGGAAGAACCTGATTTCGTTAAAAAAGTTTGCGTGCTCGGGCAGGAACAAGTCGGCAACTTCCTGTAGCACTTCATATCGGGTCTTCTCACCCTTGGCGAGCTTATTGAAGGTCGCAAGGAACGCATCGTACACATTTTCTTCGTTTCTCTCCTGGAAGCGGGCTCTGATTCTGCCCACCAAGTCTTGGGTTTGATCAATGGCTTCGCCTGCGGTAAGCTGCATATTCCATAACTTCTCCTTCTCCGCATGATGCTTTGGTTCCACTTCTCGCCGCAGCCTCTCTCCGTGGTCTAGTGGAAGGAAGTTGGCAAATGTCAAGAGGAGCCACCACTTGCCATCAAGGAGCTCCTTCAAACACTCCACCCAATCAGCAGTGTCGATACTCTTTTCCTGGAAACCAATGGCAGCCCCAAGGAATTGCAGGTAAGTGTTCTTCGTCTCAACATCGCGCCTGAACCTCTGCTCCACGCCTTGTAAGAAGGTCTCCACGTATTTCGCATACTTCTCTGCGCTCCAATTATTCATGTCCGAGTCGGCTGGGCAGGAAAGGATAAGATGAGCCATATCTCGTGATGTTGTTGTAATTTTGGATTAAAGAGTTGAAATGACGCGGTTGAGGAAAAAAAATGCTGCGTTCTATAAGCTGTGCGTGTTTCCAACTGTAAACTAGATGCCTGAAAGTAAACCCGTGCACAAAGACGAAGAAGAAGATGACGCATGTGTCTGAAGCTCTCACTCTGCTTGCTTCCTACTGTGAACCAGGTGCATGAACAACACATGCACAATGAGGAACAAGAAAAAGACAATGCACGTCCAAATCTCCAGCGCTTGCATCCAACTGTAAGCTAAGCTAGCTCCGTAGAGAGAGATTCATGAGCAAAGATGGAAGTACTGAAAAGAGTGTGAAGACGCTCTTTCATAGGTTTCCATTTCCTTCTACAACACGCTATGCCTGAGTGGCGGTTCGCAACATGTACTGGGACCACCCATGTATGATAGAGACACACCTAAATTTTCAAAAAGGGCTGCCGGATTGAAAGGAGGCGGCACCTTTTAGCCCTAATTCGACTACCTAGAAAGGGTACTTAGGCTCTTTGGTGGCTACCACGAAAACTTCTCAAGAGCTTCATTTGTATAAATACAACAAATTTTCTCATATCCTAAATTGTCCTATTTTTATTTTTCTCTTTTTTGGAAGTAGTTATTGCAGTTATGCTTGAATTTATTTCTTATACACCTAACTGTGAATGCGCTAAAGATGGGAGATCTCTATATTGAGAACTTCTTTTTTCTCCAAAAAATATACCACCATGCCAAACTCCCTCCAAAAGAAGGCTAAAAGACTGTGTGATAGTAAAAAATCCAGTAAAGCATTGATAAATTTCCTGGTGTGATATTCATCCATGCCTCATTCCGTGTTATATGCTGGCTGTCACGAGTGTGTGCAGTGTTTTGTGGTTATTACTAAGCATGTTTTATTGTTGAGAGCTGATGTTTTGGAGAATTGATGATGGTGATTTATTATATGTCATCATGGTTATGAGTGTTTGCAAAGCAAACTGAATGGGGCATAATAGGTAATAGTATGTGAAGGTCACAAAAGACAAGTTTCAAATATTCAAAGAATTTTCCTAGTTTATTTCAAGGGCACCTTATGTCCTTGATTTGCCCTCAAGCAAAAGAAGAAGATAGATCTTAAACCTACTCCTTAAGAGTGTGAGGGATCTTACACTTAAGATTTAAAAAGGTGTAAAATCCCTCCCATTCTTATGGTGTAGATTTAAGAACTCCTTCCCTCCTAGCTATTTTTAGGTTCATGATAACATTTGCTAGTGCTTTACAAACATTAAAGCACATGGGTTGGAAGAATCCCAAAATTGTTGAAAAAACTCAGCCATTGCCACAATATCCTAGGCCTCTTATTTTTGAAAATGCTCCCATCATCCTGGGCTTTATCTTACACATAGTTAGGAACACTCAAATGCATAATAGAAAGACATCTAAGTGGCATGCTTTTTCTGTGATTGAAGAACCACATCTAAAAGAATTGCTATAATTTTTAATTATACAACAAGATTCAATGTGCTTCATATGTAATACATAGCCAAGTGTAAAGAGGCCATGCAAATAGTGATCCTTTTGCTTGACCATACATATAGTTTGCAAAGGATTCACTACAAGAAATTTGAAAACATATGATTCGCTTTATGACTAGTTTTTCCTAGTCATAAAGGACAATGACACAATTATAAAATAAATTAGGTAGCCTAGGCAACCTAGCTTAGGTTAAATACAGTAAACAATTTAGAATACCTAATCAGCAGAACCAAAATTCATACCTAAGGACCCTAAGAAGCATAGGATGCCTAGCAAGCTTAGTTAAAATAGGTAGCACCTTAGATTGTAAAGGTAAAAATTTGATTCTAGCACCTTTACATTAGGGGAAAAATTTCTTACCATTGCAAAATAGTATTATAATACTTTTTTTTTAAACCTATATAAATTTCATAAGATGTATTACATATACCTAAGAATTATCTAGAATTAACTATGTTCACCTAAATTAACCTAAGGACTACATAAGTTTACCTAAATAATGTAAGAGTTACGTAAACATACTTAAAAACTACCTATGGGTCACCTAAAGTTACCTAGGTCTACCTTAAGACTTATTAAGGCTTACTTAAGTTACACACAACTACAAGTAGGGATATTTCAACCTTTATGAATGAAAATTTAACAGTGAAATAAAATTCTGTTATTATTTTCAAAAACATTATCATGTATTATAAAAAAAAGTTTAGGACTAATAGATTTTATACATATGGCTATTTTAAGAATCATTGAGAACCTTTAGTTTTTTTTTTGGCATTACTATGACACATTTTTTAGAATTCATCCAACAACATTATTTTAATTCCCATTAAAGTCTATGACAACATGAATTATTAAAAAATTGACAATGATAATTTTGAATATGGCTTTAAATAATTTTGTACATAATGCAAAAAAACTACAAGTGTGATAGTCCAAACTATCCACCTATTCATGATTTCACCTTGCATAGGACAAAATGTCTTATAATGGGTGCTAATCTTTAAGGTGACCCAAAAATATTCTCTTAACTATCAACTTTATGTGGTTTTTTGGGTGGAAAATACCATAGATAACCATTTCAAAATGATTGTACCATTTTTTTAAATGGAAAATGTTTTTACTTGCACAATAAAAATAATTTGATCATTTCAAAAGGTGAATTAAATGTAATTCATAAATTTGCATGGTAGTTTGTAGGTATATTATGTTTAACATCCAAAATTGCACACCTTCATTACATTACATGAAAATATTATGTTATATAAACCATTTTGTGCAATAAATTAGATAACACATATGTGCATCTTTTGATATGTGCATTGGCTAGGCCAATGGGATCAACAACAACCCATTAAGATGTTCACAACTTGATTTATAAATTGAAAAAAATGTCCACCTTTCAAATTACTTTGTTTTTGTAATCTATGACATTGTGTCACCTTTCTGTCTATTCAAAATGATTTGTACTAGTGCCTTATAAAGTTTTCAAGTAAAAAATTTAATGATCAAGTGGCATAATGATCAATTTGTTGATTTTGTGTGGTATTTTCCTTATTCCTCATTGAATACTATGAATACACCAATAAGAATACAACGAAATGATTGGGCTCAAATTTGCATTTTATATATTTTTTAACAACATGTGCATGCATGAATGTTATAGCCAAAGATGCGAATTTGATTAAGATTAGGCTTGATTCATGATCTTTATTGTATTAACAATTGCACATGGGTTACATGCAACGTAATAAGTTTGCAACTTATAAAAGGGTGAAAGCACATTACAAGTGAACCAATTTTCACCAAAAAAGGTGATGTATAATTGGAATCAGAATATGTAGTAAATTAAAATTTTGATAGCATTGTTTGACAATCTTATACATAAGCAAATTTAAGTTGAGCTAGAATGTGCACAACAACATTTTGGAATTCAAATTTTATTTTAAATCAAAAATTAATCTCAATCCAATAGTTAAAATGAAGAGGATTGAATAAAATCAATGTATATAATGTGAAAATTTTCATCGACAATAAGGTTTCATGTTTGTGGTTCATAAGACATTACTAAACAAAAGAAATCAGGAAAAATAATGCAATGTCCAATTATAAAATCTCTTTCTCTTTCATTCGGTATTGGTTTTTTTTTTAAATATCTAAAATATTTTGCTTTTATTGCTAAATATTTTTTAAGCAAATATTTTTAATGAAGGTTCAACCAAAAGATTTAAACGTCCAAATGGCCTTAGATTCAATTGATGTATATCAATAATATTGACCACAAAAACTTCCACCCACAACCCTAGTTTTGAAGTATGTATGCAATTTTTCATATTTTGTTACGAATATTATTTCATCACAAATATACTTCATATATCTTGGAATTCATTAATCTTTTTTGGATTCTTTTTTTTAATTGATTGTTTTAAGTTTAAATCTAATCCAATATACTTCAAACAAAGAAAAATAATCCAAGATGTGCCGTTTATACTTACACAAAAAAACCAAATGCAAAATGCAATACTTGTGAATACAATTTTTGAAGGGTGTAGTATGCTTTTACCCAAAGGTCATTTGAACCATTTTTGACCCCTTTGACAACTACTATATTTGGTGCCTTTTTCTCCACTATCAAACATTCCTAGACTAGAAGAGTGACCTTTGTTAACTATAACAACTACAATGAAAAGATTTTTCCTAAAGCCAAGAACATACAAAACATCTATGATCTTTTTTATTACCCCATTGTACATCTTAAACTTTGCATAACCTTTTCCAACCACATTGTGAAAACCCATTCCTCCTATTGCTCTAATGCTAGATAAGTTAGGTTTTTTGAACATCATGGGAAGGTTTGGGTTGTTGATAACATGCTTATTGGTTCCAAAATCTACATACTAGTCATCTTTTGTGTCTTTGACAGCCAAGGTTTCTCCATCAATATCCAAGTTGTCCCTTACAACCACGAAATGTTTTTATGTCTCTTCAAAATAATCATTGGCCTCCTTGATCTCTTGGTCACTTATTTCTTCAACTAAGTTTGTTTGTTGTCAGAAATGGATTTTGAACACCTTCTCATAAGGTCTTCAACAAGTTGTGGACCAATGTCCAAACCTACCACAATAATTACAATTAAAAGACATTTTTTTGTTTGTGACTATCTTTGTGAATGCATGAGTTTTTTGATTGAATTGTTTGTATGAATGATGAAAGTTCCAAAAGTAATCAACAAGCTTCATTGTTTTTCAATTTGCTTTGTAGTTCTTTTTTTTTTTTTTCATGGAGAGTTTTGGTCATAAGTTTTTCCGTGGTTGGAAGATCTTTTTGGTTTAAAACTGCTTAAACAATGTATTGTTCATAGGTTTCTAGCAGAAAGTTTAGTGCCATTTGAACCGTGATCTTGTCATTTTTATTTCTTTTAAATAAGACAATTGGTTGAACAAATTTATGAAAGTCTCAAGGAAGCTTCCATGGGAGTATCTTCAAGTGCATTTTGGGATTTGCAAGCTTGTCGCATTTAATGAAAAATCTTCTAGACGAAATTTTGACTTCAAAAATATTTGTAAGAGTGTCCCAAACTTCTTTGGGCTCTACTAGATGTTTTTTAAAAATATGGAATAATTTTATTTGAAACATATAATTTAACGATTGTGAATGCAATTTTTTTTAAAAGCATCTATATAATTAGAATTAACAACTATAATTGACTCAACACAATCCTACAAGTCTTCTTTGAGCAAAAACAAAATTACTTTGAACTAACATACATTATAATTAGATTGGCCAACAAGTTTTTTTGGCTCTAATGAAACATGATCTTCAATAATGTGTGCCATGGATGTAAAAAATAAAATAAAAATTCTATTTTAGTTTTTTCACACAAAGATTTTTGGTGGAGCTATGCTACACACCCAAAATCTCTTTTGCTTAACCAATGATATAATCACAAACACAATATAATCCTAGTAGAACAATGCTTCATGCTTGAAACATTTCTACACTATAAGAAATCTGCATATTAATAATTTGTATTTTTGGTTGTATATGATTATTTTCAATCATAAATGCCACATGTGACTTGTTATAATGTCTAGTTGCCCTAAACAAATCATATAAAATTTAAGTCACAAAAGACATGACATGGCACATAGTCACAACAATAATCGCATAAATGTGTGATCAACATTAAGTTTTCATTCAACTAACATCCAACCAACATGACACAATCATTTACAATTGGTTTTTACAACTAAAATGTGTAGTTGCCTATGGCTATGTGGTTTGGCAACTTGTGACTAAAATGTGTAATCACATATGATTTATTAAAAACTGATACATACACATAGTGAAAATCTATCCACCATTCGGATAAAAATTATCCATGACATATACACATGGCATTATTTAATTATTTTAAAACTAATTTATGTAATAAAAATAGTGTAATCATGATAACTACTTAGTTTAGGCTAGGTAGGTCAGTAAATAGGCTTATAAGTAAGTGGTTGTTGGTTACACATTTAAGTAGGTAGGTAGGAAGGTAGGAGATTCCTAGATTTTGTTTTTTCATGATCACAAGCTTTTTTTTTGGTTTATCCAAAATGGCACACACATTTTGTATGTCTATAGTGCATACTATGAATAGTCCATTTTTCAACTAGTTATATATTTTACAAAATTGAACTAAATGTAAACAAATGATATTGGATAAATTCTAATAGAAAGGAAGCATTACAACACTATGTAACACTATTACATCTTTCATCTTGTCCACAAAAACACTTTCACATATTCACACAATAAAATACCTTCTATTTCACCCACCTACATACTACCTATTACATAACTTACCTAATTAATTAATTTTGCTTCTACCTTATGTTATTTTATTATTTTAAATAATTCCATCTTAAATTATTGTAGGCTATTATAAATTATTCCATCATAATCTAAATTTTTAGGTTATTTTACATTATGTTATTTTCAACTATCATAAAATATTTTAGGTTATTCTAAGCTACCTTACTAGGTTTTTTTTGGTTATTTTAAGTTGTTTTACCATAGAATCTTCTTAGTTATTTTTGGTTATCCACTTGAGCTATCCTAAATTATTCTACCTTAATTTATTTTTAGTTATTTTAGGTTAAATTCTACATTAAGTTATTTTCAGCTATTTTAATTATTTTAGGTTATTTTTCAACTATGTTAGGCTATTCCACCTTAAGCTATTTTGAATTATTATTATTATTTTAGGTTATTCCATGCTAACCTACTTAAGCTATTTATATTATTTTAAACTATTTTACATTATCCCACCTTAAGTTATTTTAAGCTATTATTTTACCTTAAGTTATTTTCAATTATTCTAGAATGTTTTACCTCAAAGTATTTTAAGTTAACAAATGGGTTAGTTTACTTGTAATGTTAATGATTTCTGACATTGTAAATGAATTTGGTTCTACTAACTTTAATACCATATCAAATTTTATTGAAAAAAATTGTCAAGCTAGAAAAAGATAGAACAAGGAACGGTACCCAACTATAAAACTAACAATAGACAAAAAAAAATTCAATAGAATATCTCTTGCCTTAAATAAACTTACATACCAAATTAGAGGTTAGTAAGATAGACTAAAAGTTTAGGTTCCCAAATTAATGGATCATTTGATGATCAGAAAGTTGAGATCTGCCATAATTTTAACACAAACAACTTTCCAAAACTAGAATCAAAGGTTATTCCTAAAACCTAAGAGCCACACAACATTGATATAAACCTTTATATGATGCTTGTAAGTCATTGTTTTTCGACATAACATGAGAGTGATGTGTTTTGAATCTCCACTCTCAACAACTACATTGAATGGGCAATCAATAAATATATATAGTGTAATCCAATTTTTTTTTCAATGTATGTAAATGGCTCCAAATAAAGGGCTCAGTAGTTATCTTCAATTTTTCGATAATGATTGAGTATGTGAATGCAACAAAGGGAAAATAAAATAATACAACTCTACTACAACTACTCAAAAACACACCTAAAAAATGATAATAATAGAAACTTTTATTTGCACTAATTTTGTTTTATAGAAGAACATCTTGTAAGGTGAAGGAGAATACCACCATAACTAGAAAGAAAAAATTTTAAAAAAAATGGGAGTGCAAATGAAGACAACACCAATAGCAATCATTTTGCCACACAACAGAATACCACCTAAATCTTATCACACTAAAACACATTCACAAAGAAGAGGAAAAAATCTAAGGGTACCTTATGTCCATTACCATATCTTCTCCTCCTCCTCATGACCATACCCATGGCGGTAGGTTGTATTTGCCCTTTCCTTGATACTACCACTTAGACATCTTCTACCCTAATAACTTACACAAACATGTAGAGGGTCCTAGTTTCCTTATAAAACAACCCTTTCTTTTATTATGCCTCCATGGCCTATGTACAAAAAGAAGTAGCTCTCTTATGGTAGTATAATAAAAGAAAAAATAAAATAGAAGAGACCCAATAAGAGATAGATTGAGAAAGAAAGAAAATAAAATAGAATAATGTGAAGATGGAAAGATAGAGAAAGAAAGAAAAGAGGTTCCCACACCACTTCCTTACCTCTGAATTCCCACCTTCCCCAAAAGATAAATAAACCTTCCTTCAAATTAGTCCTTAAAATCATTTTCAATAATTACTACTTGATCAAATAACTCTTTTTAGAACTACATAGAATTATTTTGTTTAACTTTCTAATTATCACACCCTAAAAATAAACTAATCTAATTGATCTAACTTTTGAACATAAATAGTGGATATAATAGATAAACTTATTATCAATAATTTACTTTTCTAGTTACTAGATTGCCCCACTAGCCCAGCTAACTAATAAATAAAAACTAAAGATTTATTCCCATTCATAGTGTAAAATGTGTTCTTTCAACAAATATTGGTACTTTTGCTGAATCAAAAAGTTCAAAAAATAAACAATCAATCCCTTGAGTTTATAAACATTCATTTGCAAATAAAGTCAAGGGATTCATTTGCAATTACCATTTGTGGAATATGGTCCTTAGCTTCAAATTCATAGGGGATTTGGTATGTCCACCATATCTAGCACATGATAGGGATACAACCAGTGCTTTCATTTTCAAATTTGTGATGTAGCTGAAATGGGGATTGTCCATAAGAAGATTTAACCAAAGTTGGTGACAAATGAGTTATGAGATTGAAAATTTCAATCATTGTTTCATATTTTTGACTATCTACTGAAACATAATCTAAAAATCTGGCAATTTTTAGTAAATTTTTTTTCAAAATTTGACAATCAAGATCCCCAAAAACCCCTTATTTTTCATATTTTCTATTTTGACTTCACCATAAAATGAAGTAGGGGCTCCAATGTTGGAGGGTTGCATAAATTCAACAAAGTCTCTTGTGGTCTTTTTTCTTTCTAGAGGTTAACATAGTTGTATTGATCCATGTATTTTGTGTGATGATCATCATCAAGGCCTCTTATCACTACACTAAAACACTTCATTTAGGAGCAGTGATTTTTTTTGGTCAAAATTTTGCCAAAATTTGACCTAATATATATGATTTTGACCACTACCAAAAAAAATCTCCTGGAAAAAATGGCCCAAATTTGCCAGATTTCAAAGAAAAATAAATCCAAATAACTAGATTTTTATGATAAGTTCTAGTAAGTAGTCAATCATATAGAGGGATTCTGGTTTCTTTCTATTTTCATATCTAGCATGCAGTCGAATCTGGCTAAACCATCTCATGGATGATTCAGCTACATCACAAAATTGGAAAAAAAGAAGAAAAACTGTTTAGGAGGTGTAATATATTTGTGAATAAATGACCTAGCTCTTAAATGGGTATAAATGTAAATAATGCAACCCATCTCCTCAAATTTGATAACACTAATTTTGAGATATGACCTTTGTATTGTACATATGACCTTGCATGACGCGATCCCAAGTCACGGGGTGAAACCCACTTGAGGGTCTCACAAAGTCAAGTTGTGGAAATTGAGATTTGGAGGCACGCTCTCGGCTTCCAACTCTAGAAAGGGGTAGAGGGTTGAGTTGGGAGCCCAGGGATTAGACTAGGAAGAGGCATTATATGATCAAGCTTGATTCTGCATCAAAACAAACCACCCAAGTGGTTAGTTCACTTTCTGGGACACCCTTTGGTGCCCTTTGGTGTTGGGACAAACCACGGGCACTTCGGACCACAAGACTCACTACGGCCCGGACTCGGGAGATGCCACCACCATCCCCCATATAGTATACTCTGTGACGCCCCGCTGAGGCTACATCCAAATGGCTCTTTTTTCCGGGACTCCCAAGTTGGAGTCCCGAAATCCACCCAAGTGTCTCGGTTTCGGACTCCTAGGACTTTGAGAGGTCATAGCTCCTCACCCTGACCTCCGATCACAACAAGGTCTGAACCGAAGTTATAGCCTCGTGGAGATCTTTTCAACGACGTATTGCATTCTCGAATCGAACATCAGGAGCTGGTCGATTCCTGACTTTTAGTGGTCGAGAGTCAAACTGCCAGTTTGACTCCCGGCCTTTCTTTTGCCCATAACTTGGGCTACAGATGTCCAAATCAAGAATGCAAAGGCATTTCGATATCTACATTTCAAGACCTTTTAAATGACACCAAGAACACTTCAATGCAAGGTGTTTTGACCCTTGCTGTCACGCTCTGAACATTCGGGAGTCCCGGAGGACTCCAAATCTTCACTTTTTCCAAGTTCAACGGCTTCACCCCCACACTTGGCCAAAGTAGGGTTGCGACATTGCACAAATGTTTTTCCTTTCAATAATTTTGTGATGTGGCCAAAGTGGTGACCATCTAGAAAAAAATCAAATAAAATTTGACCAAATAATAGATATGAGAATTCTTCTAGAAAATATTGTTCTATATTCTTAGCTACCTCATGAAACTTATCATATGAATTTGGTAATTTAAAAAAAAATCACTAAAAAGTTGGGGAAGTTACTCCAAATTTTTCCATGAAAAACCTTTTGCATAGGTTGAAATCATGTTTTTCAGGTTGAAATTTGACAAAAATTCACCAGTGAAAAAGTTACTGACTTGATAGGGCTTTGTTCACCTCCATGTCCATGATCTTTGGCATATGGTTAAATTTTGTATTATTCAAATAAACTTTTTGAAAGATACATTTGGTATACATCATGTTCTTGCTCATCAAGTTTGTTCAATTGTTGTATACATGTGTGATCACTGATTGATTTATATTTAAGCCAATTATGCTGAAATTCATAAGTAGTTTATGCATGTTACAAAAAATGATTGTGTAAATAATTGTACAATACCAATAGTAATAGATAAAGTTTTTCCATCATTCTTGGAAGTGGAAGCCCCTTTACATTTATGTTTGCCTAGTTGTTAATGTTGCCCGTACAAGAGTACTCCTTAAAAAACATTCTCCCATTCTGCCCTCTGCCCAATTGTCACATCTTGCACCCATAACCTCTCATGTTACAAGTACCAAGTGAGATGTAACATGCCACATACATGTTACATACCCCTAGTACCCCTAACATGTCCAAAACATTACATGAACTCAAAACATGTGTGAATGAGAGGTGTGTCACACCCTGGACCTTGCCATTTACATTAAAAGTTCTTAAGGGAAAAGAAGAATTATGGAAGCTCAAATATTTCACCATGCAAAAATATAATCTTCAAATAATCATCCAAAAGAAACCAAAATCCTTCAAGACATTATGACTCTATAACTAATCTCAAGTTTCAATACAAGCAAAAATATCATCTTTCAAAAATCCTCATATAAAAGTAGGCCTATATTACATAGGGGCCATAATCCCTTAAGCTACTATACTCTATAATGAATCAAAATACAATATCCTTGCCTTAGTAGGCAAGGCCAAAAAAGGAGGCAAAGGGCAGATTGGGGTACAAAATTGCAGGAGTCCTATCGTACGGGCTGCATTTAACAACTATGGGGCAAATATAATGTTAAGGGTGCAAGAGTATTTTTTATGTCATATGTGGATTGTGCCCTTGAGGGAAAGGTTACCATATGACTAGAACAAATTCTTTTGTATGTTTAAGGTTTTAAAAAAGTTCTAAATAAAAATCCTTATTGTAAAACCTCTAAAATTTGGAGAAGCAAAAAAAAATTCATATCTGTCTGTGAAGGGAGGTTGTTTGTTTGTCATGTGGAGATCTCCCAAACCATAGTGCCCCTTGCACACTTGGTACTACTGAAAAGGGCACATTAAGTTTACACGACAGTGCCCTTGCATTCTTGGTACTACTGAAAAGACCCCATTGAGTTTACACCGCAGTACCTTTGCACACTTGGTACTACTCAAAAGCCCCCAATGAGTTTATACCATGGTGGCCTTGCACAATTGGTACTACTGAAAAGCCCTCAATGAGTTTACACCTATAGTGCAAGAGTTATTGAATATTGAACAATATTGTCATTGAAGATTTCAGATTTTTTTTTAAAAAATTGGAAAACTTTTAGTACTATTGAAAAGCTCTCAATAAGTAGGATTTAAGGAGGTAATTTTCAGTGCTAGGCGGATATCCTGAAAATTCAGATATCATTTCGGACATCACTTTTGAAATCCTTTAGATATCAAAAACTTTGGTATCCGAAATGATATCCTTTTCTTTTTTTTCTTTTTTTTTTTTTTTTTGAAAATACAATATCTAGGGCTAATATTAAATCCATGCCTGGATATGGATATGAAAGGGATTTGGGTTTAAGATGTAGGTTGTTAGGGGGATCAAAACAAAACTATGAGTGCTAGTGTAGGTCATTACAACGCAAAAAAAAGAAGTTGTGGGCACTAGTGTAGGCTGTTACAAGAGAAAATTTTGATGTGGGCATTGCCATTAGACCTTTAAGAAAAAAAACCTAAATCTAGAATAAAATGGGGGTCAAGCTAAGCTTGGGCCCCATATTCTCCTTTTCTTCATGCTCTGCTTTCCTTTCCTTGTGTTCTACTTTCCTTTCTTCATGTTGTGCTTTCCTTCATGTTGTTGTTCTCTTCTTTGCCTTGTTGCTTTCCTCTTCATGCCAATGCTCTTTTCACCCTATTTTTTTCCTTTGTGCTGTTATTTTCCTTTTCACCCTATCACTCTCCTCTTCATGCTGCTTAGCTTTCCTCTTCGCGCTATTGCTTTCCTTTTCATTTGTTTTTTTATTTCACATACAAGGTGTTTGCGTTGATGCTTTTCTCTTCGCATTGTTCTCTTCTCTTATTTGTGTTGTTATTCATTGAAGAATCTTGTATTACCCCCTTGCATTCCTTCTTGTAGGAATTGGGAGTGGTTGGGAGTTGAAAATCAAAAATCAATATTTTTTTAATAAGTATTTTCCCCTTTGCTTATTTCCATTTTCTTATTATTTTTATTTCATGTCTTTTGTTCCTTTGTTTTTTTTGTTTTAATTTTTTCGGCTTTTGGTTTTTGGTGCAAGGCTTGTTATAAAGTGTTTTGGAAACAAACATAAAACTTTGCACTTTTGACATTTTTATCTTTGTTTACTTATTTTGCTGTATTTTATTTTTGTTTGCTTGTAAATGTTTTGCATCATATTTAATTGTGCATAAAAGCATTATCATCACATGACACAACAAAATTTTATATTTGTTTCCTTAGTTTTTCCACCATTTGGCCTTGTAAAATAGTTGTGAAAGATGGAGGGGTCAAATGAATTTAATAATCAAACAATGCAAAGTAAAAAATATATAATATACATAAATGATGAAACTGAAGTTAATCAAGTAAAAGAAGAAAGTGAAAATCCAAGTCTGCAAATTGAAGTAAATAAAATGTTAAAAGAATCTGATGAAGAGAAAACTAAACAAATTTTCCAACAGCTGCAAACTCAAAGAAAAAAATAGTGTCTTCATAATAGAAATGCACTTTGTTGGTCTTTTTATTGTGTTAATGATAACTCAAAAGTAAACTTGGATGTTCTTTAAATGATGTATTGTTTATTGTGTCATTTTCAACTTGTTATTTCTATGAATTTGAAAAAATAGTTAAAGAAAGGTTTGGTAACATATTATAAATCAAGTGGCATAACATGTCTGTAAAAACATCTTGATGCAAATCATTCATCAATTTATAAAGGGTTTCAAGAAGAAATTAATAATCAATGGAAAGAAAATGTAGAGAGACAATCTACGAAGAAAATGTTTTTTATTTTCAATTCTTCCATATCTAAATTTTTTGTTTCAAAAGATCCTTTCAAAAAGGATGATGTGGAACAAAAGTTGTTTATGGAAATAATGAGAAATCATTTGCCTTTGCAATTTGTGGAAAATGTTTGGTTAAAACATTTAATGTTACAATTATGTCTTCATGTGCAATTTCCTTTTCGAAAAATTAATTTCAAACACAATTTTGCTTGAATTGATGGAGAAAATTAAGGAAACATATGTTTTGCTTTTGGTAAATAATTGTAGTTGTGCTATCACCAGTTTTGATTTGTGGATTTCCAAAGGTGTACATGATGTCTTTGTCTTCATGATAATGTTTCTGGGATTTCATTAGAAACCAAAACATGTTACTTTTGGTTTGTTTGAAGTTGTTGAAACTACAAGACAAGCATTAATTAGAAATCTTATTGAATTTTTAGATGCATATGGCTTGAAAAATAAGATCATAGCACATGTGAAGGATGAAGGTTCAAATTTAAATACATTGACCGATGCTTTGAAGTTTGTTGTTAAATGTAAAACTTTAGGTTTGGAATAAAGCTTTTAAGGAACCTGTTTTGGTCATGTTTTTTCCGAAACATGCCAATATGCCACAATTGATGACAAAGTTTGTAAGAAGTTGAAAAATGTGTTTATTAAATTTGCTTGGGCAAATTTGCAAAAATGCATTACTTGGCTAAAGAAATTTGGTAATGGTTGTCAAGAATGGAATAAAACTTGCATTGAAGTTGGTTTGACGCCTAGGACATTAAACACTCCGGTGAAAACAAGGTTAGTTTGGTTTTCAGATATTTTATTTTTTGCTTCATTTTTTCAGTCTATTGTTTCTAGTTTATTTTAATTATAATTTTTTTTACTTATCCTTGATCTACTTTTGTAAGTCTGCAAGTAAAATCATCCTATTTCAAGAGACATTACAATTCAAAGCAACAATTATCCTATGTCATAGTCAACAAATTATAATGAGGGTTAATGGTTGTGTCCTTCCACCTTTAATTTGGAACATATCTCAAATAATTGTTGATGTTTTGTCTTCAATTTTAAGTGCTTGTGTGTTGAACCAATTTCATGGGCAGTGGTTACTTTCTATTGTTCTGAATGTAATAATCACTATGAGCTTGAAATTTTTTAAAAATATAGAATTTCATTTAACTTGCAAGATTTAATTGATAATGATTTTATTGTAGCCCAGGAATTATCATTGTTTGCATCTAACATTAGAAGAAAAGTATGTGGTGTTTTAGATGGTTATCTTTCATTCTTTAAGAAAATATGAAGAAAATAAAATATATAACATAATGTCCTTAATGTTAAACCCTAGAATTAAAAGTTTGAGGTTGGTTTCATTTCTTATTTGTTGAAAGTAAACTATTTCCATTGTGAAAAGTATGACCAATGATCTTTATTTCCTATGCTTTTGAGATGCTACCACATCCTCCACCTTATGATAGAATTTGGACTTGTGAAAAATATGCAAACTGATGAAAAAAGTAGCTTAGACATTTTTGAAATCTCTACTAGAACCAATGAACTAACAAAAGATGTGGTGAACAAAGAGTTGTTGATGTTTAGAAGGTTTCAAGTGATGTCAAGGACATTAAATGTTGTTTAGAGTGGTGGGTGAAACATGAATCCCTATATCTGATTGTGGCATTTCTTGCTGATCAAATTCTTGACATTGTTGGTTCTCAAATAGAAATTGAATTTTTATTTTCATTGGTTGAAATTCTTACAAATTTGAAGAGATGTCACTTACAATCAAATAATTTAAATAAAATATTTTTTGTTAGTAATAATTGGCCTAGTGATCCTAGGGTGGGTTGTAGTTCAACTTCTAGTTTCATAGTGTTGATTGAAGCTAATCTTGCCTTAGAAGAAGAATTAGAACAATAAGAAGGTGAATTTGAGCAAGATGAACTTTTGGACTTGTAATTTGTAAAATATTTTTGAAAAAATCTGTTTTATCTTGTTATTCGGAATGCTAGGTTATTTGACAGATATTAATGGTGATGAATATTCGGTCATACTGAAATCTGGTGTTAGATTTTTATTTTAAAAGGATATTACAATTGATTTAAAAAATAATAATAATAATTGGAACTAACGGATAACAAATAGGTGGATAATTAGAACCGACGCATATAAAAAATAATAATATCCGCCCAACACTATTAATTTTTGACCTAAGATAAGAAATATTAAAATTTGAGGAAATTTTTTTTTAGAAATTTTATAAAAAATATAATAACTAATTGTGAAAGGGGCAGTTAGTTAGGTAACAAGTTCACACTTAGACCAACAGCAGAGACCACACTAGACTTTATGATGCTCAATGTAGGTATAAAGTTAGACAGTCCCCAACTCCCAACCCATCATGCTTAGAAGAACCAGGAAATTTTCATATTTTCTGTAGATGCTTAATGTTTTAACAAGGTCCAAGTTTTAACAGGTATTTCTAACCCCCTAACCCCTAAAATTCACATGAGTCTGGAATTTCAACAATTTTCAATGTTAAAACAAAAGGTTGAAAATGGGTCCTAACTTGCAGGTGGGTTTTTTAAAGCTTAAAGAAGCCCAAAGTTCCATCCAACATTATTTTCCTGGCAAATGTTCACCACTTGGCAACCCAAAAAAATGAGTTGCCACTCATACAAAGGATATTTTTGGGAAAAAAAATTGAAATCGCCATATTTAGGCCATGGGTTTTAGCATGTCACTAAAATATAGCAAGGTTGAAATATAATTCAACTTTCCTCTCTGAGCTGTAGCCAAATTTGGCTAAATCCTCTTGTGGATGATTGGCATACAGATACCTCACAAGATTGACCAAAATAAAAGCCTTGCCTAACAACGATAAGAGACCAAGTAATTCCTACAATTTTCTAATATGTGAAAAATTAGTGTTTAGATGTCTAACTTTTATGAAAGTGCTAACTCCTGATCAGTGTTTTGTTTTCAATTTTGTGATGTAGGTTGGGTGGCAATCGATTAAGCCAATTTGCCAAATTAACAAAATATGTAGTTTTTGCTACCTACTTGAACCATGTAGAGAAATCTGAGGATTTTTTTAGATTTTTTGAATTTTAGCATGTTTTTTCCAAAAAATCATTGAGTTTGCAATGAAAAAAAACCATCCAAAAATTTTCACACAAAAAAAAGGCTGCTCAGGATCAGCCTAACATTTCGAGTAGTCAAAGAACTTTGTCACAGTTGTTATAATTTCTCCTCTATACAGTTGCTCATTGGAGGACTTGAGTCATTGTTGGTTAGGAAGGAAAAAGTTTGCTAGTTGTCGCATGATGGGTCGCATTGTGAAGGAAACGCTTATTGCTTTAAGACTATTGTTGTGCGCAAGGTTTTTCATAAAGGAAAGATAGTGTTGGATCTGGGAAGCCATGTTCATGGATTGTGTTCATCAATATGCGAGCTTGAGATTTCACGCATTTATGCATTTGTGCATCTTGGTGATGGTGCAGCAAAAGCAAAAAACATACTTGAGTAAAGGCAAGTAATCATGTCTCTTTTGAGCCAAGTGGTGGTAATAGGAATGGCTTTTTATATCTTTGCTTCCTCCTTATGCACACACCATAGAGCTGGATGTCTGATGTACATACAGGTCAAATGGATTGGGATTACAAAACCCATGAACAATTGATGGGTTTTTTTGTCTTCAGCTTCTTTTTGGATCTCTTCGCACCAGACAGTTGGATTGTGAATTCACAATCCATGAGCAGTTGACAAGTTTTTCATCTTCAATTCAGCAAAAGTTCTGAATCTCTCACAAATCACAAGATTCAGATGCAGCATGAGAGTTGATGGGACTCCCTGAAAGATTCAAAGTGTCATAGGTGATGTTAAATTTCAAAAAAGATTGAAGAAATGTAGCTCATCTGAGCAAGATGAAAAGCTTGAGACCTGGATGCTGAAGCTTTTCAAACAAGCCATCAGTTGTAGGACAGCAGGATTTTCAGCAAATTTATGATCATACAATTCCATTTGAGGAGTATCTAAGCAGCAGCTGAAGAATTTGCAAAGAACTGCTGAAGAATTTCCAAAAGAGTTAACTGCAATTCATGAATTCATGAGCTCTGACATTGAATGATGCAGGTTTGAGTGCAAGAATCGAGAACAGTTCATGAAATTGTACAAGAAGTTGCTGTTTACAAGTCATGGGCATTCAACCCCAAGATTTCTTTCTAAGAACTCAGATCTTGTACAAGTTTCTTGATTGTCATCGATCGATCTGCATGTTTTCAGGAAAAGCAAAAGAAAAAAAGGTTGTCAAACTGATGCGTTGGCCTTCTCAGAGCAGATCATCATACCTCTACAGCACATGAAATCTGAGCAATTCCTTGGAATTGACGATCTGCCACCACCATCTGCCATTCGTTACAAGAAGTCTCGCTAGATCTTGGCGCCGATAAATTACAGTCTGCTCTGGATGTGTCGTACATCAAGGTCTTGAAGCTTGTTTCGTCCGCCTCGTTCTTCTCGGCTCCTGTGACTACAAGCGTAGAGCCAACAGCGGTGGCACACATAGGGGTGATGATGTCGCTTGGGTAGCCTGAATCCGTGATAAGCTCCCACTTGTTCTTTTCGGCGTTGTAGCAGAAAAGCTGCTGTTCCTGGAACGCAAAAAGCTTGCCTTCTACCACCACCAAGGTCTGTCCAGGGCTCGATATCGTGGACCCCATGCCCCACATACTCTCTATCCGTGTCCAGGAGTTCTCACTAGGGTCATACACCTCGGCTGATGCCACAAATCTACCTTGTGCGGTTGTTGGGTAGCCACTGATGACGAAGAATTTGCCGTCGAGTACCACGCTACCTGGTTCGTCTCGCTCTTCGTGCATGCTTGGAATACTCTCCCAGCAATCGTTCTCGAGGTCATAAGCATCCACAGTCTTGAGAGCCGTCTTACCATTGTCGTGTCCGCCAGCCACCAGAACACGATTCTTCCCGACCACTCCGCAAGTGAAGAAGGAACGTGCGCTGGGCATGTCCGCGCACTTTGACCACGTCCTCGTTGAGAAGTGGAAGACGTGGACAGAGAGCAAGGTTTCCATTTCACTGTTCCAACCTCCGATGACCAAGATTTTTCCTGCCAAGGCCACGAACCGACAGAAGAGAGGCAATCCATCTGGATACTCCGGGACGGGAGGGAGACGTTCCCACGTTTGCTGCTGCATGTTATACAAACTCACGCCGTAGCCCACTGGTCCATGCTGAGAAACCAAAGTCTCCTCCGTGGAACTGTGCGATTCCGGAGGGGCTTGCAACAGACATATGTAGTGGCCAGTGGTACCTTCCCTCAGCCGATTCTCATAAAACTCCGCACTCTCCACCAGATCTCGCCACTTCCGCGACACAGCTCCCAGCTGTGCGTGTGCTTGTATAGGCACTCGCATCAAGCAAAGCATCGCCACATGTTCAGGCAGATCCGGAATCAACCCCTGATCATCATCATACGAGTCTACCACCTCCATAGTTTCGTCGACCCCAACGGCTTGTGCGCGGCACTATGCGGGTCAAATTCACACAGAATCCATCAGAATTTCTTCCTCAAATTCTGAATTCAAGCGTGCGACAACAACGAGTGATCTCCGCATGTGGAGTTCAAGATATTCCACGCCCATAGAATGCGACCAGGCTACAAATCACACACAAAACCCTTGCACCACTTGCTACTCCACCACTACAACACTCCTGCAAATCAGCATATAATTCTCCGCTGGAGAACTACAGCAGACTTGGATAGCACGCTTCTCTCAAATTTCCAGCATAGCACTTCATGACACTCGCTTTGATCTTGACTCTGGTTGCTGAATTTTGAGATCTGAATCTACCAAACAACAGCTTTCAATCATGGCACAATATTGGTTACAAGAATCATAGCTGCTTGCATCCTTTCATCAACCATTTACACTAGCATGATCAACACTTGGCCATCAGCATCCAGAAGAACAAAGAAGAAGACTTGATCACAAGCTTGACATTCAATCTCATTTGGAACAAAAAAAGTTCTCAGGTCTCCACGAAACTGGATGATTAATAGCACAACAATTGCTTTGCGACAAAGTTTCATGAAGCTTGGAAAACTTCACAATCTAGCAGGTCCACAACAAACCTTTTGTACAAGAGAACTTTTTTGTGTCATAACAGTGCTGAGGAAGAGAGCTCTTGACCCATTTTACAACCCCCCACCACCCACCCCTTCCCCAAAACACACACACACACACACACACACGCACGCACAATGTTTACTTGAGCCTCTTGCACATTGACTTATAGGTAGTAAAAAGCCATAGCCAATATAGGGCTGTGTGTATATATTAACAACACTCAAAACCCACCACACCCCATATCTTTTTTCTGCGTGTTTAGTATTTCAAATTGTTTCTTGAAAAGTAGGAAACTAAGAGCTTTTGAAACAATGGTTTAATTTATTATTAAGTTTGTGATATTTCTATGATCATGTGTGTCCAAAGAAAAGTTAAAAGTGAGATAAGTAAACCTGCCAAACTTTTTCTTTGCAATACAATAAAATACAGTATAACATGGAGGAGATTGAGGGGGAAATTGTAAGGACACACATGCAACCAAGGGGCTTGTACAAATAGTCTATCTCATCTTTCAATGGAAAGGGCGGAGGAAGACTAGGAGAGAATCTTAGAGAAAGTCCACTGCAATGAAAAAAAAAGTAACTAGAACTAAAAATTATCCTTCTTTTAGTGGGGGATGTGAGGTGGGGTGTCGGGTATGAGCATAGTTACAAGAAATGTGTGTTTAAACCTGAAACTTTTGGGATGGGGAATGGATGAATTAAATCCCCATAACGACCTGCTTGTGTTTTTTATGTGTATTTGCAGAGATACTCTTACAGACTGTAAAAAACTTGTGAGAGTTTTTTTTTCTATGATGCCCAACAGGTACCATGAGATTTTGACACTGTGTGAAGATGAGCAGATCTTTACACCATGTAAGGCCCCTTGAAGGAGCCTCTTAGGGCCCTTATTCCAGTAGAGCCAGCCCCCTTGGGCTTTACCCTACACTTTTTCAAAAAGCAAGCCAAGAATCCAGGAAAGCAACTGCAAATTGCTCTTTTGCTTCTCATGCAAAGGCCAATGGAGTCGGAAGCCTAGTTAGAAAGCCTTACATCAGCAAAAAAAGGAAATTGAACTTTCTTCCTTTGTTTGGTTTTTTTTTGTTCAGGTCAATAGTATGTAAATGATTCTCTACAAACATATTCAACTTTGTAACTCAGGAGTTTCCACAACTATTTATTTTTGTCTTGCAACGTACCAAGTGGGAGTGGGCAAGTGGATGCATGTACAAGACTTTTCCCCTCAATTCTGACATCAGATGTTCATTTCATGAACACATGTAATCCTACAATAGTAATTATAATCGTCAACAACAAAGAGTCTGGCATTCAGTCAATTAGTGTTAGGAGGTTTGTTGAGCAAGCTCCCATTATTGGACAACAAGTCAAAGAGAAAAGAGGTATCAAACCAGGGAACATGCAGGCCATTCGTACTAACCTCTAGCCTATTGTTTTGTTTTTTGAATTTTTTTGTGTAATGAAAGTGGTCATCATCTGCACAAGATTTAGCCAATGGCCATAAACTAGAAATAAAAGTAACATACATGTTCATCCCTACATAATTTCAGGGCCTGCTGGAACCTATATTTTTGGGAAATCTGGTGAATTTATTCCATCTTTTAGGTCAAAATCAGAATTTTCACATTTTAAAATGGCAGAAAGCTGCCCAAAAAAGTACCTTGCTAACCTCCAACAAGCATGAATAAAATGCAACAAGCTAAATGCAGCTTAATCTCCAATGCAAATCGTAATACAGTTTAGTCTTCAAGGTAAATAGTACTACACAAATTTGGGCATGCTTGCTACTAGTGCCCACAGAAATAAAACAAAATAAAACTCAAGCGTTTGTTTTCATATCTTGCTTATCAACTAGCTTGTATAAAGAATTCAAGGGGTTTCCTAATATTCTATCCATAGCTTGACTTTTAAACACAAGATATGCCAAGAAATCAGACTTGGCTAATAGGAAAGATGCACTAGCAGGTGCATTGGAGTATACATGTACTCTACAAAACATTGTTGACTAGCACAAAGAAACCCTTGTGAGGATGATACCATATTTTGCAAGAAGCCCTTTCAAGTTAAGCACCTTGCAAAAATCTGGACGTTTGATTGCCCCATGTGTAAGGCACAAAGAATCCCATATTTAGCTTATAGCTGCAAGTTGGGTGCAATCTGGCATGGGGATGGGTTTTTTGAACCCAAGACAAGAACAAAAGGAGTAAGTGATTGGGTAGTAGTAGTAGGAAGAATTTATATCATGAAAAGTGCGCTTGTTTAATCTTTTAGGCTCCTTCTTCTTTTATTGCTTTGATTCAACTCTCCATCTGCTCTTGATTCTTAACTCTTTGTAGAATAATTTCATTAGGTTGCAATTTTGCTAATTTTGAGTTTAACTATACTCCACATGTTCCTTGTTCCTTCTTTGGCTTCAAAGATTCCAATGGACACATTGAAGTTCTCTTTATCCTTAAAATAATCCTGGCTTTGGGCTACAGTAGTCATTCGGTTAAGTCTGCACCTTGATCTGGGCGTCCTAATGCGGACTTATCCGAATGTTGTGGACTTAGCCCTATACTGCTCATCTCTTTGAATAGGTATAGTGTAACACCAAAACACGTCACAACTACAAGTGTGAACATGTCTTGATTGTAGGAATTAGATACCATTCAGCAAGCAGTTTCAAAAATTTCGCGAGAAAAAATTGATGGAAGTAGGCAGATGACGATTTTTGATTTTGGATTTACACGATCACAATAAACACTTCCGTATATGTTGATCCGCATTTTTAGCCCTACAGAATGCGGACTTATCCGCGATGCGGACTTAAAAAAATGCGGACTTAATCGAATGACTACTGTATATTCCACTCTAACATTCTTTTTCCACTCATAAATATTAGTTATTCACAAAGTGAGCAAATTTCATTGAAAGTGGGTCCATTTCTTTATATGTGTTGAAAACAATTCACCAAACATCAACTTCGAATGCACTAAAGATTAGTGACGTCAACCAGATTCCAACCTTAAACAAAGCATCCTAAACAATAGCAAGTTTGGTGCTTCTAATGGAGTCCCACTCAGCTATGGTATATCTCATCCATTTCCTTTCAGACTGTAGTTGAAGGCATGTATTGAAGGTGAAAAGGGTTTTGCATTGGACTCATTCTAAGTGAATAAGAAAATGTGTTCTTCAGATTAGTGTGACTATGTGGAATGATATGGCTAGGAGTCAATAGTTTATTTGGTAGAAAAATCTCTGATTGAGATCATGCTTTCACTAGCACCTCCATGCCATAGGTCTTCTGATTATTATTTTGGTAAGTTAACTGCAGCACAAAGATGCTTCTATGATCTCATTGTTCGCTATTTTGTGTCACCAACTTGTCTACCCTAAGAATTAATGTGCTAGGTTTTGTACAAAGGTGGGCATTACTTGGGCAATAGGGTGGGCATTACTTGGGCACTATTGCTTTATGGCAGCAATTAGAGAAATTTCCTAAGTGTATTTGGAGGGCACTTACATCCGTAACTATCCCTCCTATCCCAACTCCTTTATAGTGCAAATTATGTCTACTTAGTAAGTGTAAGATCCCTTGAGCACACTCTTAAGAAGTAGGTGTAATGGCCCTTCCCCTCCTACACCTTGTGATCTATTTATGTTTAAGTTCATGATAGTACTCTCACTCTTAAAAAGTGTCTCCCCCCTGTGATCTAGAATTGTGTAGGTTCATGAAAACTTTTGCCTCATGCTCTCTGCAATGGTTGAAGCTCTGAGTGGGGGACGTTCTCAAAATGCAAGCAAGCTACCACCTTGTCCTGAGCCAGTTTTGGGAACACGGGCACTGTGGGACTTTACATTTCCCATAAAATATAGTTTTACCTTTGTTAATATTTTCTCCTTAGAAATTTGAATAGCCGGCCTGGGCCACAGTGAACAAGCACCCACCAGCACACCATGAAAGATGGATGATAAGTGGTGAAACCAAATATTAACTCTGTTGAGGTTCATCCACAACTGAGTAATTATGGACATCCAGTGGACGGTGCACTGGTGGGTGCTGGTTCACTGTGACCGCGTGTGTGGTGCCTGGAATATTTCTGCACGACTGTAGTGCAAAATGAAATCCAAGTTTATTCAGCCACGGTGAACCAGCACCTCACAAACGCACCACCATGGATGGATGCTGCATGGACAGTACAACTTTTTTCATTGGGTTCTTCTTCCCTATATAACCTCCCCATAGCTGAAGGGGTGTAAAAGTGTGTCCGAAGCTCTAAAATTGGGGTTCATCCAACTGGATGGCCTCAAAACAGGAAAAGAGGGTGGTGAGTTCATGGGTTCTGTGTCACACCAGCCAGTTTATTCTACTCATAAAATGGCAATTTTATGAGTAGAATATAAGTAATATGTTACTACTTCTGACTGCATAGCAAATATAAGAAGTAGTAGGGTTTCATCTATAAAACCGGCCCAGTTGGATTTTTGCTCACTCTACAAGTCACTTTTGGTTTTTTCACTGTGGTTTAATCCCAGTTAAATTTTGCTTCATCATTTTGAGATCTTTTGTTGTCACTCTCAGTTCAGATTATCCCTTTCAGATTTGCACCATACCTATTTTCACTTGGTAAATATCTTGTGCAAAAATGCATACCTTTTTAGGGTGGGATGGAGTTGGGTCTAGAATCTAATTCTTTCACACTGAACCTTGAAACACCACCAAAAGTTTGTAAACAAAATGATGAGAAAAAAGATGCCAACTAATTCATCCACAGGTAAAGCCCTTAAAGGGCTATCAATCAATTCTGGAAGTAGGGTTTGAAACCCTAGCAAGTTGAAAAGACCGCACTTTTACTTGGACTTCCAAAATTCACAGATACAAACAACAAAAACAAAATCAATGAAGCACAAGTAAAGTATAAATTTGTTCACCTGGCCACAGTGCGCCCTTGCATGCACCTCTTGGGAATGGTGTCAAGAAATGAAAAAATCCCCTTGGGGGAGAGGGGTGGCTCACTGGTATAGCCCATTCTGGGACCTTGGGACCTCAGAAAGGCCCCTGGGTTCAAACCCAGTGGTGTGTAGGTGAAACTCCTGCTGACCCTCTGCCAATGAACTTGACTTGGGGTGCAAATGGCTTGTCAGGTTGGGTCTGTTGTGCTTTACAAAACAAAAATGGGGCTGGGAAAAACCATGTTGTACTTTAACATAGCTAGGGGCAAAAAGACACTCAACTTTTGTCAAGGCATTTGAGCAAGTGGTTTATCTAAGGCAAAGTGAAAAGAACCAGAGAATATGAAAAACAACAAGGGCTGTGTCACACTGTGGCCTTGGTATTTACATTAGAAAGTATCTTAAGGCAAAAGAAGAAGTATGGAACTTCAAATATTTCACCATCCAAAAATATAATCTTCAAAAGAATCCTCTAAAAGAAACCAAAATCCTTCAAGATATCATAACTCTATAACTAATCTCAAGTTTCAACACAAGCCAAAATATCAGCTTTCAAAAATCCTCATATAAAAATAGACCCACTACCTAGGGGCCAAAATCCCTTAAGCTACTATACTCTACAATGAATCTGAACACAATATCCTCGCCTTGGTAGGCAAGGCCAATAGACTCTGCATGCATATCCGCCAGGCTCTCAGCAGCACTTCCTCTTCAGTTGACTATCCTTCCTTCGCGCGTGCACATGATGTCATGTGCATGTCCTTCAAATGTAGGAATAGTCCACAGGGGGAGGGTGTAAGGAGGCTGGGTTGACTATCCCATACACTCAAGCCAAAGCAAAAGATTTATTTCTTCCCCTTGGATCCCAACCGTGCCTTCAGCTTTCCTGCAATGCAACTACAACCAATTCTTCTACGCCGTCCCTGACTTGCGTAGCTTCCAATCTTTGATTCAACATGAGGTTTATGGTGCCAGGTTGCATCCAATCACAAGAGTAACTTCCGCCAGATTTCTGCTGTCTAAAGCAGTTTTTCTGCTAGTTTTCTACTGTTTGGACAGTTTTCTCAAAACTTGTCATCATTAAAGCTTAAATCATTTGTGGGATCATTGCCACTCATGCTAAATCTCTTCTGGGACAATCACCACCAATGCTCTGTCACAAAAATGAAAAAAAAAAACGCCTATACCCATACATTAGATCCACTGTTCATTCCTTAACTTGCAAAGTTGCACAAGTGAGTTGCCCAATTAGTGGCAACAGTTGGGATAGCTGTCACAATGTATGAGAACACGAGGGAAGCAAAGCATGTTACATGTGCAATTCATAAGGGAACAGCAATGAAAAGCCACTATGGCAGTTAGAAATTGTCAATCTATTTTCGCTCTCTATTCCATGTAGCCAAATTTGGCTAACTCTTCATGTGGATCATCCCCACTTTGGCTACAACACAAAATTGACCAAAAAAAAACACTGATGACACTCAAGAAGGAAAGGCTTCTGTCAAGAAAAAAACAGATGGAAATGGCAGCGTTGATGGTAGCAAGCAAGCTGAGTACACTGCAGCATATGTTGTGGACACACTAGATCACAAAGCTTAATCAAATTTTCTGAATTGGGACATCCACATTGATTCCACTTTTGGAGTATCATGACATGAAGCTTGTTATTGCTGCCAAGGTTTTATCAACCCATAATCCACCACATGTCAAGAAGGTAAGCATCCTTTGCAACTGTATCTTCACATATATATCACATTGCAAAGAAATCTCCACAACACTATGAAGGCCACAGTGAGTGTCGTCATAACCATATGAGAGTCATTCACAACTCCTCAGACCATCACCATCATTGCAAATAACCGTGATGAGCTGCCATGACTACCCACTGACTTCAGCAACTCCCAATGGTGGCCATAGAAAGCATCTAATAAATCATCCCAAAATCTCCTGCAAACCAGCATTCCAACATCTTCATCCTGAGTTTCTGTCACATTTTCAGAAGCAGCAGCAAGACCAAGTCATGATTCTGGCTTGCACTCAAGAGATATTGCTAGTATCCTCAACCAATCTGCAATTACCTTGTGGGGTTAAGCTTTCATTTTGTTTCAACTTGTCTGGTTACAAGCAAGAATCTAAGCCTAAAGCAAAGAGTGGCCCAGATAGAGGGTAGTGGTTGGGGCCTCCTGCACCCTGAACATATGCTTCAAGCACACCACTGGTGACTAATTGGATGCCAAACATCTGCATTTTCACCACATATTATCTTCAGAATGAAACAATGTACCACAAAGCTACTTCACAAACAATGAGAAGCAGGTTGGGGAATACCTCACAACATCTACAAGTCATTCCTCCATAAGATACTGCACTTTTCTTCTCACTAATATCCAAGCACCAGACATTAGATACAGACAGACTGGAAAGCACATGAAGATTCATATTAAAATCCCTCATTTTTATTCACCAATCTGAAACTCTTGTCATAGCTTCAAAACTAATTCTATTTCAGGTAAGTATACTCCAACATCTTCAGCATTGTACAGGCACAGAGTGAACCCTGAATGCCTAGGTTGTCTTTTCCTTCTTCAGCCTCTGCTTGATCTTGGGCTTTACTCACTGAATATCTGGAGCTATTACTTCACATTTTCAAAACTGGTAGTTCTATTTGATTCACAGTTCAGGTTTTGACACACTACTCGCCTGGAATTGATAATGTCTGACTATGTTATGCTCTTTTCATTATCTTCTTGACTTATTTCAAGCAACAGAATTAAGTCTTTCTTTGTCAGCTTGGCATCAGCACCCTCACAGAGCATTGTCTCTGCATATAGCAGAATAATTGTCTATTATTGGAAGTTCCTAGGCAAGGACGACCACTCCAGATGCCAACCCATGATTCAGAACAATATGTGCTCACAGGGATGCTTGGATTGGAACACTTATCCATTCATATGATGCCTCATAAGTCTCCTTGTAAGCATGTCAAAATACTTCATACTTTACCAATTAGAATAAACACCAAAACCATCATAATAAGTCACATATCTTTGAAAATGCAATCTAACTCAATTGCACCCTATGTCTGCTTGGTCAAACGCCAAAGCAAGATCAGCTAATTAAAAGAGCTCCATCAGATGGCATCCATAGATGGTCTCATCTCACCTTCATATTGCATGGTTTATTTTCAGCCTGGTGACACTTATGGGCATAGCAGCAATTGCATTCGAAAACTCAATGATTCACGGAATTCGGCAATTCCCACTATCTCATTTTGCTGCTTTTTATATTCAGAGTTTGGTGAAAATGCTAAAATTTCCAGCTACCAACTGTCTTAGATATCTATTGCAGAACAGCAGAACCCACTGACCTCAGTCTCTTATGGTCCTACTAGAAGCAGCCAAGAGAGTTGATGAGAAATCAATAATACCTGGTCCCTCCCATTTGATGGAGTGTGATTCCCTTGACAGTTTTCTTTTCAACCACAGCATCCCATGAATTTGAAAATTGAAATCTGGAGCTATGCACTTCACTTTGGATCCAGTGGAACCAGTTCCATCCCTTTCCTCTTCTAATCTGTTCAGAAGATTGCCAAGAGACAACAACTTTGAAATCAAGCAGTATATGCAAGTGGAAATCCACCTGGATAAAATCTGCCCACAAATACAAACTAAAAACATATCAGTAGACCAGTTTGTCCAATCATGTTGCCAAAACCTTTCCATGCATCTTTATGTATCAAAAAACATGGAAGATGCAAAATAAAACCACAAGCTTGGGTCATCGCCTCAGACTCACATCTGCACATCCATCATCAGCATCTATAACATCACTGGAGGAGCATGCATGCAAAAGCTGTCTTGACTCATATTCACAGCTTCATCTTCACTTCCAGTCTCTCCTAGACTTCCCAAACATACTCAAGGTCCTCCTTAAGCTGGGTGAGCTGTTCAGTAAGGTCAGCAAGCCATTGTGGATTGTCATCAGATGCTCTTTTCTGCTCCTTAAGCCACCATATACTGTGCTCAATCTTCCATCTCTCTGTACCATAAAAGAGGGTGAAGACAACCCACAACCATAACCATGCATGATGCAAAACTTACTGCAGTAAAAAGCCATTTAAGTATGTACATACCAAAAGATTTGACTTTGCAGTACTGCAGCACCACCTTGTGTTCAAGCTCACTCCTTGAATGAATACATGACTGCTGCTTCAACTCTTCTAGCTTGTCTGTTATGCATCCTTTGCCCCTGCTGGTATTACCTGCAGACACCATGTTCCAGAAGAAAGGGACTTGTGAAAAGAAACTAAAGGAGCTCCAGATTGTAATTCATCATAACTGGAGTGGATTCCTGGAGGAGCTTCTATAGAAGAACTTCGATCAAGGATAACTTAAAATTGCAGAAACAATGTAAATGGGCCAATTTTTGGTGCCCCCAGACAACCTCAAAATGAAACAGCTGGACTGGAGCTCTTCCAATAAGGGTAATCATTTCAAACAGTATACAGTATAGGGCTGCGCACATGCAGAATCTCCTTTCAGGTTGTGGGACACAATGAGGATACTCATGCCCTATCAAACCCTTGGACACAAACCTTCAATAAAGACCCAAAATGCCCTCCCCTTCACAAGACATTAGTAACGATGGTTTTCTCAAACACCCTTGGGCCTGCCAGCAAACACACAAAAACAAACATCATGAGATGCAGGAATATGAGAGGCACTCTCTTTTACCTCCTACAGTAAGTGTGTGATGACACACATCTAAGTTGTTTGATACCATTCGTATTCAATTTGACTACAGCTTTGTATCAAACAACCTATATCGCTCTCACAAAACTCTCATGATTGTTGCAATTCTTCACATTAAGGATGGATTTATATTTTGGCAGCTTGTCAAAAAGGGGGCACAACACCAGCACTGGATGACAGGGTCAGAAACAAAAAAATCAATTGCATGCATCCTTCAGAAGAAGACCACGACCATTCTTTTAGGTGAGGCAACTGAGTGACCTTAATCAAGCCAACTCTGATTCGATCATACAAAATTCAGTCAATCATAGCATGGCGTGGGGATGCACAGCAATCTCTCAAGCATCCAGAACATGGACAGAATCTCTGACATAAAAGGTGAGAGATGACACTATCTGTGTCATAAAGATATGAGAGGTGACAGTTTCAGGATCTAAATGGTGCACTTGCTCCAACCACAACACAGCTAAATATCTAGAATTATTATGCACATGGAATCTGCAACAAAAATAGCAAGCAACATCAAGCACTAACTAATCACATCCTGAAAATATATCAACATTTTTTTGTCAATTTCGACATCCTGCTTCCTGCTAGCATTTCAGATTGGTACAAAATGAGACAAATATTGGGTGTTATTGAAGCTACAAACACATTTATCTGCACCTACATCCTGTATAATTTATGGACACAGACTTACAATTCAGAAAACCACACAGCCCCTTTTGCATCCTCAAATTCAGCACCATCCAGAATGGATGATGAAAGACATGTCACACAGTCCAGAATATAGAAGAAAAGATGATTGAATCTGAGTTCCACCTATGAATGTGGCAGGACATTAGGGCAGACAAGCACCAAGTGTGTAATCTTCTCCTTCATAGGTGCACAGAGAGCATGTAAAAACAACAAAATGCATTGTGAGGGCCATGAACCAGAATCTCATACACCATGCAATTCAGTAAGCAGTTGTGCTTCTGCATAAAGCTGGAAAACAGATAGAGCTTGCTAAGTCTCTTTCCAGCAAGCACCTGCATGCTCCCTCTTACAACTTCAAAATTGACCATCCACTTGCAACTTGCAAGGTTACTTTAGTGCCATCAATGTGAACTTAGGTATTGCAAGAGATGTGCATTGTGATGTACAACATATAACCTCATTCTATGATATTACCTGTGAGGTACAACACATGATTGATTCTGTCCTGCCCTTCACCACATGCTGCAATCTCCCTCAACTGCTTGAAGCAATGAATATACTGCAACCTGCAAACAAACACAAACAATGCAACAGTTAACAACCTAACTACAAATTGCACGCTTGAAACTGGTGGAAGAAGCTCAATGCAGACCTGCATAAAGCTTGGAACACCCAAGTGATGCTCAGATGTCCTTGAATCAATCTTCTGGACTTGACAAAATGATGACCTTGGGAACAAAGACATCACATTCAGAGCTGCTATTACAAGCACTTCATATTACAGGTTCAAGCATACTCTCCAGAATTCTTTTGCTTCTGGTCAGAATTATGTGTCTTATGAAGTTGCAGTCTAGGGTTTTGCCCCAACCATAAACAGCTATTCCATAACCATCAACTTCTAAGCTTTCAAATCAATTCAAAGCTCTAGGACACTTCAAGTTTGGAAAGAGTTTGAATGATGATCTCAACCTGGATCACAATCCTGTTGCCAATGAGAATTTACAGCTCAGGAGGGCAAAATGGCCTGTACACTGAGCAGGTATTTCTCACAAATTGAAGTGAAATCACTGAAGTATAAACAACCAAGAACTCAAAAGTCACAGAAAGTTTACCTCTTTTTGGATTGTCCTTTGAGCTGAGAAGTGGATTCCAATGTGTACAGGGGACACACACTTGCTGCTTGAATCAGGGAGCCTGACCAGCAGAAATGTTCATCATACTGTCTTCAGATGATCCATGGGTGTCAAACATGCCAACATATGTGGAGTAAAACACTTCATATCTTAGAAATGCTGCAAGATGTCAAATACTGAAAATGTATGCTAACTGTGAACCAAAAAACGCTTGTCACAAGAGCATAACAGCCATGTCGACAAATGTTTTGACAGAGTCTTTTAAGTCTCATCTCCATCAGAATGAGATGTAGATTGTTGAATCCTTCTCAGGGTTCAGCAGTTGCAATCTGAGGATTGAAACTCACAGAAGGGCCTCAGTATCTGAGTGTCATTCCTAATTCTCTACCAGCATGTGCATTGGACAAATTTCCAAGGATGGTACAGCCAATTTCTAATGGACATGACATGCATGGCACATGAATTTCATGAAATTTACCTGGGCAACCATGCTCTATTCAAACAGTGAACACAAACTCAGCAACCAGGATGAAGCACAATTGAGGAGGATACAATTGCAGCACAATGACCCCAACACCATTGAGGAGGATACAATTGCAGCACAATGACCCCAACACCATTGAGGAGGATACAATTGCAGCACAATGACCCCAACACCATTGAGGAGGATACAATTGCAGCACAATGACCACAACACCATTGAGATCTGTTTCTCAATTCTTGTGAGCCAATTTCCAAAGATCTCCTACAGATGCACAATTACTGAATCAGAGTTCAACAATGCCAACAATATATGGTGCATTAACCTCTGCAATAAGAATCTTTAATGATAACCCGTCTTGTGTAGTAGATCCACTCTGCAAGCTCTCCAAATGGCATCTCCTTTTACATGCACGATTGTTGCATGTGATACAACTGCTACCTATTGCTGAGCTTGTTTGAAAGGCTTTCGAAATCCTACGCACAAAATCCTAGTTCCACGAGACTTTCTGCATCATCATACAGTAAATCTAGAACTCTTCAATTCTTTGTGAGCTGCGTTTGATGAACAACAACTGCAGCACAACAATCAGTACCTACTTACCATTAGACTTCAAGATCTGCTTCTGCATAAGCTGGTGAATTATAGTGAAACACCAAAGGAGAAACGCAATTTCTTAGTGTTTCCAAAGTCGGATTGCCTTCGTGGTAACCGTAATGGAGTTTTTGAAAATTGAATCAAGGGAAAGCAACAGGTACTAGTTAACGACTCTCTCCCTTAAGCATGCAATGACGCGCGCGCCCGATGCGCCGAGGACCCCAAACCCGCTCGCTTCCGGCCCCTCGCTGGCTCGCCAACCAAGAAATTTGTCATAGTAGTGAGAGTAACTTGGCAAGGTACTGCTCCTGTCTTGGCACTATCTGCGCAAAACCCCCCCACCCTCAAACACAGACAAGCTTGGCCAAAGGCTGAGAGAGAGCACGCGGATGCACTACAAAAATTGCCTTCGATGCGCTCTGCTGCTCCAGGTGCTGCTGCTCCCCGGACATTTCCATTAAGAATTTGTTTCTTGCTCCGTGCATGCAATTCAGTAAAGTCCCACCTTCTTGCAAATATGTCCCAAGAGCTTAGAAATGAGATCAATCTGAAATCTTAGGTACCCAATGTGCTGGTATGTGGATGATCCGTTGATCGACCGAGCGAGAGAGAGAACCAGCATACTTTTGAAGGAACTCTGTTTGTGCGGGTACACAATTTGAATCGGTAGCTGAGGATTTTTCAACATGTTCGAGTCTTGTAATTAGGGAAGCGCTGCAAAGCGACAGCTGCAATCGGCTGCATCGATGAAATTGGTGTTTTTTTGAGGGTTGGGGAATTTATTGCAGACGTTTGGTTGCTACCCAAAGTTTGATCGGACATGAAAATGCTGGCCACCAGACTTACGACTAAGCAAATTGCCGCAGATCTATCGCAAGAGCATACGTCGAGGCCACAGGGTGGCAAAGAGAACATCATCATCATGACAGCGGGATTAAGGTCGAGTTTGTTGAGATCAGGGTTGACGACGTCTGAGATCTTGTGTCCTGTTTCTACAAGCACTGCTGTTGCTATTGCAGAACAACCTGAATTGAGGTAGGGGAATTCGACTCGCATTGCTGTTTCTTCGTAAGTTGAACCTAATTCATTGTTGCAGCTTTTCTCTAATTTCTAGGATCGTGCAGTTTACGTGAAGATTTCCAACAGCGGAAACTTGTGATCATCTGTGTACCAGTTTGCGAATCGCAATCACGATCCAGGTTCTTTTGCCAAATTTTGTTTCTGAAAGAAAGAATTCCTAGCCTTATCTTGGCAGGAAGCTTTTTGGCTCGAGTGACAGTCCCGATCCAGGCAAGCGCATGAATGCAGACAGATGTCTGCACTGATCATTTGCGGCTCATGTGCATCTAGTTCTTGGCATCTGGTTGCTGCAGAATCTGAGGGCCCAGTCTAGGATTCTATAATCTTCTGTTGCTGGACACAGGATTGTATATACCTAAGGAAATTCCTGAGCCCTGTACAAAGTTCTGAATACAAATCTCGGGCTCTATTCATATAATTTGACAAGATTTCTAATTTAACGCAAGTTGTTCAATGTAATCTGAGATGGTGTCAAACATAAATTGCAGGGCGTACAAGCTCGGAAAGCAAAAGTGCTCCTACAACCAAGTGGAGCTTGTAATAAAAGACATCGGCAGTGGAAGGATGTCGGAGCTGAAAGTGTCGGAAGCCATAGAGACTTGTGTGGGAACGGAGGTAAACGAGAAACTGCGAGAAAGCTGTCTCAAGTTCAACGTCCGTTTTGTGAACAACAATCGAATGCACATGTACATATACATAGTGTACGCAAGTCCTTATGGCACGACCAGATCTGATAAGAACACGCTGATGTATCACTGGATGCCTGTCACACGATCTAAATGCCGCAAAAATTGCAAGGGTCCCGTCATCAGAGGCCTACAGCGTTTTGGCAGAATGCCGCGAAGAGGAGCAAGTGCAGTTGAAGGCGAGGATTCATGGAAGGAACCGCGGCATTTGTACATTGCCATCGATGAAGCCAGCACTCACGTTTGCCCACGCCATGAAACTTCAAAGTTTAGGCTGCTTGTTGCTGCCTACGATGACAAGGATCATTTATTAGGGACCACGGTCTCTAGCAGCATTCGTGTTCTAGCAAACAACGATGCGCCGCTAGGCGCTGCGTCTTTCAAGCTCCACTGCAACATACGAGGTAAGGAGTTCCCGGACGTACTACAATGTTCTTACAAGAAAAATTCTTGACAGGTCCTCGATCAAGAAAGCAATCTTTTCAGCGGAATGCAAAATTGTGTACCTTTTTCCCTTGTTTCAGGTCATACTGATTTCTGAATCAAGCGAAGTGTTCAATAGATACAGCATGTACCTACAATACCTATCGTCTGTTTGTCGTCGACATGATATGACCCCCTCGGATCTGGACTTTTACAGGTGGTTGGGGTGGACCTGGTTCAACTACATCACCCCTGCAAAGTAGCAGAGTCCAGTTACTAGGAGCTGCTGTGGAAAAGCCCGTTCTAAGCAGTCGCGCACCTCTTCAAGGTGAAAAGTCGGATGCCATAGTTTAGAGTCGAGTCTGACAATAGATCGATCTGAGTCATCTGAAGTCTGAGTTTCGTACTTGTAGCTGGCCTTTTTCACTCCTCCTTCCCGCCTGGGTTTCTTCCCTGCTCTGTACGTATCAATGCAAGAATACTAAGCGAAGTTCAAGAAAAACTAAACTTTATGAGAAACTTTGTGAGAACCAGATCAATTGAGCACATGAACATTTTTGAACTCTTATCTTTGCACAATCCACAAATGAGACACTGATCTCCGTATGTTTTTGCCTTTATGGTGCAACTATTACTGCAATAGCTCTGATTCAAAACACAAGTCCTTCAAGATCTAAACCAGCTACAACAGACAATGCACTGAAGGGTGATGCATCTCCATCCATGGAAACCACCACCTCTGTACCAGATCTCACAGTTGAGCATTGCCAAGCCAGAGAATTTGAGGTGGATAATACTTGCACATCTGCACTAGATGTTATTGAAAGCAAGTCAATGTGTCTTTGAGCTTTGGTAATGATCCTTTGGTAGTAATCAATGTGGTGATCTTCTCCTGTTCATATGTTGCAGGCAAAAATGCTCTGCACAAAAATTGCAAGTTCATGTATAAAACAGTTTCGGAGGGTTGTGCTCAATAAAAAGATGAGCTTCTTTCTTCATCAAAATCTTAGAGCGATAGAAGTATTGAATGGGTGAAACTGATGTTATCTTGCTCTATATTGGACCAGGTTGCCAACCATATCAGCACAAAGCTTCCTTTGAGCAGACCCACAATTTTAGAGGACCTTGACAACCAGAAGGAGCACTCTCTAACTCAGCTTTGTGAAAGGTAGGACTTGCATTGTTGTTATTCTAGTAAGTAAAAACTGTGAGAACAATTGGTCAACATGATGAGCATACAAGGCTGACAATTGCTGTCCAATCATTTTCTGAACTCAATGAACTCCCTTGCCAAGCTTTCAATGTTGCAGAAGTCATCAAATCTTCACTGAAATTGTTCTGTGTGTTTCTTGTGGTTCTTCTGAGGCTTCCATAAGTCTAGCTGCAGAAATAAAAATCTCAAGATTTCTTTCTGTAATATCCCTTAAAAGTGAATTGATTTTGCAGGATTTTGGTAGAGTGTGCTCCCAAAGCAGATCATGCAGTGATATCTTTGCGATCTCTGGCAACTGTCCTGGGTGATTACTTTGCCAATTGACTTTCAGTACATTTCTTCCAACCATTTTGCTGATGCTACTGTATAACAGAGGCTTACAAGGCAGCACCAAGAGATGCTGCTGAAGTGAACAAGTTTGGCTTCAGATCAACATGGCTGAAACAAATTTTGTCAATTTTACATCAACTTTTATATATCTGGCAGAACCAAGTTTGGACTGAAGGACACTTGAATTGTTTAATTGCCAGTCTATCCAGAGAAGAAATGTACAACTGGCATCACATAGTTCTTCACCTTGAGAGTCAATTTTAAGACTAATCATTGAGCTGATTACTTTCAGGCACAAGGAGGAGGCGGATATTCGAAATCTTGAGTGTGCTTGAAAGTGTTCAAGTCGTCCAGCAACAGGGAAACGAAAAGTTCATCTGGCTTGGTGGTTCTTGTGTCTCCCTTGCACTTATCAACCTCTCCTGTAAGGTAATATCCACCAGAGACCTTATGAAGTATAGAAGTCCACATGATCAATTACACACCTTCATTATGAAAACTCCATACGTACCCAATGTCTGGTTTGACATTGAGGCTATGGTGCATGTAGTAGATGGAATCATTCCACCGTTTGTGAAGTGACTTGTACATTATTAACAAGTGCACATTACAGAATCCCATGTCAGAATAACTGCACAGTTCTTCATTATGTCAAAAGACATTTTTTTGCAACAAATGTCTTTCACCATGTACCCTTTTCAGGACACAAGCACAAGAAGACAAGAATCAACAGTGCACTGGACTCCATCTAAATCTCATGACAGCACTTTGTCTTCTCATGGTAAGCTACAAAATCATTTGCTGCTTTTGTCAAGTTTCTTAGGATGAATTCTTGAAAAGGATCAGCCTACATCCAATCCACACCAAGGATTTTGAGCAAAGAGATCTTCTTCCCCGAGGACTGGAGATGGATGAGGTGTGCAGAGTGTAAAACTTTTGACTCGGATTTGTGACATATTAAACAGGTGATCAGATATCTGACAGCTCCCTGTGCACCCTCAGCAAGAGCTTCATACAGCTCTTTGTGGTTGACATGGTGCGAAAACTTCTGACCATGACTATGACATGAGAAGAAAGAGTGAATTAGGTCATATAAAACATAAGGTTTCTGGTTGTGAAAACATCTCATCAGGTGATCGTTGATTGTATTTGAACAACCACCCCAGAAATGGAACACAACCTGAACAAAACAAAGAACCACAAACACTCAGTCATGCATCTGTCAGCTCAAATTCACCTTTCTGTGAGGGTGCAGAGATCATCTGTTTCTTGGGACCTAATTGTGAAGTCAATCCTCAACTGCCACCAGAATGACCCTCAAGCGTTTCGATGTAAGTAAAACGACTTCAATATCACCATCTAGTGCATGTTACCACAACATTACCATGTTTGTTTGTTGATGATGGACACAGCTGAGAATGATTTTGAGCTTTGTCCATGAAGGCACCAATTATTACCAAATGTGACTAGATTCTTGGCAGCAAAAGGAAGGCGGCTATGTGAGATCACAAGGATTCTCGCCTGTCTCAACCTGGTCAAGAGAGTCACATCTGCTTCACCTGCATCCACCATCTATGAATGGCTTGGATCTCAGGGCGTTGTGGAGCATCTCAAGTGCTTGGCAGGCAAGTTCAACTTGAAATCACTACCCATAAATCAATTCTGACCAGATCTTTCCTTCCTATGGTAATGTTGGCACAACCCTCCTAAGAGCTACTGAATGTTCTGTGTTCAATGAAAGCCACTTGGATATCAAAACCTCTACAAATGCTCCTGGTTCTCTTTCTGGTTGTTTACCATTGTAAGAACTGAAATCTGGAACATCGCCATGACTCAAGATTGCTGGAAGGTCAGGAAAGGCAAAATTTTGGCTAACAATTTCAAATTTGATTGCATCATCTGTGTGGCAGCTTCGCCAAAGAAGAATGGAGCTCACCTTAGAACTCACATCTTGAACACAACAGGAACTCCAACTCCTAACAAACAGAGAAGTTTGGTTCTGAGGTCAGACCTTGATTCTGTGATGGCACAATGTTCACAGCAACTAGGAACTGTCCTGTGCCCCTCCAGTCAGCTTGAAGGCCATAATCAGCTTCTGAGGCGATCCAGAAGGAAGTTTCCAGACCTGGAGGAAGAGGAGTCTTTGCCTTGTTACTCAAAATCAGGTGGCAATCATCATCAAATGGTGAACCATTTTGTTAACAGGTCTCCTCCCTCTGTGCCAAAGCGGGCCCGATTGGCTACTCCAGCCAGCTCTCAGGCCAAAGATCTTTCCAATAGATTTCAAGAGTCTTGTGGTGGCAGCACTGTAGTGATTGATGATGCCCATGCAATGTATCATTCATCATTGTCCAATCACATACAGGAGCACATCTCTTGCCAGTTGGAAGTGTCCATCACCCACCTCTCTCAAACTCCGAACTCGCAAGCAAACAAGCGGTCAGTGGAAAATGCTGGTAACTTGAAGACCTTCTCTGATGGTTCATCTCCTGAAAGTGGGAGCTTGAATGTCTTGCAAGAAGATGGTTTTTTGTCAAGCAACTCTACCATGGTGAACCAACATAAATTGGCTTCAATAGATCCTCCAGCTCCAGGTGCTTATTCTGAGGCTGCTGAGGCTTCAAGGAACAGACAACTGAAGGCCTCCAGGTCACTGGCGAATACCACAGGAGAGCTTCCAAGCACTGAGTTTTACCTGAACAATACTGATCGCCAAGCTGCTGCAGGGTCAAGTGTGTTCGAATTCCACTACAAGAAACGACCTCATCATGACTGGGAGTCGTTTCTTGCGCTCCATGCTCCTGGATATGACAAAGAACAGGACCCCTGCGAGCTACAATTTGCTGAAAGGGACTACCTTGTCGATGGGAACCTCGATCCTCCGCCACACTTCAATCCTCTATATTACCTTCAGCAGCTCTTCACGCCACAGCAAGTAGCACAATTCAAATCTCAAAATCCAGGTGAAATCTCTGGAAACGCACCCAAACAACAACTTTGGCAACGATTGCAAAAGTTTGGAATATGTTCTCTTCTTGCCTTTAGGAAGAATTTCGAGTTCGAGTAGCGTTGATGATCCCGATTGTAGGAGCAAGATGACTCGTGTTATTATTGTGTCTTTGACAAGAAAGAAGAGTTGTTTCTTCTGCGATGCAGCATTCCTGTTTCATTACGTACACTATTCCCGAATGCTTTACCACAAGCTGCGCGCACAAGCTACACGCAGCGGCTGCTCGGTCGGCGCCAAGCACCAAGCAATAGTGTGTCCTGTGGCTGAACACGGCTGCATAGATGTGACGTCTGACTTCTGCTCTCCTCCCACTGATCAACAAGGCCCCTCGCCTTCTTCAGCACTGCTCCCAGATGCTCCAGCAGCACTTCACCAATTCCTCAGCCCTTTCTCATTGGGAGGCCTTTGGCTGAGAAAGGACCAGTCGAAGACGACGACACAGGCGCCATCGACTCTTGTGGGACGACGCCCGCCAGTGGTGCACATTGGGGGCAGCGGCAACAACACCAAAGCATGAGACCCATGCAAGAAAGCATCGAAACCCAAATTTACTTACGAGCGCCGCTCCTGATGAAGAAGCTCTCAGAGCAACAATTCCACAGAAAGGAATTCAAGAACGCTGTCTCTCACCAGCAGTAGACATGTACCTCGACTGGACCCCTTTCTATAATAATTTCTTAGGAAGCTCCTCCTCGTTTGCAGCTAGTAATAAAAAAGTGTAGTGTGTAGGCTTGAAAACGTCAGTTGTCTCCGGAGTTGATGGAAGACAGAGTACCAATTCCTTGGTTTTTATAATTTAAGATCGTATGATGATGATCATGATGATTCTTCTTCTTCTACTTAAGCTTCAAAGAGTTGCGAATCTAGTGTTTACCACTTTGCAGTCTTGTTTGTAACTTTCCATTCTCTTTGGTGTAGCGGATTGTTTTTTTGGTCGTTTTCGTGGGTTTGGATCCAAAGTTGTTTGGTTTCCAATGCAAAATATTGTGTTTGGGTTCGAATTCTCTCTCTCTCTCTCTCTCCTCCCTGCTGGAACTCTTTGCCAAGGGGCGGCCATTCCTGCACGGTAAGCTGTGGAGGAACCGGGAGGAAAGAAGATGAAGGTGCTATATTGGCGGCGAATGAGACACGAACGGACTTTGTGTATCTCATTGGGAAAAGACTGCCGCCAACGGAGTTTGATCTGGCAGATGCCTGAGCCTTTTGCAGTCGGCTGGAGTCAAATGTGCAATCTGCGAATGACTGCAGTAGATGAGCGTGACCATCTCTATTCTGCAGTCGGCAGTAGTAATGATTACAAGATCCGGTTTTCTGTGATAGCTCTGGAGTGCTGTGTCCTCTTTGGCCTTGGAGGTTTTCTTGCCGTCGGAATGATGTCTTACTCGAGTGTGCAATGCGCTTCGTGCCGTGCAAACCATCTTTAAGCTCCTTCTCAAGAATTTGCTTTTGGTTTTCACTCTCTTGGAACAGGAACAGGGAGCTTGCTAAGAGGCCTCGTCCACTGGTCAAAATGCCCTCTCCTAGCTGAGCAATTTACTTGGATGTCACTTCAAAATCCAAGTAAATTGCACAGAGATGCTGGGCAGATCCATCATTCCCAGGTGATAGTCCTATATTCCTATACTACTATATTACTCTAGCTCTGATTATACTTTGCACATCAACAAGGACTGTTCTTGCTTTGCAGATTGATGTCTTGAGAGCTTCTTCAGATATGATCAATATCAGTGTTTCAAACCTCATTTTGAATAGAGTTATAAGGCTCTATCAGTATATCTCCATCCATTGTCAGGAGCTGATGAATTCAGTTGATAGTCATGGCAGCTTGTCATACCATTTGTGTTGTGAGGGCAATGAGAGTGAAGGTGGTCATATGGTAGTGAGCATGTCCAAGCTAGAGTGGAACAAAACCATGTGGCAAGATCAAAGAGGAAAGGAAAGGAACATTGACCAAATACCCTGATTGTACTGTAGAGTAATAGAGGAAGCTTATTTTAAATTAATCTTTCGATGTTTCAGTCCATAAGGACGAAGAAGAAGAAATCATGTGCATTGAGAATTCACCTTTGCCAACACAACTTTTATGAAGTGCTATGGATCTGTGAAGAGATCACTCAAAACATTTTTGAATCAATTCTTTACCACTCATGGTGCAAGCAAGTCTGGTAGCAAAAAAGCCAAGGAGAAGTTGTCTTCAATTGAGGATCAGTCAGAGGACGATATGGTGCAAGCTACGTGAGGTTCAGGGTTGTGACAAGTTTTTGGATCAGAAGCTGGAGTGGAAAATCAGTGGACAGCATGTTAAACTGAGGTAATCATTTTCTCTTACTATCTCTAATACATCTTGAAGTCTTGCTCATTGGCTAGAAATTAGCTATCTTTTTACTACCTTTTGATTCCCCATGATTCCCAGTAATGCCAACTTCTTACCCTCTCTCATTCATCTAGAAGCAGTTTTAAGAGAAATGTTGTTTCCATGAAAGCTGAAACCTTTGTGTTATCAGTTTTCCAACCAGTGCAGATTCTTTTTATTGTAATATCCTGCCCAAACCTTCATCCAAAATACTGCACTCTGTAGATTTCATTTTGTGTCACTGAGAAAGGTAAGATCAACTACTGTCCCAACAATCTTCTGTGTACACACACTTTTTTACCAGCATGAGAGATTCTCCTCTTGGAGAAATCTCACTTTTCTACAGGTGACAATCCCTTGATATGAGAAATGGTATGGATTGGATTTTTTTCAAACATCAGGGTTCACACTTTTCGCAACTGGAGCAATAGGATGAAGGAATGAATTCATTGCTAACAGAATTCACGTAACATCCAAGGATTTCTCATTTGGAGACATGGTACAGTTTGGAGGAGGAATGGATTCATTGCCGACATGATTTATTTTGTAAATTACAAGCTTTTGCAAAGACCCTAGCATATATATATGTTTTGTAAATTACAAGCTTTTGCAAAGACCCTAGCATATATATGTGAAGAGAGAGGAGTGAAAGTAAAACAGGACTTGAGCATCAGCAAGATCATGTAATGAAGCAATAAGTATTATCCGGTGCTTTCAGCAAGTTAGACTACCATGGCCGAATGATTCCACAAAGATCTATCTGCAGCTTTGTAAAGCAATTAATCTTGTCCGACACAAGGTTACATTCAATCAACACTCCCTATTTCAATCCAGAATAAAATGATGCACAATTCCATCAAAATCCACATTTTCCAAAACTGCGGTAAAGCTCCATTAAAACTAAATATTCTTTTTACATGTATACAAAATGTTGGAACTCAAGGTCTTTCATCAAAAGCTGGAGAAACTGGAATCATAGGAGAAGCATAAAACTTTCCCTTCTACACCTACAACCAATTGTAAAGCTCCTGACTTTACACTTGAAAATAATAAAGTCAAGCTGCTGCCTGATGTAACCTATTTCACAGATTTCCAAAAGTTCCAAGAAATCACAAACCCAAGAATTTTTTTCAAAACATTCAGAAGTGAGAACTGACGCAAACTGCTGCTGCTCTTTTGGTGATATGTTTACTTCAGCTCGTAGACTAGGTAGTAGAAAAGGGACTTAGTCTGAATCATGATGAACATAAACCTCATCCATGATGACAATGAGTGCAAAGATTAATGCAATGTCAACTCCTGGGAAGATTGTGACTCCAAAATTGTCTTTGTCCACAACAACACTTGCAAATGTGATCTGCCTTGTTACCTGGAGGAAGGAAGAAACAAAAAAAGGAAAGGAAACTTTTTAATGGAATTATATAAAATGGTGAAAAATCATAAAAGAGTGTTGTATGAAAATTTTCTAAAGGAATTGTACTCCAAACCACATGTGTCAAAATATTACTTTCAAAGGCAGAAATGTTGAGAAAAGATTTGAGGTTCTTACAAGATTCATCCAGTATATTAGAGTATATCACAAGCATAAGTGTTAAAATGAAAATGAGAAAAAATCAAATGTAGAAGTATGTAGTTTGAAAAGCAAGAGTTTGAAAAGCAAGAATGTACTGCAAAAGAAAGTAAAAGAAAGTAAGTTTAACAAGCAAGAATGTTGAGAAGAAGATGTGGGCAAAGACACTGAAATAGCAAGAGAGAGATTGTTTGCTTTGGGTAGGAGAGAGAGAGAGAGGCACACACACATACAGAATTTGTTTTCTGGTAGGAACAGCAAGAGGGAGAATTATTTCGTTTTTGGGTAGGATTGAGAGAGAACATACCAGGGCAGCTTGTTGAGCTCCTTGGAAGATGGTGAGATTTCTGTCAAGGAAATCACCCTGCATGACATAATCTGCGTTCTTGGAGCTGGAGCTGGAACCCAAGAAGACATCCATGGCTGTCTTGAACTGAACCAGGGAAGATTTCTTCACCGTTGCAAGCAATGTATCAGCAGCTGAATAGATTTGCCATGTATCATGCATGGTGACAATCTGCAATTCCCAGAAAACACACAACCCACAAATTTAATCAACCAAAGACACACAAATCCCAGGAGACGATGTGTCTGCAAAAGGAAGAAGGCGAAGGAGGAGAGGAAACAATTCAGAGAGAATTTGGAGAAGAATGGACATTGAGAGACCTTTTTTTGCATCCGCAGCACTGTCTGGTTTGAAGGATCACGAAGGAACCTCTTGTCACGAACACTAGCAACTCTGCCACTAACTTTAAAGACTATGCGTCCTGTAGCATCAGTGATCTTCCAGTCACCTCCGCTCATGGATACCACCTTCTTTGACACTGCATAGGCAGAGACTTGCGGCAAGCAGTACTGAGGTCCCGCAACTGCATTTGTTCCACTATCAAATCCTCCTCCTCCTCCTTGACTATATCCCTGCCCAGCTCCAACACCTTGGCCATATCCCTGACTTGAGCCGACGACGCCTTGAGGTCCGACTCCTTGAGGTCCAACTCCTTGTCCACCACCATATCCCTGGGGTGCTCCTCCACCTGCGGGGCCATAGGATCCGGTACCTTGCATGCCTGAAGGATAGCTTCCCTGGTTCTGAGCTCGGATATCATTTGGAGATTGGACGTAGCCTTGGCCAGGGCCTTGCTGCATCCCGGTGTAATTTGCTTGCATTCCTTGGTTGTTGTTGGGTGGGTAGCTCATAGCTGCTGCTGATGTGTACCAAAGAAGAACAATCTCGGATTAGGTGTCTTGCTAAAAACTGGATATATTTTCTCACTGCTTGAGAAGTTCCAAATACTTAGTAATCAATCGACGAAGCTCTTTACAATTTATGATGAGTTTTAGTAGCAGCTACTCTAAGGGCTTCAAGCACAGATCGCTAGCTGCAGCTAACAAAACAACAACAGTACAGGAAAAATCGCGCATTAGCAAGAAACACGTACAGAGAAGCACAGAACAGAATTCAGCTGAAAGGAAGAAAGCGACAGTTCATAGGGCGGTAGTACTCTCTTTGCACACACAAGAACACAAATGTCGAAAGCTTTTTTTATACTGAATCCCTGATGTCAGGGAGAAGAGAAACAAGAACTTCGACGTCGCATTGCATCACCTGTGATCAGCTGTCGCTACATCAGACTTCCAGCGTCAAGAGTTCAGGTTGAGTTTTTATTGGATCCTGCCATGACTTCCATCTGTTGCTACCTGGTGTCATGTGTTGGGTCCCACAATCGATTGAGCAACAAACACATGGCAATCACAAAATCCCAAAAGCGTCAGATTGATCTCTGTTGTGTTAGTTGCAATTGTTGCCAGGTGAAAGAAAAAAAAAAATCTTCAATTTTTTCGGGATTTGATGCAATCAAAAATCGAAATCCAGCTGCTGTCACGAAATGGCGGCTTCATCTTCTGCTGTGGCGAAATGGCACTTGTTCAGTGGACCATGTGGAGGTCATGCAGATCCTCCTCTCTCCATTCCTTCTCTCTTTTTTGCTGTCTATGTTTTCCTTCACTGCCATTGCCTCAATTGCTCTCCTGGAGGTGTGACCTACTTGCAATAACTTCCTGCGCGATTTACACAACCGAAACCATTTGTTGCACGATTGAAAACTACGGAGCTCTGCACAATTTCTGTTAGATCATGCAGATTTCCCACTGCCAAGAAAAAGTCAATCAAATCCAACGACCTTGAAACATATTCTCTGCATTCTCCTGCACATCTTGCAAAATCCTTGCAACGAACGACCTTGTGTGGAAGCAAACAACAAACAGGCTCATTGGGAAGTTGAAGCTGGCCATGTCAGATAGTCAATTTTGCCATGTTATATAAACTGGAAGTTCACTGATGCTACATGCTAGTCAGTTTCTCTGCTACATTTCTTATGAAGAAATTGTGGTTTTTCAGAGTACCAGAGAAGAATTGGATACCAAAAAATGTCATGAAACACAGTTGAAATTCTGAAACACTTGAATCTCCTCTTATCATCAATACATAAGATCATAGCTCAAATCATACCTCAAGTGCCAACACTGAGTACCAGGTCAAAAGTATTCATTTACCAATAGCAAGTGAGTAGCAAGGCAAAAGTGAGAATGTGAGGTGGATCCATAGGCCTGAAAGTGAGAATTTGAGGTTGGTCCATAAAGGGTGGAAATCACAAAACACCCAAAATAATGGGGAGAATGGGAGGTGATGAAAACTGTGGTGAATTAGTAAAGGGGTTGGTATGATACTTGTAAGTCCTTGATGTGGCAGCAAGAGCTTCATTATCACCAATTGTCTTAACTAACTTGTGTGGGCCTCGAGCATATGCATCCCACCAAGAACTTTGGGCTAAATATCTGTTTCTCTCCCTGCTGGTGCATCAAAGCATGATAACCATACTTTTAGACTATGTTGGGGTCAAGGGAGACCTTTTGTAAGTCAAATTCATAGAAGAACAAAAAAACAAAGCTCCGGTTCCACAGAGGCTGGCTACATGTTGCGCATGTTTAGAACTATCTTCAAACTCACTAGATGAGTACACTTTTTAGAAAAACCTGGATCCAGAAGTTGCTTCAAGGTATTTTGGGGCAACCCTTCTTATTAATCCTAAGATCCAATATTTCCTCCACTCACCCACTTTGACTGTAATTGGTTTTTGCTGTTTTGCTGTTTCAAACACTTGCAACTATAGCCATAGTAGAAATTTGTCAATAGGTCAGAATCTAATTTGTTTGCAAACTTTGAACTTCCTTTAACCAGAGTTTCACAAAAAGACCTGCCAAGATCCTGAATGCAAAAGATGGATGGCTGAATCCTGGTTTCACACCGGTCTGCACTGTGATGAGCAAACAAATACCTGAGATCAAGTCCTGATTATTTTGGCAGTGAACACTGACACAATCAATGATGGCTGCATGCCTGAAAGTCTTAGGACCTTCGATAAGGTCTAAAATACTTTCTGTGAGGACTAAAATTTGGGTATCCAATCAACTGCAGAAAGGATATTTCCAGTACAAGTGCATGTGCCAATCCCTAGTCTCTAATAAGCAAAAAAGTTGCATACCCATTTAACCATATTGAAGATGGCTTCTGATTCTTTGGCAGGCACTGGCTGCAGTTCAATGTCTTTGAATGCTAACAGAATCACTGGTCTGCATGGGCCATGTATGGACTCAGTAGTTTGTATTCTGGTTGACAGTGATGTGGCATATCACTGGTGACTAATCTATGAAAAAGCAGCAGAAGCCTGTCCAGAAAATCAGCTCTATAGCTCTTCATGTTTTTCACAACACTGATTTCCAGACCTAACTGATGATACTCTGAGGTGCTACAAGAAACTCCAAGTGAGGAATCTGCCCTCCAAGATGTAAGTCTATGTACAGTTCAACATAAGGCTCAAAGTTGGCATGAAATTCAAGAGCAGTTTATTCTTCATCCAGATCTCTGGATATCAAAACCACCTCTTGGAGTTGGCCATACATATTACACCTCCCCACACAAAGTCTACTGAGGCATTTGGACACCAAGATATGAAGTGTGGGACATGGATAAGCCACTCAAACACGCAAGATTTGGAGTGTGCTGGAGAAAGCAATTGCAACCCAGTCAGGCTGCATTGATGACCACTGCAACTGGTTGATCTCTGCACCTGCTGTGTACGCTAGAATTGGATCTAAGTTGCCTTCAACAGGTTGGCTTATTGATGACAAATCCCAAATCAAAGCCTGCAAAATACAATGATAATGTTGTGCCCCAACAAGGGCACACCAATATCAGTATGCTCTGGTGTTAGAGCCATAGAATCACTACACAGGGTAAGCATAACATATGAGTGATCTATAAATTGAAGCGATCACTGCTTTATGCGCTACGCCTCATGCACACCTTCCATGAACTGGGATGGAAAAAACCACATACCTGGGAGTCATCCCCAGCCGTGCAAATGTGGCAAGGGCTGTGAGGGGCCCATGCAACAGAATTCACACATGCTTGGTGCCGTTGAAGCTCCGCAACAGGAACTGTTGGAACCCGGATGTCTAGCACCACCACTTTGGAGCTGTCCATCAAAATAGTTGCCATGTATCTGGGGTCCTGCTTATTCCAGCCCAAGCGCAAGAGGGGAGTATCAGGTTGTGCACTCTCATAAATGATTGTTGAGTGCTCCTTGTCTCGCAGATCAAACACGCGCACAGAACCATCTGCAGAGACAGAGGCGAAAACCCCAGCACCTCCCCATGCAATATCATAAACTTCTTTGTCGTGAGCAATGAGTTGTGTGTCAACCATTTCCTTCTCAATATCCCAGATTGTACATGTTGTGTCAATGCTGGAAGTTCCTAAACGTTTAGGCTCCACCTCATTCCAGTCAAAAGATGTCAAAGGAGCACAAAATTCACTGTGCCTGTTATTATTCAGAAGGCTCTTCAGCTCCACCCGGTCATCATGCACCTGCAAAAACCCCTCTTGTATCACTTGCCAACCCATTTTACAAAGACTTAAACAAAACCAATCAAATGGAGACAAAACTTCCTACAACATGTCCAACTTTGGCAGACAGTGATGGTAGATGTCAGAATAGCAATAAATCTTAGTGAACAATATTAAATAAGGTGCTGGAAAATACTCTAATTGGGAGTACAAAGAACTGCCTAATTTTGATCATATGTTGTTCATAGAAAAGAAGTTCTGTAAAAGTTTAGTCTGCTTAAAGGCCCAGCACTAAAATCACATGGAAAAAGCCAGTTCTATATGCAGCTGCTTGCTGGGGCTACCATGTTGAAGCAGAATAATCATTGGGGTCATATCTCTTTCCTTCAAAAAGGTTTGCCCACTTCACTCTATGTTCAAAAAGTCGTTATTAGGATGACAATAATACGGGAAGAATTGAGGCATGCATGACACTTAAGATTGGTACATTCCAGGGAAAAGAAGAAAGCACTCTAAGAACCCCAGTTCAGTCACTGTTTTCACTTTGAACAGCACCATGCAGTTGCATGCCTTGCAGGTACAAGCCTAAGACACCATAAATTGGTTGAGAACCATATGTCAGTTGCTTGAACCTGTGATGGTTATACATGAAAACAAGAGTTGGAAGTGTAAGGCTACCCCTTACTTGCCATATCCGCAAGAAATCTCCTGTTGTAGCCAACAAATCAGGTTTCTGGCAGTCTTTGTCTGGGATGAACATGATCTTTGTTGTTGGATAGGGATGATCAAATGAAAGCTTTGGATCTGCCTTGAAATCACAGGTCTCATCATCAAGCTGCACAATTTCAACTTTGTTCCTGAAATCCTCGATGAAAGAACCAATAGCAAGACGCATGAGCTTGTCTTTGCGCACACTCCAGTTCATCCCATAGATGAGCCAAGGAGCCTCATAGGTATAAATCTCAGACCGCCGCTGCTGATCGGGGCCATAAATGTCCATGCCTTGTTCATGGGCCATGAGGACAAAAGCCCCCCCACAAAAGCAAACTTACTGAAAAAGCTCCTAGTGCTTCTTCAGCTTCTTCAGCTTACATTTACAACTACAATTGTGCATCATCCATTGTATCTGTATCTGTATAACCACAAAACTCACAAAAAATGACCTCAAATTTACATATAGTGGAAATTGGTTCAGGACTATGAGCACAATTCCCATTCTGCAGTTAGTAAGCAGTCAATCTACAGTAGTGCTATCATCCTGCACATGGTATTTCCATATCTGCAATTTTGCACAGCCATGAAGGTCAAGAGCTCCATGAAATTTAGCAATGTGTAAGGCACATATAATTGCTTGAATCAGAGTTCACATTTAGGTCATGGTATGAGACATACATAGGGAGCTGGTTTGATGACAATTTCACATTGAAATTTTCAAGGTCCCATATACACAGCAATTTAACTGACCACTTGCTTGTATGGCAGTGCCTTCCCATGAGTTCTTTATCTTGAAAGTGTTGTTCTTTATTTGAACCAAAAGTTTCAGAACTCTGGATCACCTCCCTCATATTTGGAACTAAACTTTGAAACAAACTTCATTTGGTATGTTGTTCTTCATTTTGAATCGAAACTTTCAGGACTCTGATTCAAACTTCCTTCAATATGTTATTCTTCATTTGAACTGAAACTTTCAGGACTCTGGATCATATCCCTCATATTTGGAACTAAACTTCAAAACAAACTTTCATTCCTCACAGACAATATTCCAGGAAGAAGATTGAAAAGCATCATTGTCTGTGAGATTTTATTTTATTTTTAATTTTTTAAACTTGAGATTTTCCTGATAGAAACTGACCACGTGGTGAGACAGCAAACAAAGTGTCAGTTCTGAGTTCCAGCAGTAGAAGACTAGAAGAACTGCCACAAAAATAAAAACAGAGAAGTATTACCGATAGGATGCGAATAGATACAGTGTAACAAAATGAAAACTTCTTGGATTGAGCTTCTTCGTTTTATCAAACACGAAACGAGAAAAAAGACCAAAAACAAAAAAAACAAAAAAAGAAGTAGCAAATGATGTCGTTCCAGACCTGTCTGTGCAACCAAGAAGTGCAAAAGAATATTTGACTCTCCGATGCTCCAGCAACACAGTAGTAATATTACTACACGAAAATCACAAATGCCTGTCTTCTTGTCGAAACCCTGTGATTGCCGTTACGACGCTATGCAATAAGCTCGCTTGCAGCTTATATCCTTCTCCAAGAACAAAAGAAGAATAAGGAAATAAACACACACAGAGACGCAAGGAGTGACAATAGGTACCTCACATAATTTCCTGGCTCCGTCACCGCCTCTTTGCTTATTGCCTGATAATTTCTTCCGGCAAAATGCTTCCCGTGCATCACCAAGAAGCTCCTGAATCTTCTGCAAAACACGAATTGAGCGAGAAACACTTCCACCACCAAACTCTCTAGTCAAGAGTGTACACGGGATTTCTTTACACAAAGCGGTGGAAGGGACCCGGTGGGGAGGATTTCTTTACAGGTTTAGGTTGAGGAGGGGGCAAAAGAAGGCAAAAGAAGAAAGGGACGTGACAGTAAACGATAAAAGAAAAAAGTTTTTCTTTTCAAGTCTAGGTTCACCCAAGTCTAGGGTTCAGGAGGGGGTCAAAAGAAAGCGGAAATGAGAGTGGTAAACGATAAGAAAAAAAAGGCTTTCTTTCCAGGTTTACGTTCACCTAAGGCTAGGTTTAGGGGGGCGGGGGGGGGGAGCGTGGAAAAATGGAAGTGACGGTAAAACGATAAGAGAAAAAGGTTTACTTACAGTTTTAGGTTAAGCTAATAAGCAGCGGGGTTTCTTTACAGGTCTAGGTTGAGGAGGGGGAAAAAGTAAAAGGGAAATAACAGTAACCGATAAGATTTTCCTCTTGTCTGTCTAGGTTTTACGTTCAGGAGGGGGGAAAGAAAAAGGCGAATGACAGTACCGTAACAGTAAGAGGAAAAAATTTAGTTACACGTTTAGGTTAATCTAATAAGCAGGGGGAGTTTTTTACCGGTTTAGGTTAACAAGGGGTAAAAGAACAAGGGAAACGATAGTAAATGATAAGAGAAACAGGTTCACTTTGCAGGTTTAGATTCAGCAGGGGGAAAGGAAAAAAGAAAAATGTAAGGGATAAGAGAAAAAGGTTTCTTTCTAAGCTTGGCTTCAAAAGAGAGCAAAAGTACATAGAAAATGGCTGTAAATCTTAGAAAGAGAAAAAGATTTCTACACCAAACCCAAAAGAAATGGTAGTAAATCGTTAGAGGAAACGAGGTTACTCTAGCCTACCTCTAAAAAGAATTATAGTATAACATATCCACACAAAAAATGTTGCAACCAAATCTTTAGAAGAAGAAATTAGTGTAAAAAGCACTAGAACAAATTAGCATGACATCTAAAACAGAAATGGTAAAAAATGAGAGAGCTAAAAACTAGTGTTGTGCAGGTACCCGGATCCAAGTGTCAGAACCGGCAGTTCTGGATCCGGGTTTTCAAAACCTGACCTGATTGAATGTGTTTTTTTAAACTCAATGTAGGACCCTTACTTGCGAAGAGTCGCTCACATTGTTAGAATCAATGTAGGACCCTTACACATGAACTGTCGCTCACATTAGAACCAGGGTAGAACTCAAAACTTACTGCCTGCATATTTTCAATAAACATTAAACCTTCAGGACTTCCTTGAGTTTCAAAGTCTAAGATCTTTTAGGTTTTTATGTATTATTAGGGTTTTGGGGTTCTCTGTTTTTCATCTTGTCACTTTTCTTTCAAGAGCTTTTCTCTTTTTGCATTTTGCAACACCTCTTTCCAATACCTCGATGTCTTCATTTTGTTTTAAGAACTTCACTAAAGTTGTAGCTTTGTAGCAAGTCACCACTTTTGTCTTGGTGGCAATGTTTTAAGAGGTTCACTCTAGTTGTAGCTTCGTAGTAGTTCGCAATTCCACTACTTTGGCGACATTGTTCATTGCTTTTGCTTTGGCAACAAGACGTTTAGAACTTTGTTTTGATTGTAGCTTTGCAACAATTCATTACAATTACGTTTGTCGCAGCATCATTGTATATGCAATTTGTGAAAAGGGTTTCAAAGCTTCAACTTCACAAGGAATTTTTCTCAATTTCATCTTATTTTTTCTTGTAGGGATTATTCAAGTTTTTGAGATTATCGCCAACATGGTTGAATGTTGGTTCCAAAATTCTGACACTTGGATCTTGTCAAGTTACAATTTGTTTGGCAATTATGTTTTTTTATTTTTTCTTGAAAGTTTTGTTCTAGTTGTAGCTTATCAATAATCAACTATGATTGTTTTGGTGATGACCTCCTTATATATGTGGTTTGCAACAAGAGTTTCACAACTTTAGTTTTGTCAGGTTTTTTTTTCATCCTTTGTTTTTTTTCCTTTTTTTTTACTAAGATCAACTCACGTTTTTGCACACATCATTTTTATTTTTATTTTTATTTTATTTTTTACAGAGTCCAACTTAATTTTTAATTGTACGAAAACAATAACAACATAAAACCAATTCTTACTATCTTTGCAATGTAGAATAGAGTTTAAATTTGTAATTTGTTGTTATTACTTTTATTGTTATTGTTGTTGCTTTTAATATTGTTTTTACTTCTATTGTTGCTTTTGTTCTTGTGAGTGCTTCTACTACTTTTACTACTACTTCTATTTTCATGTTGTTTCTACTACTACATTTGATGTTGTTTCTATTGATGTTATTGCTACTTCTATTGTTATTATTGTTATTTTTACTATTATTGCTACTTCTATTATTGTTAGTGTTTTTGCTATTGGGGTCCTTATTACTACTCTTATTATTACTATCGTTATTATGGGTGTTTTTGTTATAACTAATATTTTTATTGCTATTGCTTTTGGTGCTACTTTTATTATTTCTATTACTATTGCAAGTGCTTCTATTGCTGCTACTTTTAATGTTGTTATAAGTGTTTTTGTTACTTCTATTGATGTTATTATTCCTACTATTACTACGAGTTCTTCTAATGTTACTACTTTTATTGTTACTACTTCAACTTTTGCTACAACTATTATTATAGTCGTTGTTAAAGTTGTTCATATTATTGTAATTGCTGTTGCAACTATTATTGCAACTATAATTTTTAACTATTGTTGCTACTATTACAATTATTTGTTATAGTTGTTCTTTGTTATATTTTATTGGCAATATTTCATAACATTTTGTGGACTTTTTATGTATGCAGTTATAAAGATGGCATCACCAAATGTGATAGCTGAAATGTGTAATAAACATGATGAACTTATGTCATCGCATAATGTCACCCCAATTGGATCACCCCCTATTGGATAAAAAAAAGGCATTTAATCTTGATACGAAAACAATTTGGCAACTTTTCATTCCACAACTCCAAGCTAAGCAAAAGTTGTTAAACCCTTTCCATTACACGTCTAATTACTAGGGTTTTTTTGTTATTAATGGGCTTGTTGCAATAAATTCTTACAATCCACAATTATTATGATGTGTTTTATGTCACCCTTGTATAATGCAAATCGATGTTGGGAAATTATCCCAGGGGAAGCATAAAAAAGCTTTTAAACTATAATAAAAACCATGGTACAAGTTCATTGAAAAAACATGTTTTTAATGAACATTTCGAAGTGTATAGGAGGTGGGGGTTATTTTTGTTACAAACAATGGCAGAAAATATCAATGAAAGACAAGTTACAAATTTTTTAAAAAAATTCCCTCCTTAGATTATAGATTCTTTTGGCAATCAAAAACCTTGTGTAAAATCAGACCTAATAGAAGCAAATGTTTTTGGAAGATTTAATGTTATACATTACTAAAAGATACCATCCTTTGTCATATGTGGAAAATCCATGGTTGAGGCATTTAGTTTTTTGTTAATGTGGGCAAGTTCAATTTCCATTTCAAAGGCAAATGGTGAATGAAATCCTTTTCAAATATTATGACAAAAACCAAGGAAAAGTGACATGTTCTCCCAACTTTTACTTCTTATATTACATGCACAACCTTCTTTTATCTTTGGATGTCATGCAATGGGTATGACACATTTGTTATGGTTGTCAATTTTATCAATAGTTCTTGGGAACCCACTCATGTTACTACTGAGGATTTTGAAATGAAAAATACAACTAGTGCTACCATGGCAAACTAAGTAAAATTTTTATTTGATTCATTTTGTTTATTTGACAAAGTCATCATTTATGTTAAAATAAAGGCTACAATTTGAACACATTGATTAATGCCTTAAAGTCAGTAATTTTGTGTTCTCCCTTTCAACTCCTTACCCCATTCGTAAGATCATGTTTTGGCCATGCAATGTCAAAGGAAGTTCAATATGCCACTAGTGATGTCAAAAAATTTCAAGATTTTTCAAACTCTAGTCAATTTGAAGTTTGTTCAAACATCAATGCAAAAAATATTACTTGGACTAAAAACGCAAGGAAATGGAGGTGAAAATGGAAAGATGTTTATATCATTGCATGGTTGTTGATGAGGATGCTAAAGACTCTTATGAAAACACAATTTGTTTCAAAAAACTCTTAAATACTAAAATGTAATTTTCATATGTTATGAACAATAGTAGGCTTTACACTTGTTTTCAAAATTGTTAGTGAACTAAACTTGTGGCTGAAACAATTACAGATACATTCCTTCCAATTGTTAAGCAGTGTATTTTAAACCGAACTCGAGAGTATTGGTTATTGTTAGATACTCCTATTTTTGTTCTCAATTTGTTCAATGGCATGAAAACCAATGTGGCCAACATTGAATCTTTGAATTGGCCTCTAATATGTGGTGATTTTGACCACATTGAAAATATTTCCACCTTTTAAGAATTTCTATCACTTATATATCTTATGGTTGCATTTTAAATTGAAAGAAAGAAAGGTTTGAAACATAATTTCTAGAATTGGACTACTTGAGTCCTTCATCTATTCTAACTCATTTTTCGCTCAAGCAAGTTTCGTCAAATGACCGTAACAACCCTCCTCATTTCTCTTCCAATTTTGAGACAACTATGGAATATATCAACTCCACTTAAATAAAAATGTCAACTTTTTTCTTCAATTCTTCCTCTCACACAAACATCTTGTTTCAGACAATTCACACATCTAAGATTGATCTCTAACTTTTCAAAGACAATTCTACAACCTTTTTATTTGAAAAGCCTTCTTTGCACAACTACATTACTTTATTCCACAAAAAATAAGTTGTGAGAATGTTTAATAATGTCTTAGAGATCTATTCACACCTTCATTATTTCAACCCAAGTTTTCCCAACCCTATTTCAAATTGAGGACCTAGGACCCTCTAGTAGTCTTGTTATAAGCACCATTTGAGGCTAGAAAGCCATTTCCCATCTTTGTGAGGTTGGTATCCATTTAAATGAATTCATGGAAACATTGTATATTGGATTATATGAGTTCAAGTGTATGTAGCACCCACTTTGAAAGGAATGTTTTAGTTGCTTCCCTTGGATCCACCAGCCCTAGGCCTTCAGCACCCTTCTTCTCACAACACTAATTCCATGCCACTTGACAAATGACCGTGTCCCAGTCCTACCCACAAGATGTTGTCTTATATCCTGATGATTGGTCTTTTCCTTTGCCTTGTCGAGAGTAAAAGGAAAGATGATTCAAGTTAAAATTGTTAGGATTATGAAAGGCCAAAAGAAAACACAGTTCATGTTGTATTGCGGTAAGCTTAAAAGAGCTTGAGGTGGACCCAGGGATTTTATGAGCCAAAAGGAGGGGTTGAATTGTTCTTTTACTCATTATCCTTGGGTCTAAAATTGTTGAGAGAATCGAATGGAAGCCTAAATTGAATATTGTTGCAAAAAGATACTCTAGTCTGCTGCTACCAAATTTTAGGATCAAATGGTTGAACACTTGGCAAAAGCAACAAAGTAAGGAGGCTGGTTTTATTTGGGTTATGTGGAATAAGGCGATTGCTATAAACATGGAGAACCAAAGCAAATACTGAGGCAAATGCAGAAGAATTGATTCAACACAGGGTTTTGGCATTGTTAGTATGCTCAACGAGCACGGGAGCTCACCCACATCATCCTCAATTGCTTGATGTATGCCCACCCCCACCCCCCATTCAGAACCGCATGTAGCTTTGATGCATTGGAAGTATGACAACTTTGTTGAGACATAGTGCCAAGGTGAGTTCACAAAGTCATGGGCCTCTGGTCCCTACTTTGAGGCATAATTTTTTGGGTTATTTGGGTTGAAAGAAGTGACATAGTCTTCAATAGGGAGAGTTGCCATATCAAGAAGGGTCAGAAAACTGTAAACAACTCCCTTTTCATTTCTATGTGTATTTTGAGGGATCTCCCCAAGCAGAAGAACCCTGGGGCGTTATGCCAGGGGAACTCCCCCAATTTTGTATGTTCCCATGTTCCTATGGAAATTTTTTTTTCCCTATGAAATGACAAAAATGTGAGGAAATAAAAAGAGAGTTGTAGGTTCTCGCACGAGTGCGTTCTCCTAAGGGAACAGCACCCAAGGGTGTGAGCCCGAGGGTGTTCCCAAACTCAGGAGAATGCATGAGTACAAGAACGACCCTAGAACATATGGAAATGGCTTCCTGGATTATGGCAGGCCTGGGGTAGTTGCTTTGGCTCTATTAGAAAAAAACTGTTAGAGGAGGAAGTGTTCTGGAGTTTTTCCACAAGATGTGGGGGTAGAAACTTGGTTAGCTACTGGTGAGTAGATTTATAGTTGCTACCATGATGGTTCCCCTAAGGATGCATTAGGTTAATTGTGTAGGTTGAGTGCTCCCCACGCTCCCCTTGCAGTTGTGCTATTTTATCTCTTTGCAATGATTTTTTTTATTTGTGTGATTCAAAAACCAAAAAATCTGGAAAACAAGGGTCACCCCAGGCTGGTTGTTTTCCAGTTTTTCTTGCAATAGATTTCTCCATTTGTGTCCAAAAAAAAATCTGAAAAAATCCTTGGTGGGGGTACTTATAATCCATAACAATTGATAGGCTATGGACTCTCTTATGCAATACTTAAAAATGAGAAAACAGAACTTTTATTGGTAATTCAAGAAAATAAAAGGGAAACATTAGTATTATTAAGATTGAATTTACCAGGACTTATAGCGTCCTTTTATTTGTTTGATTTACTCAGCACTTACTGCCTCTTTAGGTGTGCCTGAAAAAAAAAAGAAAAACCCCCATGATTTTTACTTTTTCATATTTTAGTGACACAAATAACTAAAAGGTTTTCCAACACTCAAAAAAAGGGCTCCAAAATTGGCCCCCTCTCAGAGTCCAGGCAGTGTACAGTGTTGGGCAGGTATTTGATTTTGAAAATAACCAATGGTTCCAACGAGGCAGCCAAAACATAAAAAGCTTTTTGGAAAATCACTTTCATATCTATTCTATAGCCAAATTTAGTGAAATTTTATTGTCAAATTTAATCAAATTTGGCTATAGACAAGAAGGCCAGTTTGTCTACATCACAAAATTGGGGCAAAAAAAACTGAAAAAAACACTGGTTGTGTAGGTCATCCTCTTTAATCCTCTCTCTATAAAGACAAGGGGTTATGAGTAGACTTGTGTGTAGGTGTGCAGAATAAATGTTATGATTAATGAAATTACTGGATTTTATGGTTTGAATTGTTTTCCTTAGTTATCTTGAGTGAATTAATTGTTAAATGTGTACCTAATAGGTTTGGTAGGTTTGCGAGACTTTCAGAGGAAAAATTTCAGTGATAAAAAGCAACCATTATTTTCAATGTTCAGCCAAACAAGGTTGTGTGTAGGTTTGAAGAGTTTTTTTAAGCCAATGGGATCACTGAATTTGGTGTTTTAAATAGTTAACTTGAGGGAACTAACGGTTGGTTCACAGTTCACACCTACTAACTATTTATAGACAGTGTTCTTGTAAATTACATGTGCATTTTGTTTTAAATATTTTCTCACAAATTACATTTAGGTGTGCTGGTTTTGAAAAAAAAGACAAAGGTTATATTACTGGTTAGAGTAATAGTGCATTAATATATAGAAGGTGTAGAGTAGGTTTATGTGTAGTTGTGTAAAAAAATTGTTATGGTCAATAATTTTTTTGAATTTGGTGGCTTGAATGGTTTTTTTCTTAGTTATCTTGTGAAAACTAATAATTACATGTGTGAAAAGGTTTGGTAGGTTTGTGAAAGTTTAAAAGATCAATGGAAATGTTAGAAATGGATCATTATTTTCAATGTTCAACAAATTAAGGTTATTTGTAGGCCTGAAGATTTTTTTTTCAGGTTGATCAGATTGCTAGATTTGGTGGTTCGAATTTGTTTCCTTATTTATCTTGAGTGAACTAACATTTCATGTAATAGCTATTTATGGACACTGTTCTTGCAAATTACTCTTGCACTTTGTTATTTGTAAGATTTCCTCAAAACATGATGTAAGTACGTGAGCTTTGTAATTTAAATGTTTTTTAAAAAAAAGGAGCTCCTTGTTTCTTCACTCTTTTTCGAGGGTGTGCTGGGTTTTTTTTTCTTATTAAGAGCTTCTGAGGAGGGTTGTTTTCTCCAGGAAGCGGGAATCGATCCCTCGTTGCCCTTCTTCTTGTTTTTTTCTTCGTTTTTTCGTGGTCTTCTTGTTTTTCTTCTTCCTCGTTGTTGCGCACGGCATGTGCAAAACCGTACAGTAGGTTCTTTCACTTGCCCGTTTGCTTGCTCGCTCGCTTGCTGGCTGCGTCGAGAAACATCAGTCGTATACTGGAATTTCTGTTCGTTTTTTTTAATATTCGGTTTCTATCTGATGTGTGATCGGGGCATGGATCCAGTTTTTGCTTCCTCTTCGATAAGGTACGGGAGGCTGTGAGAAAAGGGAAGGAGGAGCCGGGGGTGTGGGCGGAGAGAAGAAGAGTGTATGGCAGGTGCGTTGATGCAAGATCCGCGGGAGATGGAGCGATGTCGGTTGGATGTTGTCGGTGGTGGTGGTATGGGGCGTGGTGAGGTTTCTGGACATCGAATTGACGACGGTGGCGAGAAGGGTTTGGGAGGTGGTGGTGGGAGGGGGGAGTTCGATGGTAGTCGTTACTCTTTCGAACTCAGGTTCCAAGGGGAACGGAACGGCGACGGACACATTGGATATGCCTGGATGTTGTTCGATCCTGCGAATGCTGTGGTGTCGCAGGACGATAAGTATGTCGGACAAGGAATGAGCTGGCATGTGGCGGAGTACACGGCGTTGCTAGAAGGCCTTACAGTCGCTCGCAGTCTCAATTTAAAGCATATCGTCGCCTATGGAACATCACGAATTGTGTGCAATCAGGTGCGCTATGATGTCTTCTTAACGGATTTTTTTTGGTTTCCTGCTGCGTACTCCGTTGCTGGTACCGACATGAATGCGAAATATCCCTGTGGACCAACCCCTGGTTGTATTGACCAATAGATCTGTCTCTCCCTTCCTCCTGCTGTGCACTCCCTGACCATCATGATGTCTACGGCTCTCGACTACCCATTCTAAGACGGACCGTCAAAGACCTAAACATGTCTGTTCTATCTCTGGAAGTCATAATATAAAGCAATCAGAAAGGGATTGTTGCACCGACACTTGGGATATAGAAGCAGGGGACCACTTGACTTCTGTAGCCTTGTCATATGGTGGGGAAATTGTGTTGATCGGGTAAGAGAAGTAGCCAGTCGCCAACATGAGAATCATATCAAGTAGAACACCCCATGATCAAGGAAATGCTACACATTCCATATTTGTGTCTGGTTTGCATGCCATTGTGTTCTGTCACATGCTGCATTACCATGTTTGCTGTTCAGCATGAGTCAAGGAAAACATGTGTCCAGTAGTTTCTCACAATGTGGTGAACAAGAGCTGAAACAGACTGGAGAGCATATGGACAAGAATCTAAGCCAGGCTGGTTTCTTGGTTGCTCACTGTTCAGGTGAATAGGGTTTGGAGAGCCAAACAGGCCACCTTATTGGACCTCTGGAGCCAGGTCATGGAGAGCATCAGGGATCTCTACAGCTTCAAGCTCAAATATATGCCTAGAGATAGAAGATCTCCTGTTAATGCATTGGCAAATGATGCCATCATTGCCCACTTGGCAGGGCATCCAATAACTGCAGTCACCTCAACTAGCAGCAAGGAGTATGCTCTCTACTCTGGCTTTTTGCCCCTCGTGCCTGTGGATTGTATGCCAATTGTCTCACATCCATTCCTCCAATTCATCATTGTAGTCATGCAAGTGTTTATACTGTCCATGGTGCAGACAGGCCCCAACTTTAGAGCATTGTCCAATATGCCTTGAGGAGAAGCCATCATCAGATATGTCTCTGGTGGAACATTGTTTGCACAAGTTCTGTGAACCATGCATGAAGCGACATGCAGAAGTCCAGGTGCAAGCTGGTCAGGTTCCAGTGCGTTGTCCACAGGTACTGCTCCAGTAGCTTTTGCACTTGTACCAGTGGAAAGTACAATTCTGATTCATTGGACTTGTCTTATGCTTCTTGTATGCTATGTATTGTCTCATAGAGGAGTTGTCCATATCTCTGGGCATTGGGTTCATACAATGTTTGTGACAACAGAAGAGATTGCATCCAATGTGGACAGAGAGATCGCAGGATCTAGTCATACATTTTCTAATGCAGAGCTGTTTTGGAATGGTGAGTCTTCATTGTTTTAGTGTCACTCATCATAAGTTGGTTGTTGTATCTGTGGCCACAGGCTGACTGTCTCCAGCCATTGACACTGGCTAAGTGTCAGAAGCTGCTCACTGTAGATGTGTTCAATTCATTAACCAAACGCCTGGCAGAGGCCAGTATTCCTGAAGGTGACAGAGTATATTGCCCGTACCGAAATTGCTCAGCTCTTATGAACAAGACTGGGTTGCGTTCATCCCAAAATGTCTGTCCTCAACCCCTTATATTAAGTGATCCTTGAATTTCTGGTCAAATCTGGCTATTGTGCTGTGAAGTTATCAGAGTTACTGCTTTTTTTGAGGTTTGCCTCTGAAATGAGTCTCACTTCAGAGGGTTGCAATCTCCTTGGTTATGTTTGTGCACTCTCTTAGAATTCAGTACTGATCTTTCCTTGTGTTTAGGCCAACTCATCATCAAATCCTCATGCAATGAATATTGGCCGCACCGAATGTGTGGAATGTGCACGGAGTTTTTGTGTTGAATGTCGAGTACCATGGCACCTCAACCGGTCATGCCAAGAATATCAGCAACTCCCTTTGCATCTACGGGATTCTGAAGACAGCAATCTGTACAAGTTGGCTGAGAATCAGAATTGGCAGCGCTGCCGTAAGTGTTGTCGAATGATTGAGCTTGCAGAGGGTTGCTACCACATGACCTGCAGGTTTCCCCTCCTTCTGTTTTTGTTCCAAGACAAATCATTTTCTGCATATGTTGCTAAGCCAGGTCTTGTGTGGTCCAGGCACTAGGATGTGTTGTTCACATAAGTGGTATGCCTAAATGATATGTTGCTGGTGCACGAGGCCCTGGCCACAACCCAAACTGTCTAGGCCCACTCTATGCAAATGCTCTCAATGCTTCTCTGTTCTCTGAATGGCTTTTTCATGGCCAATACTGCTTGCTATTTGTTCCTCCTTCTGAGATCTTGTATTGTCCATCCAGTCATCTCTACATAATACTTGGGTCCTTTGTAGTGGTGCAGCCCTACGTAGGTGGGACTGTAGGATCCGTTGTGAACTCCAAAGTTAAGCACCCTAGGCTGAAAATAGAATTGGGCTGGGTGACCTCCCAAGATAACACCATTGCAGAGATGCATATAGCCCATCTTTGAAAAGGAGGGAGTTCCTATGGTATGGGAAAGAGGCAGTCATGGCAGGTCCATCTTGTATCAAAAAATCTTCTAAGTTAGTTTGCATCCTTGTACTTGTGCATTTTTATTTGACTCCATTGTGCTCTAAGGGGCACAAATGGAGAGAGCTTTATCTTTTTTTCTTGACCAGATTTGTGAAGCTGTGGCGCTAAGCTTGGGATCATGTCTTATGATGTAGGTGTGGATATGAGTTTTGCTACACTTGTGGGGCGGAGTGGAAGGATAAGAAGCAGTCATGCAGCTGTAAGCTATGGGATGAACGCAACCTTGTCCACCCTCTCCTCATTTTCGACTCTGATGATGATGAAGATGTTGACCTCTTTGTTGAGTATGACGAAAGTGATGTTGAGGATGGATTTCTTGGTGAACTGTATGATCTTCCATGGTTGAACCCAACAGATCATGCAGACCACATACCATTTGAGTTGATGCAACTTTTTGATGATGAAGATGACATGGTTGAAGATTTTTTTCAAGGATCTCCACCCCTCCAATACTACAAGACCAAGCTTTGCCGATACTTTGCAAGAGGGTATTGTGCTTTAGGGCCACACTGCACATTTGCTCATGGGGAAGGTGAGCTCCGGTAGTTGTTTGTTAGCATTTTTCTCAGAGAAAATGGCTATCATGGGTTTTCAATGTTTGGTTGTGTTTTGAGATCCGTCTTGAGAAGGTGGGAAGGGTGGACCAGGGGGGGGGCATAAGGTTTTTGCCAGTTGCAAAGTTTTGAAAATACCGTTCCAGTTAGATGAAGGTGCCCATGGATTATTGTACATTTAGATTTGAGCACTGAACACCACTCTTTGCGTTCAAAGCTTGAAATCAGGATTAAAAGAGAATTTCCTATTTGCGTTTGTTTAACATCTACTAGGGTTTGTCCAATCTATCTGTTTTTCTTGGGGAGAGAAGTGCTGAATATGAAGTTTGTCACCAAATCTGTTTGGCAATTTACACTCTTAAAACATACAAGAAGGTATGGCCTTTTGGGGATGTATTGGATGTTGGCAACCCTATTAACAAAAGACAATAATATGAAGGGCAATTGTAATCAATACTTTCATACTGGTTAAAGATAATCCTACTAATCTAACATATTTACACTGAATTTTATGATAAGTGCATGAATCAATGTATATGCTGATAAGGGTAAGGATCAATCAGATGGGAAAATAATGGTGAAATATCTTTATGTACATCTTGTATTTATGGTAAAAAATGAAGCATCAAGCATCTTATGTTTTTCTAAGGTTAGATTGGAAGGAGGTCTAAATGGTTATATAAGGGAGGTTCAAAGATTGATTATCTTCCTTATTCTTGTGCAATGATTTCAATAAGCAAGTTTTGCAAATGTCTACTTGGCTGTATAGGCTTTAGACTATTGAACCATCCATGATTCAAAAGTCACTCTTGTAAACACTTTCTTTCACCCCTAGAAGATGCAGAACAATGATTGTGGGCTTCAACCATATTACCAAACATGTTTTTGCATAGAGACAGAAATATGTAGATTTTTAATCATTGTCTGCCTGATTGCATCATAATTCCATCATGAGATTAGAGGTTTTTTAAAATGATCAGTTGCAGGGAGGACAGGGTGCTGAAGAATTTAACATCTCATGGAAATTTTGACGATAGTTTTGGAAGAGCTCAACATTCTCTTGCCACTTGAGAGGGAGATACTAGCAACGTTCTTCCTGAAAGAAAAAAAGTTTATTTGGCTGTCAGATGGAAAGCCATGAATCTGAGGAAAGTTAAGAATGAATGAACCCCATGCTTGCTTGAAAGCTTGAAAGTCTCACAGAGGAGAGATCTGAGGCTCTCATCAGATTCCCCCACTCACAATATACTATGTCCAGCTCCTTTCTTGCACAGCAACGAGATTGCATTGCTGCAAGATTGGTTGGCATCATGATGATGCAAATAAATGTGCCCAAATGCACAAAAGTTGGGAATTGGACCTGGTATGCCAACCCTGTTTTCCAATCAGCCTTGAAAACTGATCTTTTATAAAAACGCAACAGTTTCAACTCTTGTCTGAATTCACAAAGTCAGATTTGTGCAGATCCAAGCTTTTTGTTAGATTGGAGGCCAATACCCATTTCCTTGCTCTCAATGCATATAGTTTGACCTACTTTCAAGTGCTCCTTCACGGAGAGATCTGGTATGTTTGATGGAAATGTACCCAGTAAATGTACTTGAGTCAGTCTTCTTTGAATGTCAATGCAGCTGCAAGCTCCTACTACATAAAGCTTGTGCTGTATCATTCCAGCGTTAGGCAGAAGCTGTTCAGTAGTGACGGCATCAATTTTAGTTGCTGACAAAAATTTCTTCCACTGGAAGAATGAGTTCACAGAAATTCTCACACTGCTATTTTAGCATCCTAACAAGTCTGATCAACAAGAACTCTTCAGAGCTCAACAAGAACCCAAGCAGAGAGTTGTCTTTGATGAAAGGTTTTATGAAGGTTGGTGGTGGTGGGTGTGACACGCAGACAACACTTCTTATTGCAAAAAACCACCACAATGTTGCAGAATGGGATTGTCCAAATGAGGTGCAAAAACAGCGAGAGGACTTCACCATTTAGTTTGGAAGAGACACAAAGATCTGATCCTGAAGATGATCAGTTTGTCACATTGTGCAGGACTGATCCTGGCAAGAACTAGCTCATTTCGCTCATTTGGATGTTGAACTCATTGGCTGAAGCATCATCTGGAAGGACATGCAAATCAGTAAAGCACGCGCTAGCAAACATCTCTGAGTAATTATAAAACCTAAGCAAGCAAGCAAGCAAGCACCACAATAAAAAAATTCAACTCTTCCTGAAACATTTGCTTCCCTTTTTGGGCTTCACAGACATGCAAGACTTGTCTGGAGGCTTCGCTAGTCTACGAGTAGGTAATGCCAAAACCATGATCCCATCATCTTGGAAATTAACGGCAGACATACAAAACAAAAACCTTTATCAAATTTTCTACATGAATGAATTATGATGATGAGCACTCCCAGGAGCACTTGAAGAATTCTTCTTCACTTTGCTTGAAGACTTGATCAAAGCCTTCAGCAGATGAAAAAGAAGAAGCATTTCCACCTGCATGCCATATCCCCAAGCCACTTGCTCAATCAGTGAAGCTTCAGTGCAAGACTTGATCAGCTTCCAACAGAAGAAAGAAGAAGAAGAATTCCACAGGTCCAAAGCATTTGCTCAATCGGCGAAGCTCCAGTGCAAGACTTGATTACCTTCCAGCAGAAGAAGAAGAAGAATTCTACCTGCATAATCCCCAAGAGCATGTTCTCAGATTCTTCGAGAATCCGGTGAAGCTCTATTTCCAGAAGGAGGGTCATCATGTGTTGCTACAGTGGATGCCAAGCAAGTCTGTCGATTTCTTATTATAGAACGTGTTTCTGTCACGTCTTCCCTTCTTCTGTGCCTCCGTGATTAGATCTCTTATCTGGGTGGTACTACGGCGCCCAGGAGGCGAGCTGGAAGGTTTAAGGGTTGCTTGCCTGCCGTTCAGAGAATTGGGAAGAAAAACAGGAGACTTTTTGTTGTACTTCTTCTTCTGCTGAT